>BCHT01000006.1:274399-674930 GCA_001599695.1 Phaeotremella skinneri
GACTTATACATTCGACTTATACATTCGACTTATACATTCGACTTATACATTCGACTTGCACAAGGCTCGACGAGACAAGCTCGTTGCATAAGCAGTGAGAATTGGCCTGCCCGGCCGCGAGACTCCCCCGAGACTTCTGAAGCTCAAGGGGAAAGTTCTCAGCGGCTCGGGCGCACGAGTGCGCATACCAGCGCATCTGAGCGCATCACCTGTGCCCCGGGCCCAAGCTACCCCTCTTTTCCTGCTTGCAAAACGACCGTTTTTCCATCCCAACACCTCCGCAAATACAAAGATAAACAACGTAGAACATCATTCAACACGGTGCAAACATCACTCAACACGGTGAAATCGTTAATTAACACAGCGAGCACACTGTAGAACACAGTGAAACGACCCTTAGCACGTGGCGAATTACCCCTGTTACAACTACGCGCCCCTCATCCCCTCCACCCATGTACCGACACAATAACTGGAAACGAACCGGTGCTCATCAACAAGCGTCAACAAGGAGAAGATCCCAACACTACAGTCAACAATCCGGATATCGTCGGTCGCCTCCTCCTCGCTCCCCTCCACGAGGATACAATCGTCGCTCACCCCGACCCCAATCTCCTGTGCGAAGGTCTTACCGCTCGCCATCCTATTCTCCCCCTCCCCGTCACCGCTCTGGCTACCAGAGTCACCATCCATCTCGGCCCCGATCACCGTCATATTCTCCCCCTTCAAACACTGGGCATCACCGTCAATCTAGGCGATCACCTTCMCCCCCGCCTCACCCTAAGTATCGATCCCCCCGTCATTACCGCTCCCCTTCACCGCATCACCGACGAGCCATCACCCCAAGCTCAAAAGGAGGACATAGAAGTGATAGCTGGGTGTCAAACAGCGAGCACGGATCAAAAGCAGGCAGCTTAACAACTGAGCAGCTGGAGGAGGGCGACAAAGATCTGGACGGTGACGTATCCCTCATTGACACTCATCCTCAGACCGAAATCGTTGCATCAGACACCGCTCCCCAGCACGCGGAAGTCACAAAGCACGCTTCAGACAAGAGGAAGGATAAGTCAACAGGAAAGGCACCTAAAAGTAAACGAGGGAGGAGAAACGAGCTCACGGTCAAAATCCGACAAGCTCAAAAGAACCTCAAAAAGCTCACTGCGGCCAGACTTAAACAGTCGCGTGTGACCCATACACAACCCTCCTCAACCTCTGATTTCCCTGGTGATCAGCTCCTCAAACGGATCGCTCCGGAGCCTCTCATCAATCGTATTGATACCCCGCCCTCAGTACGCCCAACACCACGTCGTGAACGACACCAACAAACTTCTCGATCGTTTACCCAGCCAACTGCCCAGCCATATCAGTCGAAGAAGTTCTCCTCCCCCCAACCTTATCGGTCAAAGAAGTTCTCCACGGATCAGCTGTAAACACCACTATCCACAATTACCGAAGCTATTTCCGTCTTGTACTTGAATCTAATACTATACCGTCTGTGATACCCCGACTCTAGATATTCTGTAATCATAATGCCTGTCTCTGGTGGCTGTGCACTTTGTGCCCGGCACTTCTCGGACCTCCAGTCTCATTTCCAATCTCGCCATAAGAACCGTATAATTCAGCCCCAGGATTTCGATACCCCTGTCCAGTTCTGTACATGCGGAAGGCCGCTAGTACAGGACAATCATATAACCAATCATTGGTGCGACGGACTATGTGCCCTCATTGGCTCCACGCCTTCTCCTTTTGACATGGATGAGGGTGATAAGCCAATTGTAACAAATAGTCCTCCGCCCATGCTGCCAGCCTCCGCTCCGTCCCCTAAGGAAGACGAAGAGAGTGAGGCACAAAGCAGTCAAAATGATACATCCTCCAGCGGACTCTCTCCCCCCCCGGGATCTGAGTCCCAGCCCCCATCTAGCGATGGAAATGATGTCCCTGATCATGATTCCTCAAGAAGCTCCGACGATGGCTCTTCTCCGGCTTCTGATCCGTCCCGGCCTCGCGATCGAAGAGATCAGCGATTGGCTACCACTGATGATGGTCATACCACTGCACCCCCCTCTGACACTGAGGAGACAGGGTCTATGCCTCCTCCATCGAAAGCCCCAGTCAAACCCAAACAGAACAAAGACTGGTCGCCCACGTTTGATCCAACTATGAACCGCTACCGTTGCTTTCACCCAGGGTGCATGCTGACATATGCCACCATTAAATCGCTAAGGAGGCATGCCTCCAACAAAGGCCATGACCCTCTCCCACGGTCAAAACCTCAAATTCGGCAACAATCCTCTGCAGACCTGCGCTACTGGTGCCCGCCCTGTGACTCCACCTACACTTCCATACCGGGATTTCGCTATCATCTGGAACGACACCATCCTGAGCTCATGCAGAAACGTGACGTGCCCCAATGGCATGATTACACAACCCAATGCCCCCATTGTCCCGCTACATATGTTGATTCGGTATCGACTTGGCGACATGTTCTTTCTGCCCATCCCGACCTAGCTCCCCCCGTTGTGCCATTGGTCAAAAATGGAGGCCGCCCTCTAGCCATTCGTCTGAACACACTCACAGATGAACGATTCTACATTCCCGCTCAATTCGCGACTGAAGACGACGAACCGGTCAGCAACAGGCTGGTGTCTGCTAGCCAGCGATCGACATCAGTAGCAACAGCTACTACATCTGATGCGGGAGCACAACCCTGCTCATTCCCGGACTGTGACAGGACTTTCACCTCGACCAGAGCCCGCACGACCCACGAATCGGTCTCTCATCAACGTGAGGCGGAGAAAAGACAATGCACCTGCCCTAAGTGCGGCGTGATGTTTGGTCACACCTCAGCCCTGAAAGCGCACATGACCAAACAGCACAAGGGAGAAGATGCGAATTCGGGCCCACCCTCTCAACCCCATCACCCACAACCTACGCCCCTGGCTGCAAACCTTACTCCATCAATTGAATCACCGCTTGCCTGTGTCCTTTGCCCAAGGACATACATCACTCTGTCCAGCCTGCTCGGACACATGTCGACAATCCACCCCCACACGGGGATTGGACGAGAGCTCCTAGATGCACTGGCCCGTGAGCCAGGAGCGTTCATTGCTTCGTCTACCTGCCCGTATTGTCCAAGGAGGTTTGCCACGAACACAGGCACCATAGCACACATACGAAATAACCATCCTGATAATCTTCAACCAGTCTCTGTTGTCCAGAAACGCTCCATTATCCGGCACCCCGACTGGCCAAATATGCTCATACTTGAGGCGTCCCTACCCTGGCTCCAACGAGATCAACCTCAATCCCCTCCTAGGGACGATCGACTGCAGCCGCTCGTTGAAAACCGAAGCGGCATTGAGGCGACCATTGCGGCTCAAGGGAACCAAGTCGCCGCTCGGAAACGTAAGCGGATTGCTGATGACCCTAATACTCTGGTGATTGGGACGTCCTCGTCCCGGCCCACCGCTTTGGTTTCGCGAAGAAATCCACAGGAAGCACCACCCAATCCGCTAGCCAACCCACTTGCTAATTTTCAGGATGATCAACTCCATCAGAAGTTCTACTCGCTCATATTGCTCCCCACGATGTACAAGCCAATTCCACCCGGGATTGCAACTACATTCCACAAAACGATGGGTAGACTTGCCAGACAAGCCCTTGCGTCTAATAGCGAGCTCGACTTGGTCAATTTTCTCTCCGCTGCAAAAGTTTCGCTGGCACACGGCCTCTACACAAGGACCGCGGTACACAAGCTCAACAATCACCCGAATGTCGGCTGGCCCGAATCTTCATCCATACAGCGACTCGAATTGAACTCCATTGATAAAGCCACCCGCCTCGTAGAGAGCGGCCGGCTAGGAGCGGCGATGGCTGTCCTGACAGACTCTTCAGTGATTGCGCCCTTTAATGAAGTCACGCTCGCTGCCCTTCGCAACAAATTCCCGGAGGGAACTCGAAACCCCTTCCCGCCGCTACCAAGTGCTCACAAACCGCTCAGAAAAATTACAAATGAAGACATCCGCGCGGCTCTATTCTCCATGCCCAGTGATGCTGCTCCTGGAATTTCGGGGTACACCACCCACCTCCTCAAACTGGCATGCAAAGATGCTTCGGTACTCCAACTCCTTACTCACATCAGCAATGGCATAGCTGGAGGGTTTGCGAAAGGCCATGCGATCTTGACCGCCTCCCGCCTCAGCCCCTTTTTAAAGGAGGATGGCGGACTTCGGCCTATCTGCTGTGGCGACTTGCCAATGCGAGTCTGTGCCAAAGCCATCCTCAAAGCAGCCTTCCGAAAGGAAATGCTGGCCCCCATGCAGTTTGGAGTCGGAAACTCGGGTGGTGCGGAACCCATCATCCGACTTGTAAACCTCGCCCTCGAAGGGAAACTTGGTCAACCATTCACACACCTCCTCTCACTCGACATTACCAACGCCTTCCCGACCATTCCAAGATCCCTAATCGGCAAAATGATTTCCAAATACGCACCGGAGATGTACCATGCTGTGAAGTGGCTACTAGGCACGTCGTCCCCGATGATAATTCGCGAGGGGGAGACCTTCCACATCACCTACTGCTCTGAAGGTGTGGAGCAAGGAGGACCCCTCAGTGGCCTCATCTTCTCCATTGGAATTCGTGACTTCATCGAAGGTCTACAAGCCTACTTTGGCTCCTCACACCGAGTCGTCTCCTACCTCGACGATATCTTTGTCCTTGCCCCTGACGAGCAAGTTGACCAACGAGTTTACCGATACGTTGAACAAACTGAATTCCCACTCAAAATCAACGAACGAAAGACTAAAGTGGAGAGTCTAGAAGATATTCGCCGATATGGAACCAAAATCCTGGGCACCAAGGTCGGCGACTGGGGATCCCAACGTGAAACTGTTCGTGAAGCGAATGAGCGTTTAGGTTCACAGCTGGCACGGATGGACTTGCTGCCTGCGCAGTACCAGATGCAGCTCCTTCGAGTTTGCGTCTTACCATCATTGGCCCATCTTGCTCGAACGCTCATCCCAGACGCCACCAAATCCTCCTGGCTAGCGACCGATGATATCGTCGCAGCTACTGTCAATAGACTGAAATGGCAATCACTCGAACCAGACCGCCCGCGATTGCATCACGCTCTCATCTCTCTCCCAATGCGTAAAGGCGGTCTGTCTCTCACGTCCTATCATGACATCTGCGAATATGCCCATGCCGCCTCGACTAGTCTGTCCGATAATGTGCTTTCCCAGCTTATACCAACAATCGAAGCCCCTACCTCGGTGGCCAAACAACGTGAACGCTGTGAAGAATGGTATGGGGACTCCTTGCGTGACCTCTTTCGCACCCTCAATATCGAGGACAGAATGTCAATCATCGAAAGCGGCTCGCTTCTAGGCCGAAGATGGCTCACCACAACTCCATCTGCTCCTAACCTCAAACTTACGGATGCGGAAATGGCAGCAGCCCTCAGGTCCCGAACGCTGGATGTTCGCCAAGAGGTGCTCTGCCACGCTTGTGGGCGAAATGACTCCACTGCCTATCACGCTGATGGCTGCCAGGCCAACAAATCAGTATGGACACTTCGCCACAATGCTATCAAATATCCCGTTGGCAATGCCCTCAGTACCATACCTGACTCGACAGTGGAGTTTGAACCCTTTATCCAACACAGGGGGGATACAGTCCGCAAGAATGATGTCCGGTTCACTGGCAATGCCTCTCTTGCACTAGCCCCAATTGAGATGGACATGGCAGTTGGGTCCCTCCAAACGGGTGCGGCGCGAAAAGTGTATGGGAAAGTGGATTTTCCTCCACGGCCTGACCTTGTTGATGACGCAACGGAACGAGCGAAAGCAGTATTGAAGGCACGAGCACAGGAAAAGTTCGACAACCTGCCGCGCACAATTACCTCTGGGGCAACGTTCCATCCGATCGTGCTTTCGGCTGGTGGACTAATGGAGACTGATACACACAAAGTCCTCCTCCGCCTGTCGAAACACCTTGCCCCCGGAGCCTACTCTTTCATGCTTCAGCGCATGTCAACTGGCCTCATCAAAGCACGCGCTTTGGGAATCATTCGAACCACAAATCTTCAGAATCTACCGACCCGACCTGGTGACCCTCAAACAACAAACTACTCTGTCACCAAGAGGAGGGAGTACGATTCAATGGATGGAGTTCTTGCAGCCCTTAGCAGCGAAGACGATGATGACGATATTCGACTTGATGGATATAAGGATTTAGGAGAACGAGATGGAGTAGGAGATAGAGAAGGGGATGGAGGAGGAGGCGGAGAGGAGGGAAAGGAGTTGGATGGTATAGGTACTAGTCTCGATGGTCTTACTGGGTCAGGGTTGGCGAGAGCGTTGGAAGAGATTCTAGGTGTTCAGGAAGATGATGTCTGTCCGGACGGAACGAGTGACCCTATCGATCCTATCACGGGGGAGATGGTCCTCAATCTCGAAGGCGACTAATCTTAACTGCGATACATTAGAGTCCTATCCAAAACTAATTCATAGCGGTCGTCTACAAAACTTTATGAACGCAAAATCTCAATTCCAGGTCTAGCTCCTAGGGCCTTCTTGATCCATCCGTACATGAGGAATTGCGAACTAACCAGTCCGGCGGTCATGACTACCGTATCGTAGCATCAGCTTCTCCGTCGTCCAGAGTACTTCGTAGGAAAACAAGACCCACTCATCCTTGGACCAAGACCTGCGAAGAGGCCTGAGACGCCTGCTTCTTTGCCTAGTGTGACTAGACGGTAAACCATTGATCCCTTAGGTCCGTGACCTTTATTGATTTGCGAGAGGAGAGTGTCCGCCGGCTAGTACATCTTTATCGTTAGCTGAGATTAGATGTAGATAGGAGGGGACGGGACATACATGACTTAGAATGGCTGCGGCGAAACCGGCAATGATACCTGATCCCAAGGTTATTCCGAATTGCGAGGTGGACGATAGGCTGGCCTTGGTCTCTGGTGACATTTGTTTGTAGATGAATTCGGTGGCTCGCTCGTTCACCGTGAATTGACCTAACGTGTTGGTTGATCAGTACTTTTTCCTTCTCGTCTGGCTGTGGACGATGGAGGATGAGAGCAGTAGAAACCAAAGGTTATTAGGGGAATGGACGAACCGACAGCATAGGGGACTTGTTTGCAGACGATCGGGATGAAGCCGGCATAGAGGGAGCTGAAGCCTTCGGTTGAGGCTATTTTGGTGAGTCCGGAGACTAAACCCGAAGCATACTGTGATTCATGTCAGGATTGGTAGGCCGCATTGATAGATCAAGGGCAGGAACATACCTTGGGATTAGAGACTAGACGGATCCTCGTAGCCTCCAATGGAGTCAAGAGAATATCCGCAAAGAACCTATAGCTCAGCGACGATTTCACAAACCCAAGACCTACTCGGCAACAGCAGCACCACCCAAATAGATGGCCGTTCGGTTCTTGACAGCATTCTCCCTTGAGCCGGATAACTCTACCAAATATTTTTTCTATATCAAAGTACCTCTCATCAGTACCAACCTACGCACAAAAAGAAGGATACAATGGCAAAGGAAACGTATACGTACAGCAGCTTCGTAACCTGCAAACTTGGCACCACCCTGAAGGAGATAACCGACAGCAGTTGGTCCGAATCCGGTGAGGAGACCACCAGCTCCTTCAGCTGCTACAATCTGACGTCCGGCTTTAATGAGTGACTGTCCCTTGAGGGCTGGATCGATCTGGATTCGAGTCTTGACAACGTCGATTGCTATACGGTAACGGTGGGGTTCAGCTTTGTATTCCTCTCTTTCTCCTCTCGCATGAGTGGGCTGCGGGCAAGAAAGAGTCGAAGAGTGAGAGGTAGGTGGAGATTCTATAGGGTAGAAGCCGAAGATGAAGACTCACGGGTCATCACACCATGGGAGATGGTACAGCATAACGCCCCAGCAAGGAAGAAGATCGAGTAGTCTTTCCGTGAGAAGTCGGGCGTGAGAGGGGTGAGGTCGGCTTTGACCGCGGTGCTAGGTTTCTCCGCCATGATGAGGGATGGGTGGTGCTTTTATTGAGAAGCTAGAGTGGGGAGCGAAGGGGATATAGGTGGATAACAATGACAAAAATGCAAAAGAGATACAACCGACGAGTGCTAAATGTATCTCTGACTGCAGATATCAAATAGCACACGAACAATACAAATGGTGACGTCGACTCAGGTAAGCCACGTTCTGCTTATCGTCCCTGAGCGCCTGAGCATAGCTATAGCCACTAGCCGACAATGGCCCACTACGCGCCATGCTGCCTCCCGCAACCAAAACAATTCGTCTGCATATCCTGATCGTTACAAAATCAAACATCTACCTTCTCCCCGCAGGTCTGGGTCTAGCAAACCCCCCACCTGTTACACCACCTCCGCCGCCGCCTCCGACCCTCGGTCCAAAGGCCTCGAACGCTTTTCTGACCCGTTCAGCCGTATCCTCGACCTCGTCCCCTCCAGCTGAAGCACCAGGCCCAGAGATGGGCGTAGCTGGACCAGATGCGGGGAGGGGGATGGAAGTTGCCGACCTCACTGGCAAGCTGTTGGGTGTGGGTCGGGGCCGTCCGAATGCTAGACCTGTCGGGGTAGGGAGTGAGGAAGAGTGCGAGGGTTTAGAGATGAGCGAGGACTTGAGGTAGGATTCGGTAAGGTCCGAGTTATCCGAAGTCTCGAGCTTGGAAGGGTGTCAGCAAATTCAGCGGCATTATGTATAGCAGTAGAAGGGGTTGCAATATGATAAGGTCTCACTTTGGCCGCAACCTCGACACCCGCTTTGTCGCTCGCATCCTGCTGTACGCTCCTGACGCTACTGGAGTAGACCATCCTGAACTTGACAGGGCTGGCTGAGGGACAGGTATAGATAAATATGACTCTCCCCTTGGATGGTTTCTCCTGTACAGCTGGGGCAGCTTTCTCTGGTTCCTGAGAAGCTGTCGTCTCGCCGTCCTCCTTGGAGGGTTCCGAAGACTCCACTGCTTCGGCGGGCTTTGCATACAGAGGGGCAATGACTGGTCGTTCACCACCTTGAGATCCGGTGAATGTGTTCCGAGCAGAAGGAGCGACCGGTGATTTGATGATTGGCGTGGAGGAGGCTGGCGGTGGAGGAGTTGGGAAGGAATAGAAAGTGTAGCAGGGAGATTTGGGCGGTATCTTGCTAGCTAGTTGAGAGGGTTTGCAAGCTTCCGACGTGAGAAGAGACAGGCCTCCGGGATTGCCTGAAGGGATCTCCTGTATAGATTAAGGGTATCAGCTTGACTAGACCCGACTGGAACAAGTTTGATCAAAATCAGGGAAACGATAGCTCACAAGGGTGACTATCCAGCCGTCGTCGCTTCGTTCTGCAACTTTCTCTAAAGCCCCCTCAACTCCCTCGCCCCAGTTCATCTTGCCCGCAAGCCCTACCACGGCCTTGGTACGCCTGGCAGCAGCTTCCGAATCGAGGGCAGCACGTTTCGCCTCCTCAGCCTCTGCAGCGCGGACTTCGGCGAGCGCAGCTTCAGATGCGGTGAGCGGTGGAGGGGAGGTCAAGTGAGTGAGATGGGAGGAGAGGGCTGAAGGGGTTAGGTCTTTCTGTAATGGGAAGCCAACCAGTCAGCTCGCAGACTCGTGGGGTAATGATACATTGCTATTCGTTTCGTTGTGTTGTCGGTAGAGATGGAGATGTGACCTACCAAAGACGTAGCGAACCAATCATGTTTGAAGTTGTTGGCTCCCAGAGCCTTGAGTAGACCTGATCTCGAGGACGCTTGCAGCATCTTCGCTCGGACCTGTAGTACCGAATGACATTAGGCCTTTGAGCTCACTATGCTGGCGGATTCGTAGACTATCCAGCTAGCTTGGGACATACAGGAGCATCATCCGGTACGAAGGTGACCATCATCCACTCCCATTTCCCACCTTCTTTGCTGTCCAGCCTGTATGTGAAGCTGGCCGGTGTCTTCGGAGTGGGAAGTGTTGGTGGAAGGAGGACGATGTCTTCCTTGAACGTGGATTTGGTATTGACAGTGTCATGATGTTTGAATGATTCTGAGAGTAATTCTCAGTGACCCGCATTCTTACCGCTGTGCTACCAGAGGAGACAAAGAGTGCTGGGCAAGGAGATGACGGACACGATAACTTACCCCCCTCAATAGTGAAGACTAGCGCTCGGATGTTATCGGCGTCACTGAGTGCGGACGAGAAAGCAGCGGTGAGCGAGGGGGGCACCTTGACGCCCGAGGGAGCTGACATGGTGGGATAGGTGTAGTAGGATGAGGAGTGTGAGGTATAATAGAATGCAGAAGTGGATTGGGGTGATGGAGGATGTCAACTTGAGCTGTGAACGGAACGAGACTGAACGCGGCGAAATGACGTCCAACCGTCACTCTCCTGCTTCTGTCCTCTTGTTTTCCAGTACACATCGTGTACGTCCAGGTGTGACTACCACGATACTACCACCACCCCATGTCGAAGCGGGCCTCCTCCTCTTCCCCCCCACCCTCGTCGTCCCCGAAAAAACCCCGCCCAACCCTGCACTCCTGGCTTCATCCCGATGTCGCTCCTCCGCTCCTCTCGCATTCCCCGCCATTACACGCGAGCACCTCCACCTTCCTTTCCATCACCCTGCAATTCCTCCCACCAGCTCATATAACATCTGTGAGTGGTGTCACGAAAGAGGCTCAACGGATGATCAGGGAGCTGGACGTTTGCTCGTTAGTTGGCGAGGAGGCGATGTCGAAGGGTGAAGGGGCTTTTGCGGATGGGGAAGGGAGAGCACCGGGACGGAAGGGGAAGGAGAGGGCTAGAGAGCCGGATCATAGGATGTGGGCTTGTAGGTGTATCTGTTTGAAAGAGGGGAAGGACGGGACCGGGGGTGAAGATGATTATCAGGTGAGTTGGGTATTGCCATTGAGCGATGAGGTCTGATCGCTGATAGACGGATGGGTTGTTGTAGCTGCTTGAGACTTTTAATGATGACGGAGAGAAATTTGGAGGCGAGAGAGTGCTGCGTGTCTTACAGGAGCACCGGGGTGTGGATGTCTTGACGGTGTGCTGTCGTTGGGTGAGCAGCTTATGTCTTTAATCATTCAGACTACGAGCTGACGGCTTCCAACTTCTTCTCTAAAAGTACGGCGGGGACATGATCGGAGTGAGTCAGTCTGTTATACGAATTATCGTCGCTAATCATCTGGTAATCCACAGCCAATCCGATTCCAGCACATAGGTCTCACCGCCCAACACTCCCTTAACCTCCTAAACCGCCTAGTATCTTTAACATCCCTCCGCCAATCCCTCGAAACCCTCGACGAAGATATTGCATCACTCAGAAACACCCTGAATCCTCCAGATGCACCTCAGAGTTCTATTGACGATCCAGGCAATGATATTGCGGCTGTAGATGGCAAAGCTGCAACGAAAGTCAACGAGTTCAAAGGGAAATATAATGACATTGAGGATGTAGGGAAATTGGAGAGACTATTTAAAGCCAAGGAGAAGACTAGAGCTAGTCTGGAGGATCGAGTTGGATGGGTAGGTATGCAGTTCGCTGCTGGTGATGCCGGTCTCAAAAATGGTGTGGAGACTTCGGGCGAGGGGACCTGAAGGTTTCTAACGTGGGATGCAAATCCTGTACTAGATGCTCATCAGGCCATACAGTCATTGGGTTATAAAGCAAGACGCCTGGCTGTTCACACTCTCCCCTCTAACGGCATCGTGGTCCTCAGAAGCATAAATGGGGCGATGATGTGCGGCCCCTGATATATATCAAAGCATCTCCAGGTCCTGCTACTCATCACGTCAACCCATAGTATTCCGCCCAAGGGTCGTCTTCCTCAGTAGCAGCCCTACCACATACTCTTATCAGCTCTATCTCTTACATCCATACTCATAATCTGGCAAAAGGCATGAAGCGACTCACGAGACCTCCAAAATCCCCAACAACTTGTCCGTAATCTCCTTAGTCTTCTCTGGATCATTATGCAGCCCGACAATGTGTCTCACAAACGCTGCCGCCATATCGATTCCAGCGGTAACTCCAGAGCTAGTCCAGTAGTTACCATCTACGACCCATCTGTGGAGCTGATCAGCTCCCTCGCTATTGTACTATCTGGGAGATGAAAAGGTCTCACCGAGCTTTGGGGATCCACGTTATACCAAAGCCCTTTGTGTATTCCTGATCCAACTCAACTTTTAGTACTGCGCAGAGGTATCTGGAGAAAGGGACTTGATGACTCACAACACATGCTTTGAATGCGGCTTTGTTCGTTGTTGCCTTCTTTCCTCTGAGGAAACCTAGACTGGCAAGTAGCCATGACCCGGTACAGACTTGTTCATCATATGTCAGTTGTCAGACCCCTCCAACATGGCAATACCTTGGACCGTCTGACGAAGACCGCAAGAAATACTCACCTGTCAAAACATATTTGCACCCCGGAACCACGGCTGTCAAAAACTCTCGAGCCCCTTTATTTCCTTCGACCCAAGGCCGACTCCCCTGTCCACCCGGTACCAACACCGCATCCCATTCCTTGTCCACCGCCTCGGAGTATGTAAGATCAGGAACGACCCGTACTCCGCCGGACAGCTCTACGGGATCAAGAGTATCAGCAAGGATAACCCATTTGATGGAGAAGGGTGGTCGTTCTTCTGGAGCAAGGTGGGCTTGACGGAGAGGCGAGAGGGAGTTAAAGACGTCGATTGGACCTAAGAAGTCTAGCCCGACAGCTTGGGGGAAGATAGTGACCGCTATTTTGAGGTGGGTTGGGGATGTCATTTTCGGTTGTGTTCAGAACCAGGCAGTACTGGGTCGATAGGGGGTTTATATACCATAGGAAACGGAGGCCCTCCGCCGTCAGAGAAGCGGAAGGTATCCGGTGCAGTGTTGTTGAGAATGGTGGTTCTGATCTTCTTCGACTCGTTTCGGCTTCCGCCGGAACTGTGATAAGTGCCACGTGGCGAGGGCTTTTATCTCGAGCTAAGCTGAGCTGAATGGCAGATTGGAAATGCCATCGTTGGTCTGCCTAATAACATGGAAATCATGCCTTATTCGCCAAAGTCTTTGGCAAATCGCTGATCCGTGAATTTGACCTGCAACTTTTCACGAGCACCATATATGTAGCCCTCAAGCACTCCCCTTGTGCCGCAAGACTTCTCTTTCCATTCCATCTCAGCGCTTCCAAACTGCCATGTCCAGCTTAACCCTCCCGCAAATATCGCACCAAAGCGTGAACTCCACACTGAACACCGAGATCTCTCGTCAGTCGTCCAGATGGTCAGGTATTAGTGTGGACCATCCCACGCCAGGCTCTACAAACTATCCCGAGTCAGGTGATCGTCCCGGTCCCACTCCCACACCTGACAAGAAGGATTCGGATGAGAACGTCGCGCCACCACCGGACTTTGAGGAAATGGACGTGGAAGATGGCCAGAGACCATTGACCCCTCCTGGAAGTTCTCTACCTCCCGTAGATGGAGGTCGGGGGGCTTGGTCGTATCTGGCAGCTGCTACTGGTCTGGAGGTTCGTTCTAATCAAAGAGGCACCTCTCGCTGATTGCTCCCCTGTAGACTCTAGTATGGGGTGAAGTTTATTCCGCCGTTTTCTTGACTCCTCGTTGTGAGAATCAGCTGACATGTTGGTGATTACAGGATTCGCTTCCTCCTATGGTGGTAAGTAACATGAGAAATAATGATACAGGCTTACTGATTCATCTGTCCAGTTTTCCTCAACCAATACGACACATTGTTCCCAGACTCCAAGTCCCTGCTCCCTATAGCAGGCACGATCGCCATCGTAAGTCATATGGCGTGTAATGGTACCTCGTATCACTACTGACAGTTACACAGGGATCAATGTACGTGCTACAACCCCCGTTGACCACGACGCTCGCCTCTTTCCCCCATGAAAGGACTCGGTGCATGTGGGTTGGTCTGGTGATACTCCTTGCCGCCATGTTGGGTGCAGCATTCTCGCAGAACGTAAGTGTGACTCCAACCACATCTCCTTGTAGCTGATGTTGATCGCATCCCAGGCTCTGCAAATCGTCGTCTTCCAAGGAGCACTATACGCACTTGGAGGCAGTGAGTGGACTACGCCGCGTACGATAGCTACTAAAGCTGAAGCCCACTTAGCGATGCTCTACTGTCCAGTCACGTCTTACTTGTATGTCTAGCGCGCTTCGAGTCGTATCGTAAGTCTGACCACAGTAGGTTCGAGTGGTGGAGGTATCGCCGAGGACTCGCCACCGGGATCATGTTTTCTGGGACGGGTGAGTGCTACACAAGACCATAGTAGGATGTCAGTGGCAGCAGCTGACATGTTCCAACCGCAGGAGCTGGAGGTCTCGTTATGCCGTTGATCTCCTCTGCGCTTCTGCAACGCTGGGGTCGAAGAACCGCTATCGTTTCCATAGTATGTCTCGTCCCTGTCATACTCGTCCTGTCCTCCTTCATCACAACAATCGGCTCCTATTGCTTGTTTAGCTGGTAGCTGCTGACTGAAACCCATTGTTGCAGGGTATTACTTACGCCATTCTCCTCGCCATTCTCATCCCTTTCATCCGACCCCGTCTCCCACTTCCCGCAAGAAATGCATCCCGAGCCCCTAAGATCGCCTGGAGTTTCCTCACCCATAAAGCATTCTGGCTGCTATGGCTCGGTGTCCTCAGTCAGGGGTGTGCCGCCTTCATACCCCAAACCTTCGTGCCAGGTAAGACTTCCCACACTATTCTCACTCAGCTTCTATCGTTGACAACCTTTCTTTCATCCGATTACAGCTTACGCTTCTGCACTGTCGCTCCCCGACTCTGTCGGAACACTCTCCGTAGCTCTCATGAACGCCGCGAGAGTCCCTGGACAAGTTTTGATAGGACATGCGAGTGATAAGCTCGGACTGAGGAAGCTTATCCTCGGCATGGCGCTTCTTCAAACGATCTCTGTCGGCGCTGGTTGGGGTGCGGCGACTAATACCGGGGGCCTCATTGGATTTGCATTGGCGTTTGGTAGCTTTGCGGGCAGGTGAGTGGGGATGGGCCAGACTGTCAGCTGCGCCGTTCAGCTCTGAACCATTTTATGAGCGAACTAGAGCTGAGATAGAGTTCATCCCCCTTAGCTATACTGCGTTATTCCCAAGGTAAACTGGTCATTGGCTTGCAGTACCGAGAAGGTTAAAAGCTGACACAACCGGCTATAGATTCATAAACGTCGTAGCTCGTAGGTCCACATCTGCACATCAAACGTCAGAAATCCAACTGGATGTAGAGCTGACCAACATCATCGCAGAGGACGACCCCCATCTCCCCCAAATCCTCTATGCCCTATTCTCTTTCGCCCGCGGCGTAGGGTCAATAGTCTCCGGCCCGTTGTCCACTGCGCTCATGAAAGCGTCTGGCGGGTTGGGAGGCGCCAAAGGAGGGTACGGCGTCGAAGGGTATGGTGCGTTGATTATCTGGACGGTGGCTGCTCTTGCTGGAAGTGGAGTTGCGGCGGGCTACAAGGGCTTGAAGATTGATTAGGTGTGGGGTGGCATGTGTAGTTGTGGCTGTGAGGAAGGAGGAGCAGATCTAACATATATGGCTAATAAGCTTCACGTCCCTATTGTCCTCATCACATAATAAAGTAGACTTACCCTTGTATTCCACCTCCGATGCAAGGCTCACCGACAACGTCACAATCAACCCCAGCTAACTGATATTCACTATCTCACGTAGACCCTCCCCAATCTTCACATCCTAAGAGCCCATCGCAGATCGGCTACACCAGCTTCCCCCCAGACCCAGAGACAGCGCCCACCAACCCCCTAGCCGCTTTCCCCCCAAAGTCCCTACCCGAGTTCCTAGCAGCCATAAGCGAAATAACAAGACAAGACGCCACAAATGCGGTGCTGTTCAGTCGTCAGTATTGAGTTCGATTTGGCGAGGACATGAAGAAAGTGATAGGAGGGGGACATACAATTTATAGAATGTTATCCGAGAAAGCTGTCGTTCTTCCTCGGATGTTCGGGAGGAGGCAAAGATTGCTGCGGGGCGTTAGGTGTGCATGGATCTCGTACGAGACAGTACATGGATTCAACGTACAGCGTAGATTTGGCCAGGCCATGATGTTTCTGGATGATGCAAGACTACGAGACAGACACGTTGAATAGACTACATAGCAAGAGCGGGATCAAATACCCAACAACAAGAAACGTCTGTAATAAGTCCAGAGAAGTCACAACCAACTGTCTTCCACATCCCTCCCTCTGCCCTTCCCTCAGACCACAGATGCTCCTAGGGATAGGTATTGACATCCTCTCTCTCACCCGCTTCGAGTCCCTGATCTCCCGTCGATCCGCCAACGCCCTCGCCAAAAGAATTTGCAGCCCGCGAGAATTAGACGCCTTCCGACGTCTACCCCTTCGAGTATCCTCAGCCTCACAAGAGAGCGACCTCCTGGCCAAGCAGATACGATACCTTTCTTCTAGGTATGTATCCTCACTCTGGAAGGGGTGAATGACGATGCTGATGCAGATGCTTAAGTAGATGGGTTATCAAAGAGGCCGCTTATAAGGCTTTGACGCCTCTTTATAGACTTACTTGGAAAGCTGTTGATCTGGATTATCTCCCTTGTGGGAAGCCTGTCTTGACTATCTTACGGGATGATAAGCACATGGAAGGGGTGGAGTTGATGGCAACCCTGTCTGGCGATGCTGGAGTTGTTGTCGGTGTGGTCATTGCACAACGTCTCTGAGCTTCCGAATCCTCATCTGGACCGTTACGACAACTATATGCCAACAAGCAGCTGGCAAGAGACGGCACAGATCACATAGTGCATGAGTCATGAAATGGTTTATTGGACATAACAGAATGGGAAGATGTCCCGCCCAGTCCAGCTACATTGCTCTCGCCCAATGCGAAGTCCGCAACCGCCTCACACCCACATCCTCGCCTCCTCCCACAACGCAACATTCTCCCGCTGCGCCATCCCCAACTCCATCGCCAGCGCCATCTCCTCCTGTCTCGCCGCTCTCAACGACCTCTCAAGGTCGGGCAGATTCCTTTGATCTACGTTGACGGCAGCCTGAAGCTTGGAGTTTGGGCCGAACCATTTTGCCGCAGCTCGGGACTGGGCGGTAGAGTTTGAGACACTCAGTTTGGCAGAGACTAGACGTATGGTGTTAGCGAGTTGATTGGTGTACAAGGAGCGAGAGACGATGGATATGATCTCAGACTCACGATCTTTCACGACTTGTGTCATTTGATAGCTATGTCACCGTGCAGGAAGTTAGTTCCATTCCGCTATGCCGCACTGATCTCGGACGGAGCGATTGCAAGAGGTCGAGATAGCCAGGGAAACTACCACTCACGCAGAAATATTCCCCAGCCGCTGGTAATCAAGGTCATCGCCCCGTGTCCCTCCACTATCCCCACCCTCCGACCAAAGCTCCCGACTCTCCTTCAACCCCTCAGAAACAGTCTGCACCACCGCACTCCAAGCCTCCCATCCTTGAACCTGGTTCGCTTTGACCTTCATATCATTTGGATTATTAGGCAGACCGTAAGTCGCACTAGCCCGCGTGAATGTTTCGACAGCTTGAGCGAAGAATCTCCAATCAGTCGTTCGTGGTGGGGGAAGGGTAGCGTTTTCAGAGAAGAAGGATGATAGGGCCATTGGGTCGACGGTGTCTGTGATATGGGCGATTAGTTCGGGGAGCGTTATGGGGTCTTCTGGATCGGTGGTATCCTCTTCTCCGTTGCTGTCTTCTTTGTCGGCCTCGTCTCCGTTCTGATTAACTTTTCCATTCCTGACTACGTCGTCTGCTTGCCCAGGGATATCGACAGCGACAGAATCAGATGGCTTGTCCGTCCCTTGGCTACCTAACTGCTGACTGTCGGTATTCTCGCCAACCCTATCCGAGCCAACAGTCCCGGATACTGCGCGGGCCATATCACTACTGTTCACTATGTTCTTCCCTGCGTCTACAGCTTTGGTCTTCGGAGGTTTGATGACAGGAGGTTTATAGGCCTTCTCTTTCTTCCTCGGCGCAAACCCAGCATGTTCTTCGACGGGCTTCGGAGCGGGGTCCGCAAGTTTAGTATACTTGCCACCTGGTTTTCGTTTCTCCTTCTCTTTCTCTCGTTTCTCCGGCTCCAAATTAGCTTGAGAAGAGGCAGAGTCTGCTTGCGTAAGCGCTGACGATAGAGGCGCAGTGACAGTAGATGACATAGACGATCGACGAGAGGAGCTCCTCTGGACAGGAATAGTAGAAGTCTTGATACCAATAGGCTGGAGGTTCAACGATGATGATGTTGAGCTCGTTGAGTGGGTATTCTTCATTTCGATACTGGTCGGAAAAGGGGTCGCTGAGGCGGGCATGGAAGCAGTGTCTGGAACGAGATCAGGCTTCTTGCCAATGGCTCCCAGGCGGATGACCCGTCGAGCGGAAGCTGTGGAAGCGTTGGAAGGTTGCACGGGGTCGGCTGAGGTTGCATTAGATGCTTCCTCAGATTTGGCAGACTCTGTAGGCGATGTCCGATCAAGTGGATCCGAAGAATTCGTCCCATTGTCTGCGGGACGGACATTGAGTGAGGCGGAGGTAGTAAGCTTGACTTCCTGTAGTACCTCTGTGCTGGGTGGAAGCGATGGAGGTATGAAGGGTTTGACCACAGCATCGGTATCCTGTGCGGGATGGAGCTTCTGATCATTCGACGTCGACTGCTTAGTAATTCTCTGGCTGTCGTCTACTTCCATCCCGTCATTGAGCTCCTTCGCTTTCGCATCCTCCTCAACCATCATTGCACCGTCCGGACTCCTTCCTTTCTCGATCGAGGTCGAGACTTGCAATCGCGCGTCTAACTTCTCTTTACCTTTCTTCCGCTTGGGTTGCGAAGGCTTGGCCGTGGTGGTGGCTGGGAGATTCGGCTGTGGAGCTAGAGCTGGAAAGTCAGAAAATGAGGGGAGATTCGCTGCCTCTTCTGTCAATACATCTGCGATTTCAGTGGTCTCAATTTGCGGCTCGGGTTCTGTAGCTATATCTAACGAGTGACGTCAGATATACTCTAGAAGGACAAAGAGCACAGCCGATGATATGTGAACTCACCAGTAGTTTGTGATAAATCCAATGCATCATGCGAAAACAAAGCGTTATCCATCGGTATCAAGAGAAATTGGTATAGAGTGCGAGCGGGTATGAAAGCGGGGGATGGAGGGGGACCAACCGAGAGAAGAATCGCAAAAACAATTGAGTTCCATCAGAATCGTCGATACGCTATTATTGGTTCCGGATATCCGAGCAGGAATGTAGGGGGAAGGAGTGGGGAAAGGTGACAATCATGAGACATTGAGTCTTACGGGGTTTCGAGAAACGATAGTTGAGGGTGCGAAAGGATAGTCCTGGTTGGACAGGGCGGGAGGGTGGTGTGGGAAATGAGGGAGAGACTTACCATGAGATGCCGTCATGGGTGAAGGGGAGGCGGCACGCTGCTGATGGAGTTGTTGAAGCATTCGTCCAGAATGATGTACCTGGTCGGGAGTTTGGTTGTGCGGGTGTGGGGGAGTTTGTTGGGCGGAAAACTGATTGAATCCGTGATTTGAGTGGTAAACATCGTCGTGAAGAGCGTGCAAAGCTACTCCGTTTTCCGGAGAAAACAACATTCGTTGCTGAGGCTGCTGGGAGTACATGGATTGACTCGGGCCGAATTGGTGATTCGACAGTGCTGCGATAAGGGTCATATCAGTATGCAATGCTTGGTATGTAATTGTAAGAGGTCACATTCTGACTCACCGGGATCAAACTCATCCCTGTCCGCTCTGCCATTGTGGCCCAGCTGATCTTGCCGACGATCGTTTCGCTCATTCGCATAGCCTTGAAAGACTCCTTGGCCTTGACGCGAATAAGACGGCGAGTAATCTGCACCAGGCCAGCCTGCTTCGTTGTTTGAAGAAGACCCAATACTGCCTGCAAAGCCCGCAGTTTGAGGAATCATCACCTGACTTCGGTTATCCGCATGACGAAGGTCATCACCGTAGGGTCCATGGCTCCGTCCCAACCATCCATTGCTCAATTCCTCCATAGGAACCCTAGCATTGAATGGACTCTGTCCCCGTCCGGTTGTTGATACACTCTGCCGACGAGCAAAATCGAACCGCGAGGACGTCCGAGGAGCTACGGAATCGGCTTCTTCACCACCTTGAGACAGGCCGGACAAATCTTCAGAATGTTCGCCATCCATTGTGCCGTTCGGTGCGAACGGGTCGAATATTCCCGCGTAAATTGGTTGTTCTCTGGAGCTCGCTAGGAGTGGATAAGCGAGTGCTCGCGAGACCGAGACCCCAAGATCTGGTAATTCATTTAATACTTTATCGAAAGGAGAGAAGGATGTGAGTCGAGCCTCGAATACTTGGCGTTTCATGTCGTTGCTGTCGATCGCCAAGTGCATTGTAAAACTCGTGTCGTTATCTGGAGCCGGCGAGGAAAATACGTCGACAAAGTCTGGAAAGGGCGAATGGACGGGATACTGCTCTTGGTACAGGACGGGCGCTTTAGCGAGCGTGGACGGCCCGGCTTCGGCGGACGTTTCGACATCTTCAACGGCTGTAGGGTCATCCGACTTGACAAGCTCCTCTGCAGAACCGGCAGGTATAGGTACCGGTATAGGGGAGATGACGGTTTTGGCTGGGGTAAGCAAAGGTAACGTCGTAGTCTTTCTTTTTGGCGATGTCTGATTGCTGCTCCCTGTCGTACTTTGTGACGAGTCTCCGCTACGACCTCTAGCCATGGCTGTGGCAGTGGTTGACTTCTTCTTATCTTTATCTTTGGCTACTGCAATAGGTACAGGGGAGGGCACAGGAAGAGGGAAAGCGGCATTGTTCTTGGTCCCCAAGGGTATGAGGTTACTAACGATTTTCGTCGGACGAGCTGCACCATTGGGGGTCGTTGCTCGAGCATTGGGTGTTCGAGCTGGAGCTGGTCGGACAGCCCAGCTAGCAGTACGAGGCAGTGCGGAAGCTAACAACGAGTCAGTCATGCACAATATGACCGCGAAGTCTCTCACCATCGATGGTCTCCTCTGCCATTGGCTTTGGCCATGCAGCCTTCTGAGCAACGGCGGGTGGTTGTGACTGAACTTGTTTCTGTCTTGCATCATACTCCTGCGGTCTCGTTAATGCCGTTTCCAGATCGTCTTTGGTAAAGGAATCCCCATCGCCACCCCACTCGTGCAGATTGTGGCAATTTGTCGTGTCGCATTTCTGGCCTCGAAGAAAAGCATCGCAATATCTCGTTGTCCCGTACGAAGCTCTTAAAACCTGTCCCGATGCGCCTTGTGGTGCTTGAATACCGTCGAGCGATGATATGGCTCGAGCAGCATCTTCTCGTCGTACGTAAACAATGTAGATCCCTGTCGATGTGGAAGGGTTATCGGGACTGAGGGTTGGGACTGAGGTGGAAGACGTTGCTGTTCGATCTCGAAGGTAAAGTTTCGCAATTTTGCCATACTGGCCGAAATAGTCGTTGGATCGAAGTATAGGTATTGCCTAAGGAGCAGGTCAGTCAAGGCTACTTTAGGGCATAGAGTGCGCACCTCGTCTACGGGAGCTGGCAGCTTCATGCCTATGACATAGACCATGTTCTTCATCACGATTCTCACGCCGAGAAGATGCCGCCGCCCCATTGCATCCAGCTGTTTTATCGTCTTTGCCCGCCGTGTCTTTTTCTCCTTCGCCCGCTTGACCCTATTCCGGTTATTAGCTTCCATCAACTCCTCATGATGAAGGGGATTGACCCACTCTTCGAAATCAACCGGCTGAAATACAACGGCCTTGGCATCGTATGTCCGCCGGCACCCTGGACATCGAGCGTCGGTTTGAAGCAGTTTGTTATAACAGAATTGACAAATCTTGCGCCTCGATCAGCAACTTCGACACTATTACCAGCTTATCACTCACTTGCATACCACACTGGCAAGGCTTGAAGTTGAGATCTGAGAGGTCGAGAGGTTCGGCACAGAGCAGACAATCCGGGTCGTCCTGAAGCTGAGTCAGCAAAAGTTCGCTAGCTTGCGTCGTTTAGGGAGTCCTAAACAACCAACAGAGCATTCTTGGGGATTTGACATAGGTTCACGCCATGTAAGACGCGTAAGAAATGTATGGACAAAGCGTGTCCTTCGCGACCACTCACTTCATCGTCACTCCATGCCACATCTTGGAGGCCTTTCAGGACCTCCCTGTTGACTCCTCCGCCTGATGCACTAGAAGGGACGACACTAGCGAGTCCTCTGCTGCCAATAGCTGCGAGAGCCGGTTGCCCTGTCGTGGGGTTGGCCGGTAATGGATATAGCGCTGGCAGGGGCATTGTTGAAATCTGCGGGAAGACGTGATCGTGACTGGGAGTTTGTGGTTGGCATGAACTGAGCAGCGAGTAGCGATCCAGCGACGCTCAGATCTAGGTATATTGGGGGAGCAGAGGGATATATAGGAGGGGGGCCACGCCTCGGTTGTGGTAGCTTGTTGGCTATGCTATGTGAGGGAGAGGGGAAATGTCTGTCTGTATCCTGTGTAGAGGAGAGAGAAAGAAGGCGTCAAGCTCGGTCGGTCTTTGCGGGTTTTTGCCACCCACCACACTAGTGGCATCAGCGTACACTGAGTGAGAGATATATAACTACACCATTGGTTTCCAGTATAGTTCGTTTGCTTCTCATTCAGGAGGACTACTTTCGTGTAGTGAACGCATCTAGAGACAGTGGGCATATACCAGAGCTACGGAGCTGACCTTGGTTGCGTCAAGATGTCCGGGCTCAAAGCGTATCTGGCCGCAAAGTAGGTCATCGGGACACTCCTTTTGCGGTCGACTGATCTAATCCTATAGTTACATGTCGGGACCGAAAGCCGACGCCATTCTGGCTCGTGCAGAAGACGGAACGGTCAAGAAGAAGCGAAAGAAGATTAAGAATGAGGATTACCCAAACAGTCGAGGGGAGAGTAGTGCTTCTGGCTTATTGCTTCGGGATGAGGATGAGGAATGGCGTCGTCGGCGAGACGAAGACGAAGCAGAAGGCGAAGATGCTCCTGGTATGTCTCTATATCGGTGAATTTGCTTGCATTGCTGACCACTCATACAGTCATCGGAAAAGATATTGCAGCATTCCAGAAATCAAAATCTCAATGGGCAAATGTCGGAGCGACCTCGTTACCTCTACCGTCAGCCAACGCTACCGCCGGACCATCATCTCCCAGAATCAAACCCGATCCTGATGGACCCGTCGAACCCCCTGCTCCAGTGCAGCTGACGAAAAGGAAAGGTGGATTACGGACTGCTGCTCAAATGCAAGCAGAGCAAGAGCGATTAGCAGCGGAAATGGCTGGACGTTCGCCTTCCCCTCCAAGGGATGAGGATGCTCCTGATCCAACTGTCACGGTACATCGTGATGCTGGTGGAAGAGTCCTCGACGTTGCGGCTCTCAAGGAGGAGGAACGATTAAAGGAAGAGGAAGAAAAGCGGAAAGCTCAAGAACGGGAGGAGTGGTCCAAGGGTATCCGTCAAAGGGAACAGAGACAGGAGAGAGCGAGATTGGAAGAGGAGATGGGTAGGCAGGATGTTGCGAGGTATGTGCTTGGTTTCTAGGCTGATCGTACACGCTACTGACACGGCTTCTAGACGCGCGGACGACGTCGGCATGAATAGAGAATTACGGGAAGTGGAGAGATGGAATGATCCTGCAGCGTCGTTCTTAACAGTCAGTCGCTCTTTTCTCCTATGCTTCCCGTGTCTGCCGCATCACTGATCGCGTCATCACCCTCACCCTATCTAGAAGAAAACAGTGGCTAAAGGTCCAAAACGGCCCAAATACAAAGGCGCGGCGCCTTTGAACAGGTTTGGTATCCTCCCAGGCTATCGGTGGGATGGCGTTGGTGAGTAGCACATTATTTGTCCGTTCAAAGCCTTGCTGACATTCCTGCTTAGACCGTTCAAACGGGTTTGAGAAGAAAGCATTCCAATATCAGAACGCGGCTGCGCGGAAGCAGTATGAGGCGAATCAGTGGAGCGTGGAAGATATGTGAGAGTTGACGTCGGGGATCGAGTCAAGTGGATTCAGCATTGCATTGAATAGCTACGAGCATATCATGTATCGTCTTTGTACAGAACGTCTCTTTGACAGTGCTCGAAGGAAGGAGGTACGGAGGTACGTAAAGCATCGGATCAGACAGGCGATATCTGCGCCACTTTCACGCGTTGCACTCGTTACGATGGCTTTTGACCAGAATTCACTCACAGGGTCTTTGACCAAGGAAGTATAAATAACAATCACGCTGGTATGCATAATAAAGTAGTATCCGACTGTGAGTACGCAGAAAACCCAGAAGATATTTTGAGGGCAAGTGAATAAATAGTATCCCTCGAGGCGTATTGGAGCAAAAACGATTGGGCAGAGGGAATATCTGTGGTGTTTTTCGATTTTCTCCAGAGTGCGTTCCCGACCTCCGACAACCTCCGGGGAGTTAGTTAGGTAGCTCAAATCCTACTCCTCATCTCAACACCACTCACGAACGACACCACCACTCCGTACATCCTCATCCTCGACACAGCCATGCTCTCCTCACTCTCCCGCTCCATCATCCGGGCCCGCCCAGTCGCTGCTCGTCTCACAGTGACTCCTAAACCCATCGCTTTCGCTGGTAAGTTTGACTGACTTTAGTCGGTAACCCTTCCCATTTCCCCTTCGCCCCTCCTCGTTTCCACACGGCGATTCCTCACCTCCCTCTCCACGTTTCATAACATGTGACTGACATTTCTATAGTCCGATACAACTCTGGTGGTGCACATGCCCACGAGACAGAATCGTTCGAAGCCTTTAACAGCCGATACGAGACCTTTTTCACTGGCTGCGGTGACCTCTTCGAGCTCCAGCGTGGTCTCAACAACTGTTTCGCTTACGATCTCGTCCCCACCGTCGCTGTTGTTACTGCCGCTCTCAAATGCGCGAGGAAGGTCAATGACTACGCTACCGCTGTTAGGATTCTTGAGGGTGTGAGGGAGAAGGTTGAGAACAAGGGACAATACCAGGATTACCTGGCCGAGTTGAAGCCTTTGACTGAGGAGTTGGGTGAGTGTTATGTTTAGTCTCTTGGATGTGGAAGTGAGAAGGCAGTGCATTGTGGGATGAGTTGAGCAGTGGAGTGGAAAGTTTTGGAGCAGCTGTCAGGCGTGCATTTGGTGCACAATATGTCGATGCGGTAGTAGGGTTTTGGCTAACTTCTTTTTTTCAGGCATTACCAGCAAGGAGGAGCTTTACGGTATCGCCCTCTAGATAATCAGTGCAGAAAATGATGTCAAGCAAATGGTGTGAAAACTGATCTACCTATCATCTCGCCTTCTACCTACAGCTCCCTCATTTAGGAGGGGCTTGTGCTATGAACATTTACGAGCACAATCCAAGCCGTGTCAAGAGAACATTTACGAGCCTCTTGCCTGGCGCCGTGACTCTCGATCGTTGTCACAAATCACTTAAACTGTCTGCTGATCACGTCAAACAGGCATTGCGAAAACTAACGATGCATAGCTCCTTCTCTCTCGACTATCCACTGATCTCTGTCTTAGTCTGATACTACTAATACACAGTGTGGCCACACAATTAGGTATCACTATCGATCACAGACGTCAATCAGATCCCGCCCCATCCTACTCTCTCCCCCATGAAAACGTAAAGTGACTGATCTCCTTCCTTGCTGACACGAATCGTGCATATCCTCCCCTCAAGCTAGACCCGGGAGGACAGCTGCGTCCGAAGACGAGAGGGCCAAGACATCGACCTAAGGATTTCCTTGATGGTCTGCGATGGGGTATTGTAGTGCGTCCATCAGTATGCTGACCAGGTCGTTGACATGACCTGCGTGCGGTCTTACTCACCTTGCTCTGCAGGCTTGTTGTCCTGCTGCTGGACGTTGTCGGCAGAGACGGGTGCTGGATTGGGGTTGGGGTTGCTGGCTTCGGCAGCAGCTGTATCAATAGAGGTCAGCGTCAAGTAAGATACCAGTCATGGCTACACGTTATGATGGGCCAATGAGGATCACACATCCGGCGACTTACTGGCTTGGGGCTGAGTGGTCTCGTGTTCGGCCATGTTTGTAAGTGAGTGAAGTGAAGTTGGTAGTAAAAGGTGGTAAGTAACTGTGCTCTTTGTTGCTTGTTCTAGGTAGAGATTCGGATGAAGAAAAAGACTCTTCCTGCTCACTCCCAACTAACTACTTATACCTTATCCCCCCAGTCCAGAAGCGTTTGTCGCCTTTCCAGCAGATTCCCCGAACACAAAGGACGACATTCAGCGGGATGGTCTGATCTCCTCGAACAGATACCTCCATTGTCTATCCGCCCCACACGGAGGTAAAGGCTGTGCTCATTATCGGCGAAACATGCTTGGAGAGATGGGCGGATCCTTTGATAAGGGGGAAATAGCGGTGGTTGACGATGGTACTGGAATGTTCGTGGTGCTGCCTTTCGAGAGAGCTTTCGGCTTTCGGTCGGCTGTTTGAGAAGCAGAGTTGCGCTGTGGGTCGAGGAATGATGTGGAAGAGTCGGTGAATGGGAGAGCTCAAGATTCTTTCCACTGAGGTGTCTCTCTGCGGTTCGGCAGATGCGATAGCGATGGCTGTCCACTTCGCAGGAAATGGATTCATCTAACATCTATCCCGTCTTGCATGGATGGTCATGAGTGAGGTTTGTAATTCATTTTATGCTGGCAAGTCTTCTAGACAAGCCAGACAAGCGTGGGAGACTACTGTGGCCGTAAGGTCTGTGCGTATTCCAAACCCCTCAACGAAGATATGACCTCACTTCATCTTGACTCTATCATTCTCCCCTACGACTTCGGCCCACAACACACATCACCTCAAATGTCATCCACAAGTAAGACTTCACTTGACGTGAGATCATCTCTTATTCTGCTGACCAGACAAAGTACCTTCAGTGTCCTCCCCCATTATTCCCTACACAATCATTGGTCTCATCATTTCTACGTTCTCTGGAGAAAGTGACCTGTGCTCCAGAAGGACGTTGTTCAGCTTACTCCTGGTATCGAGGGATTGCTACGACTACGCTGCACCATTGCTCTACCACTCCATCACAGTGACACCCTACAACGCTGCAGGTCTCTTTCTCGGCATGAGCAGGAACATTCTGGATATAATGCAAGGATACGCCACCCGTGAAAGTGATGTCAGGAAACGGTCCCTCTTGGCCTTTGTGGTCAAGATTTGTTTCGACGGTATCCTCGGACCCGAACCGGCCTCTTACATGACCTCTCAACTGCCACAGCAGGGTCTACTGTTCCCCAATGTCGAACAGGTCCTCTTGGTTGGCCATGATCTGCCACTTATGCGTCTGGTTGACGGCAATGATCGGCATCCTGCCATGATACATGGTCTCACACACTCCATGAAGCCTCAACACGCATGTGTGCAGTTCGCGCTGCGTGCACTACCACGCTATTCTGACTTCACGAACGGCCCCGAGCCAGAAATTCCCTCTGCACCCCTCATTTCTTTCCTGATAGAGCAGTGGACTGATCTGCGTTCAATCACGGTTCATTTCCCTCCCGGGAGATACGTTAACACATGGCCTATTCCGACAGCAAAAGCACAACTTTTGAGAATGCGATTTGCGTTCACTGTACCTGCTACGGAGAACGTGCCAAGTTATTTCTTCCGCCCAGACACCCATGGGGAATTGTTGGACTGCTGTCGCCATACGTTACAGCAAGACGCGAGACGATTAGCCGCCATGCCACCCCCATATTACAGCACGTCGAGCTCGACGGATATTGTGGATGACCAGAGTGAACAGAGTGAGCCCGCGCCAATGTTTGAATGGGAGTTTATCGACGCTATCCGTCCGGAAAACATCGACATCAATTCGGTCTATATAGAGTTTTGGATACGGGATTATCCTTTGGGACCATACAGCCACGCCGATTTCATGAGGATGATAAGGTTCACATACTCTGGGGAAGTTGATCCTTGTATATGTTGCGGTAGATGGGGAAACTTTCCGGTCAAAGTGGGTGTCTTTTCGTTTACTCAATTATTCATCTCGGCTTGTCATATTTACATGGGCTCTTTCCTTTCAAAGGAGCGCGCCTATCGTCGGCCTTATATTATCACTCCGGATACCGCGACATCTACTACATAATGGCTCAGGGAGTCATGGAAAGCAGCTATGGTACGGCGAAGATTATGAGAGGGAGTAGGTCTGTGGGAGGGTATGAGGTGAAAGTCAAACGTTCACTCCCGGGAGAGAACCTTTCAGCTGGGCCGGGGGGATAGAGAGAAGACAAACAGACGTGGAGCACAAGGGTATAGTGGGATGCACCAGAAAGTACTGAGAGGATATGGTCAGGGTTGTATGTTCTGATTTGGTTTGATAAACACCGCTATTCATTGTCCCTTGGTTCATAGGTCTCGATGACATTTCGTATCTTGTGCCACAAGACGGGCGACGAGTGCCACGAACGTACACACCTGAGATCTTGCACTACAAAGGATAAATCCAATCTCCTCCATTCAGAATATCATCTCCTCTTGAATCACACGGTAATCCAGCTTCAAACGACTTTCAAACTGTCGTCTCCACTCTTTGACGTATTCTGTGAGCTTATCACTGGATCCACTCCCTGTCAAGGCGTGATCTCTGGACGATAACAAACGTCCCCCAACTGACATACACCGGGTTAAGTCTCCCCCCTCCTCATATCTCGCGCTTTCATCGTGTCGTTCTTCAATCCTTTTCGGAGGGCGCAGGCCGAGAGCGCATCGGGGGCTATTACCATCCAGGTAAAATGGGGTCGAGAGAGGTGAATCTCATTCTCCTTCCTTCCATTATTCTCCAGACGTCGATGGTCGACTTTCCAACATATGAAATCGTCGTATGATGACTGAACACTGACTCTGACTCTGTTTCTGTGTCACATCACCTAGATTCAATGTCCCAATACCCAACCCCGCTTTGACACCTCTCTCAACCCTTCTCGCCACTCTCTCTACGCAGACGTCTATCCCCCAATCCCAGCTGAAATTGATCTACCAAGGTGCTGTCCTAAAAGACACGTCCCTCACAATCTCATCCTACGGGATAACCGATGGTTCCACAGTCCTCCTAGTCGGTAAAGGTGGTCCAATCCCTGGGTCTGCACCAGCATCCGCTGGAGCTGGAGCTGGTGCAGGCCCAGGAGGGGCACCAGTGAAGAAGAAGAACAAGCAACCGGAAACCACATCAGAGAACGTGCTAGTCGACTGGATCTCCGCACTAGTTTCATCCATCCTCGATCCCCTCCAACCCTCTATTCTCACTTTCCTCTCCCAAATCGATCCAAATGCTACCAATCGTCCAGCACAGACGGCGTCATTCGCCACACTCCAGAAGGAACATGCGCGACTTTCTGAGCTGTTGTTGAGGGGTTTGTTGGATTTGGATGGTGTGGAGATTCCGGGTGGATGGGTTGACGCGAGGAAGGAACGTAAGGAGGGTGTCAGGAAGGTTCAGGCTCAATTGAATAGAATTGACGAGGCTTGGGGTGAGAGGAAGAGACTTGGTGGATAGGCTGGTGGGACTGGGTTTCAGATAATCATAGAGGACTTTTTGAAGTGGATGCAGATTAGACTTGGTGGATATGAGGCCCAGATCCATCTAGGACGGGCCGACGTTTTGAACAGCCATGTCTTGAGCAAACAACCCATATGAGAGACGAACGTCAGTGTCGAGATAACTGTAGCTCGACGTCCTCGAAATCCTTAATCCAACTCTCGATCACCGCTAGACAGATTTGCAACCAGATGCATATGTGTGGGGTATAACATAATGAAAAACTATTGATGCACAAGCGCTGATCCTCAATCAAAACCCTATACTGTCTCAATCAATACCTGTAGGAAGATCCAAGAGCGAGTGATTATTATAGTTGCAATTGTACGGCCGATATGTTGAATGCATGAAGGATTGGGATACGATAGAAAGGGGGAATCACGACCTTTGAAGTCAGATATCAGCTCGTCCTCGCTGTAAGGAATCGGCGGCGAAGCGCGTCCTCACATTTTGTATACCATCTTCCCCTTTGATGCTTCGTTTCCGACAACTTCGTAGTCAATCACGATATCGAGGTCGCGGTTGTTACGGGCATTAGGAGCGCAGGAGAGGTTGCCTCGGATCAAGTCGTTGTCCTGCTCAGATTGTCAGCCGATGACACAAGAAACACCTCCAGGGCTTAGCAAGATAATGTTCATACTCCGTCAGATGAATAAACTCACTGAGACAGTAAGGGTGTCCGGAGTGTAGAATACGGTTTGTTTCCAGTGGGTGTACTAAAGAAGCTGTCAGGACACACAGGACTTAGTACTGCGAACGGGCAGCTTACCTTGGCCTGAGGTCCGGTACTGAAGTTTATGGGTTTATGACAACATGAGAAGGAAATGTCGAACCATCCAAGGAACGCATGGACGTCTAGATGGCACGCAATCAGCAACCATTTAAGCGTGAGGTGGGTAAGCAAAATCGGTGAAGCGTACAGTCATTTCTCGTTGCCTTCAATTCGAACGGGACATTGAACGTCAGGTCCTCTTTAGTGACAGTCCTGATGTCGATGTGTTTGATAGCGCAAGGCTGGGTTACCACTGATCTAAGTTCGACGCAGTCTACTAAAGGTTCTCGCAGGGCAATATCTTTGATGCAAGAGTAGTCGAAGCCATAAACATCATCCCAAACTGCCAGCAAGTCAGCAGACTTCGATTAGCAGGATATAAGACACTCACAGTTGATTTTCTCATCCTTGTAGTCTTGGTCTTCGATAGCAGCCACGAAGATGGTAGCTGTGTCTGGGAACAGAAGACCGCCAGGAGCCTAACGAATTGGATCAGCAATGGACAATGTGTACAACGGCACATGTTGACTCACGAGGTACTTGTCACGAGCCAACAAAACAGTGTCGAGCATGGATTCATAGAGAAGGAAGTAGCCCATCCACTGTTCGACCGTCAGCAGATGCCAGGCAGCCATATTGTCTCTAGATACACGTGTCGCCAACTGACCTCGGAGATGATGATGTCAACTTTGTCAACGGGGAGCGTAACGTCCTCCAATTTACCCTTAATCAGCGTTATCTCTGTGACAATCATCAGCTAACTCTGACATGGCAACGACGCAGAATATCAAAAAGGGGCGAGACATACTGTCCTCAAAGCCATTAGCCTTGATGATCTTCTCAGCCTGGTCAAGGATATTGGACATGTCGATCCCGATGACGAGCTTGGCTCCCGCCTTAGCAGCGAACATGGATAGGATACCAGTTCCACACCCGACCTATGTCAGACAGCTGTCAGTCCTCGTATTTGGCGGCCATGGAAGTGGAAATGCTAGCTGCACGTTAAAGCCGAACTTACATCGAGGACGACCTTGTCCTTGAACAGGTGGGGGTTCTGCTGAATGGCATTTCGGTACGAAAGGGTCCGGACGGTGTCTTTGAGCATCTCCTCGTGGATACCTGCGCAAGGTTATCAGCGCTGAAGAATCAATGATCGAAGTAAACCAAGCAGCTTACCAAAATGGGCATAACTGCAAAATCACGGGTGTCAACCATGAATTCAACCAATCGCTTCCGACTTGAAACTCACCTGTCCGCATAGCTAAAATGTGTAACATGATAACATCAGCAAACCATTCATCTTACCCATCGTTCTTTACAAGTAGGCTCATCACTCGGGAGGATCACTCACTAATCCTTACTGGTCATACCCTCAACTGGAGGGAGACCCTCCGTAGCGGGCGAATCAACGGCCATGGACGTGGAAGCAGACATGATCGCTCCGTGGATCGGAATGAGAGGGAGAAAAGAGGGTACGGGCCTGGAGGAGAGTCTACGACTGTGCGTGGACTCGAATGGAAGAGGATAAAAGTGAGGGTGTTGGGATGATATAGGACAAGGGGGGTTACAATTGCCGAACCTTCAGCCGTCAATATTTCAGAACGATGGCCGAAGAATGACGTGTGCATTTCGGTGCCTGAAAACCGGGTTCGGGTATCATTTTCCTTCTTACGTCAGATCTTGTTCTTTGTGCGTGGCATGGTGACAGCAGTCAATATCTTTAGCGTTGGTAGAGAATAACCAGTAGTGATGAAGGTCCGCCTGGCCGCAGGTGATTAGATGACATCTCCAGAACAGCAATGACAACAGATATAGAACCAAGATAAACATCCAGATGTGATATTCAAGCAGCTAACCCCCAATTCACCATTACACTACCCTCACTGGTCTTCCACAAGGAACCATTTAACATACATCAAGCCATTGCCCAAGTTCCGCCTTCACCTCCACCGTATCTCCTCATATCCCATTCTACAACACTCCTCTCCGTTCCCGAATACAACCAATCGCCCGTGGGGTCGAAGGCGATCCCCGCAATCCCCCACGTTCCACCTTCTACTCCCGGTCGTCCCCTTGGCAGCTTCTCGTCGGCAGTGTCGAATGTCGGTTCAAGGGGGACAGGGAGGATGACATGGGTATTGAAAGTCCTCGCATCGATTATGTGGATGTTTGAACATTCCTACAAAAATTCGATCAGCGGACGAACCGAGGAAGGTGGGGAGGCATGCAAGCTCACCTCAGAGAATACCATGAGATCTCGATCACTGCCTTCCGGACTGAACTTGACGACTCGAGCAGCCTCTCGGCCAGAGGTACTGCTCCCCACCCGAGGGTCGCCAGTGACTGGATCAACAAGTAGCGGATAACCTTCGGCATCGGGCACTTCCCACGGTGAAGACTCTGATCCGTATGATGATGACGACGACGTAGGCCGGCGGCGACTGGACAGAATGTCTGACGTGAACGAAGGGTCCGACCCACGGTTGGCAGTCGTGTAGAAAATTGCGAGCGGTCGAGAAGAGCTGTTCACACAGGATCAGTATAAGCACTTTTTACATAGTTATCTGCGATACACACCGATGATCCCACACTGTGACTTGGCCATCTGCAAGGTTATCCCAATTAGCACAAGTCGATCTCTGAGATGAGCTGACTCACCTTGACTAGCAACAGCAAATTTACGCCCGTCTTTACTCCAAGACGTCGAGAAACCAAAATCAGTGGCAGCTGTGATAACGTCAGCATGATGCTCAAATATAAAATCCCGACATACCACTATACACCCCAATCCTCTTAAACTCCCTTCCACCGTCTACAACTTCATGTAAAAACACGTCTGTAGAATCTCCCACCGTCACCATAGTTTTCAAGTCCGGAGAGAGCGATGCTGATCACATGTCTATCAGCCCTGAACTGAGATCTTGTATCACACCCGAATTAAGTCAGGAAAACATACAATGATTGACTGCAAGTCTGAACTGGGCTCCGCCGACTTTTGCCAGCTTCCTCTCCTCCATCCCCTCAATGGGATTGACGAGTGCTTCCAGTCCCGGCCTCACGAGTGGTGGTTCCCCAACCCTGACCCCGACTACTCGCTCAAATTCTCTGCGTCTAGAATCATAGTCCAACCTGAATTCCTCCCATGGTCGCCCAGAGCCCGCCTCGAGATCCAGTCCTCCCTCAGGTTCTCCTATCGTCCGCCTAAAAGCTCTTGATGGTCGAGTATCCGATCCCCGCGGCGGGTCGGCAGCGGAGCTGACAAGTTGACGATATGTTGACGACGAAGTGGGAGGAGTAGGCTCGTGTAAATTGGCGTTAATGCCTTCCATCATCCCTACCGAGTCCCAGCCAAAGCTTGAGCCAAAGTGTGGTGGCGGGAGAGATCTGACTGGAGGAGTAGCAGCATGACGTCGAAAATCGTCGCTAGCGCCATAAGCTCTCGAAGTGGGCGACTCTGCATAGCCAGGATATCTGTTGGGGGATATCGGCGAGTGTGGTTCAGCAATTCTAGAAGACGAGAATCGGGCTTCATAGGAATTGGCGTTATTGGCGTTTTGCGACGAAGAAACAGCTCGGAGGGAAAACATCTTGATTGACTGATCATTATTCGAGATCAGAACACGAGGTTCGGCAGCCCGTCTCCGCTCCCGCTCAGACCTGCCGCTACTGGAACTCTGCTGGCGTCTCGATCGTGACTCAGACGGAATCCTGCGACTCCCACCAAGGAGGGAATCTGATCGACGGTTCAACAACGGCTCGGCAGATCTGGAAGTCGAAGTGGACCGCTCTGGAGATACATCGGCCGCAGGTCGAGAGGTGACGAACTCGATGGGAGGCTGGCCGGGTACCCGTGGTGGTAAAGTCAACGAAAACGACTGTCGTGCTCCCCGCTCCGTAGAGGCTGAAGCAATAGGACGCGTCCGGTCGGTGGTGCCAGAGGAGCTGGTCCGCCGAGTGGTAAAACTAGTATCGACTGTCGACCTGGTAGGACTAAGATGAGGTATTCGTGGAGGATGGAGGAACGGGACCGTATTTGGGTACGTAGCAACCGAGGATACTGGACTGCTGGCTGCCTCGTAGTCCGCCTCAATCTCGTTCTCCTCATCGACGTCCATCATCATATCCTCTTCATCCTCGTCTTCATCCCCCTCGTCCTCCTCGATATCCTCGTCCTCATCTTCCCTTCCCGTTGAAATCCCTCCATCCCTATCATACCGTCCAGCGTCATCCCCAATATCATCATCGCCTTCCTCCTTCTCCCTCCCCGACCAATCACCTTGTTCGCCTTCATCATTCCATCCCTCCTGGTCCCCGTCCTTTTCCTCCTCTTCCGCCAGTCGCCTCGATCCCCGACCGATATACCCAACCTTTCGCTCCTTCTCCCGTCGTCTCCATTCGTCCGGCCAAGCAGGAAGAATCACAAGCGAGTTATTGATAGATCTCGAAGGAAGAGTGACAGATAGTTTGAAGGGTTTCGTCATCGGATAGTCATAAGGATCGGCCCGCTTGTTGGCAGACAGCTTTGGCGGTAATGTCGACATGTATAGCTCCCCATGCTGACCTCCGCATGCTAAGATATTCCGACTGGATGGGGGTTTCGAGAAGATGATCAGATATCTTCTCCTCGTTCTAAACTCGGCATGCTCGGCATGGCGAGGCCAAGATCGCAAAACTGACTCACCTTGCGGTAAGACAGTTAGGCGTGAAAGCTAACTTTACGAACGGTCGACTACTTCCTGTTATCTATTTCACGCCCATCAAAAGATGTCAGCAAATCATCTCTCCTTCTCAGAGAGGTCACAAAGCCATAAAACGAGGGCGAAAACAGAGACAGAGAGATGGAACCCCCAAAACCCACCACGCCCTTGTGTGGTTCTCTTCCCCCGTAGCTAGACGAGCTGGCCGACGACGAAGCCGAAGGGGCCCATCGCGATTCCTCAACAGTAGTACCCCGCGGATAAAGTAGATGCCGATGGTCCAGTGGAAGAATCAGATCGCGTAGTTGCGGATGAATGATGGTGATCTTTGCTGGACGGATACCGGAGGGTTCGAGGGAAAGATCACGGAGCTCTGACCCGTTGAGGAGCGGGGGCGGTTCGCTGTCATTGAAATTAGGCTATCAGTACAAGTAGCTATTGCTCGGATAGGATGATGCAGGCGGTGGCGAGACTCACCGAGTCATTGTGATTGAGCTTGGCGGTGTGCTATTATGTCGGGACCGCTACTCCACTCTCCCCGCTACTTGGTGGTATACACACTGCAAGATGGATGTTTATGGTTATGTTTTTGTATTTGTATATGTTTATGTATATATTAATAATACTATGAACCAAAGGTTATTGTGTGGTTGTATGGAGCGAGTTGAACCGGGTAATGAAATGCAATGGAATGACCAGGTGATTCCAGGAACCAATTGGGCAACTCCCCATGTTGTGGCGAATAAGCGACTCCCACTCTTAACGTCGATTCGATGGCATATCACTCAGTCCATGCATAGTAGCTCTCAGATCTCACACCTAAAGCAGTATCGGATCATCCAGCGACAACGAAAAGTGATACCAAGAGTCTCGAGACTACAATCAGAATGGTGAGGGGCATTGCATCCCGTTTTGCTGGTGCAAGCGCAGCTGCCAAAAGGCCATACCAACGCGAACACCAAATAAGCTACAATCTACGGCGGACTCTGACCAATCATGCAATCCCTTCCAAGGGGATCATATCTATCAGATTGGCTGAGGAAGGGAAACGTCTTATCAGCTACGAGAAAACAGATGAGTGGTAACGAAAGGCGAACTCACAATCCATTGTCCCATGATGGCAACTGGTATCCCCCACCTGCGTAAAAATTAGAACAGTCAGTACCAGTTACCAGTATCCAGTATCCACTACCAATCCATCGGGCAAGGAAACTCACGCATCCCGACGAATAGTTACGCTGAAGCAACACTTGATCTCCCTATACTCCTCCCTCCTTCCCTCGGACCCCGAAGAAGATCCCACCACTTCCATAGGTGTACCGCCTTCGACCAGCGCCTGCGGCAGACTCAATTCGGGTATAGCCCCGAGCCCGCCAGCACCTCTCGATCCAGGGGTGGTAGTCCCATAAGTAACGGCAGGATGTCTCGTAAGACTCAGAGGGATCTTGAGCGTGCAGTTGGTGTATATCGATCGTTGGCCGGAATCAAAGGCAATCTTTCCATATCCCTCCCAATATCTCACCGCGGAATCTTCGTCCATCAGCTCGTACACGCATAATTGCCCGTTGCGGAACATTGAGGCTGGGATCCCGGTGAGTTTGGCGAATTCTTGATTGGCCTTTTGGATTTCGCCGGTTCGTCGCCAGATACACGATGGGGTGTGTATGGCTATGAACGAAAATGTCAGCGATTTTCTCTGGGTTTATTCAAAATCCAAGACAACTCACATGCCAGAGCACGATCATACTCCAGTAACAGTCTCTCCATAGCTTCCTCCACAAAGACCAGATCTACGTCCGTAAGAGTTCTCGCAATCTGTCTGAACTTCGGTCGGAATCCTGCCAAGGCAGCCAAAATCCGTCGTCTCGATTCGGGTGAGATACTACTGCCATAAACCGGGGGTTGAGATACAGCTAAATCCATCGCAGTCAGCTCTTTGGAATCTCCTTTACGAGCGATGAGAGAAACCTACGGGTCATTCCAAGCCTTCCGCCTCTTGTGGTTAAGGTCCCGGCATTCCTTTGAGGACTATCGGTAGCAGAACCCGCCCGACTGGTGTCGCCCTTCGGAGCGGCTCGACCACTATCCATCCATTTATTCATACGTTCGTATCCCTTGATATAGTCGTAGGGTCTAAGAAGACCAGCATCGTATTTGGCCTTAATGACTTGGGCTAAACGGGAAGCACGAGGTCCACTCGGTTGATCGGCCGCTGCAAGAAGATACCTATCTCTGTAGTGATCATATCGTCAGCAATGTTTCATTATAACGGCACAGAGTGAGCGAGGATGGAAGGTCTGTCAAAGGCCTCGCCCGTACTTTGATCAGTCCCGGTAGACAGACTTACATCCTCGACACTCCAGCCAACACAGGCGCAGCAGCCCCACCCTCCTTGCCTTTGCCCTTTGTGAGGGTCGAAGCCAACAAAGCTGAAGTCGGTTTCGAGTCATCCGCTTGTCCGGTCTGTCCGCTTATCAGAGTCTGGTTAGAGACTCCGATATTAGATCCAGATCCTTCAGGAGCAGTATCGACCGGACCGACAACTTGGGAGAGGACGTCGACAAAGCCACCAGGAAGTGTGGGGACTTTTAACGACTTCAAGAAATCACTGATATGGCGAAATTCCGTTGATCAGGATTTTTTCTGGCGGGTGGCGAGCACCGCAGACAAACAAGAAAAGGGGTGTTTTGACGCTCACGATAATATTCCAAACTCTGCGTCATCCCCTTGTCCCCATCCGTTACCGCCAATATTGTCCAGATTGGCGAATCCGGTTTCGCCCCATGCTGGTGCATCGGAGCCTATCGCTGCATCGGTTGCGGTGTTGTCCCCGTAAGTCACTGGACCAGTTGTATCGGGTAAAAGCGGCCATCCGGGTGAATAATTTGTATTCGAATACAGCGCAGTGGGCAATTGCGATTGAGACGTCGACCCTGGCATCGATTGATAATTCTGCGACATATCCTGATAAGAGCTCATGGTAGGATTCGGAGCTGTGCCAGCTGTCATTCCCATATTGCCGGTCGTCATGTCATGTTGAGAGATATCGGACTGATCTGGCGGGGTATCTGAGCTGCCCTGTCCATGGGATTGAGTTGACTCTTCAGAAATTGTCTTTCTTGAGCCCGGACGTTGATTGCCTTGGTTTTCGGCACGCGCCTGAGCGGCGACGGAGGGCAGTAGAGGTGGAGTAACATTCCGACATAGGTGTCCGATCTCCCGTTTGATGCTAGAATCGACGTTAGTCATGCCCTACAAAAATAATGTATGACCCAGACAACTTACCATCGCTCACAAGGTCGTCCACCTTCACAAACCATGTGACTTTATGGAAAAATTTATCAGCTCAGCTCAGCTTGGTTAATATTCAAGCAGCATCTTATGCAGGCGACACTTTCACGTATCAACTCACCTTCGTCGACAATAAACACAAGCCTTGCCAACCTTCCTCTTTATCCTCTTCTCTCCCTTAGCGCCTCGCGCTTTGCTACTCTCACCTTCCCCGCCCTCTTCTCCCTCCCCGTCAGAATCCGGCCCAGTCGCCGGACCTGGTACTATCCCAGTGATTCTTCCACTCACTCCCCCACTAGCTCCCCCACTCCAGACTTGTCCGTCACCTACATTAGATATTGTACGTTTTCGCGACAAGTCTCCTTCCGCCACCGTGGACGGGTAACCCACGCCCCTGACATTCGAATTTCGTTGTCCAGAGAGATCGATGGATTGGTTCATCATTCCAGAGATACTGCCGGATGACGATGAAGAAGGAAGTTGAGGTGGGATACCTCGAGATCGATCGTTCATCGCCCTGCTGTAGTTGTCTGTAGCAGATTGCTGAACGTTCCGTGATCCGGGTTGCTGGTTACCAGCAGATTTGGATGGTGCCGGTTGATTAGATCTAGGTGGCATGGATATTTCTGACGAAGTTTGTTGTTGCGCGGTAAATTTTGAATTGGGTAATTCCGATGGCAAAGGACGTGGTGAGGAGGGGGTGGGTTTCGATGCGATGGGTATGTATGAGTCGAATACCGATGATGATGTCGTCGGTACTGTCGATGATGATGATGGTAAGGCTAAAGTAGCCAGGGTATGTGAAGTGGGATCAGAAGTCTGGGAGGTAGAAATGTTTGAGACTGAGCGGTCAATAGTTGAGGAATGATTGGTGGTTGCCATGACTGACGACGTTTTCGGTTCGGAATGTACTTATAGCATCCGAGACGTGTGAGGGCTTATGCCGACGCCGCGAGGGTCGGAGGTCAGTATGCCGGGGAGCAGCGTCGGAGAATGAGGTGGAAGCGATGCAAGGGAAGCATTTGGGATGTACGAGAGGGTGCCAGCTGTTGCCAGGGGGTTCCAGCGATTGGGTGAATTGGTAGAAGTGCAATTCCAAGATGGATTTGTATTTCTTTTACTAACCGACTTCCGAGTTGCCTGAACCAGCTGTACAAATGTACCACCACGAGGGATTTGATCCCGCCCGCACCCGCTGTCCGCGGATACACCCGGGTCAAAACGCGCTCTTCACCTCTCAGTGTCTGACCATTTTCCACACTCTCCCGTCTCTTCCGATGCCCTGGTCACATCAACAGCGATCCGAACCGACATGACATGCGATGCAGACGACAAAGGGACGAAAAGTTCCATGCATACACCATAACACGACCCATGGAGAAACGAAGAACAACATAAGGAAAAGGTTGTCAACACGGTCATGGGGGAATAATACACCGAAATGACGAGCACAGTTAATCTAATGGCTACATGGTGGATTGCGCGCTTTCCTACAATCGAAAAAATAATAAAATAAAACACGACCAAGTCAAAGAAAGGAACACAACTAACTAGCAGAAGCTTAATCTGACAAATCACCCGAGATAGCCCTCAGGTTATGAATTGTTAAGCCTGGTGTGATCGATGCCAGTAGGCTTAGAACACCTATCACCCTTTGACCCTTTTGACACTCATATCCCCGCCCAAGAACGATGCCTCTCCAAATTCAGATCCACTTCACTCTTTCACCCACTTCCGCCCACCTCTCCCCCACTTCCAACTGGATGTCGTCCAATTCTTGTGCGACTGCTCCGCCTGGTCCGACGAGCCGCTGAGCTCGTTATATCTATATGATTCCCTGCCTCTCGCCATGTCTGTTTGCTGGTCATACCACGCCGGGGCTGAGGGGCCGACATTGGCTGGCATGATCCCTCCGACACCCAGGTGCGTCATCGGATTGCTCCCCAGATGTTTGCGGTGAAGCATCCAGTCCATGAATGATCGACGAGAGCCCGTTCTCAGTCGAGCTTGAGCGGAAGCCTGCGCAGCAGCTTGCCTATTGGCAAGCTTTGCGGCCAGTCTGGCGTTCTTGGATGTACGATATGCCTCGGATGCTGGATAGAACCGAGTGATTGTAGGATCCCAGAGATGACTCGTCATGTATTGCCCAAGAGAAGGTGGTCCTCTTCCAGATAGAGCGACTCGTCGCACTCGTCTGAGCACTTTGACGCCATACAAGAAGATGAGAAGGGCTAAGAGCGATGCTGATGTGGTGACAACGGTGAAAGCATAAGGCGAATCTTCGAGTTGCGTTGAAAGCTGGGACGAAGAGGCACGTCAATTGTGTCAGAATCTGCATCCATTCTCCCCAAGTTAAACAAAAAAAAGACCCGCCGACCCACATTCATACCAAACAGACCTGCCACTAAAGCTCCGGACCCTATACCCAGAGTCGCCATTGAGATTTTGATATCCAGAGCTAGCAGAGCGTTTCGTCCAGAGTCCAACATGAGCTCGGCTATCTCCTGCGTCGATTGCATGTTCGTCTGTGCCGACGGATCAGCTAGAATATCGTGGCACTGATGCACAGGCACTGATGGCAGGCACTTACCACTGTCGTGTCTACCTCACTAACGATTTCCTCGACCTGTTTAGTGAAGCTTTCCAGCAGCAGCTCAAGTTGCTCATGATCATGTAGGCCACGAGGTTTCCCTTGCATTCTAGCCGTGATGTACATTCCCGATAGATCCTCGTCTTGATGAACAGTCAGTCCAAGCCAACAAAAGGGATATATGGGAAGCAGAATAGCTATTCTCTAGCGAGTATTCCTCAAAGGTAACTCACCGGACTCTAGTACCTCCTCAACAGCACGCTTGACATATCTCGCCCTACTCTGGAAACCTACAATCCGCCTAGAGTAGTGTAAGAGTTGTTTCAGGTTGTCTCGGTTGATGTCATCCTCCAAATCCGCCAGAAGCTCATGAACCAGTCTGCGAGTCCAAGCCATTTCCTCTTCCAGAGCATTAGCAGTGGATACGAGAATCGATTCGAGTGCTCTAATATGCCGACAATCAGCAAGTCGTCCACATCGGAAATTGACATTCAATGTCACACATTTTTCTCAAGTAGTGAGTAAAGATTATAAACTCACCTATGTTCATATCCCAGACCAACTTCTTCTTCTCCGCCTTCTTCATTCCCAGCACAAGCCTTAGCGGAGAGCCCCGCCCTGATGTTCTTCTCCAAATGCAACCGGAATCGCCGTTGGGTTTCCGACTCCTTGGTTCCAGCACCGTCGAAAACTATAACCCGGTCTGGTTTGATCAAAGCTCGAATGTGTAGTATTGATATAAGTATACATGTTCGTCTGGTTAGGATAAGCGGAACGAGATTGGGCGAAAGTGAATCTAGTTTTCGAAGATCTCGCGGCTGAGGTCGGGATATTAGATGAGGCCCATAGCGCTTAGAAGAAAGATAGTTTGAAGTAACAGTAGTGAATGGTTCAAGAATGCTCCTCAACTTACATCGAGATCATGCTCCTTGCAAAGCTCAGCTTTCTTGTATCTCCCCTCTTCAGCCGTCCAATTCCCCTCAGCATCCAAAATGGAACCTATGGCGCGTAACGATATTGGTCAATTCACCATGAATTCTATGGAGACCACTACTCACATCTCAAACTAAGCTCCCCAGCCTTATCCATCAAACTATCCAAATACCTCTCCTTCCTCTCCCGCCTCTTTGTCCCATCTTCCGCCACCTCCTCCGCTCCCGGCACCCCAGCTTCTCCATGATCGATGAGATGCGCCGTAGTCTTCGCCGGTACCGGACTCGACGCAGGAACTTGAGAGCTAGATGGGATAGGAGGTATGAACGGGACCTGCGGAACTGGTTCTGCCGGGTGATATGAATGTGACCAGAACGATGTGCTTCTTCGAGTTAAGAAGGAACGGGTTTGACGGTTTACATTTGGTAATCGTGTATTCCGAAAGGTTGCAGCCGACCTGCAAGCGACGCATGATCTGAAGACCGGTTCGCAGTGGGCTACCCCTTGTAAGAGACGGGGCTTCAGCATGCTGTTGCTGAGATTGTTCTTGTCGCAGAGCCTAGTTGATGGGCGGAGTAAAATAAAAGAAATCCAAGAACCCTGTTAACGTAAGAGATAATGACGTGTATCCTACTTCCCCTTATCAGACAACCGCAACAGCCGAGCGTCATCGTTGAGCAACCGCTACAGCAAGTAGTGACAACGAACTGACCGACCACCATTCACATTAAGCGATTCTTTCCAAACAGGCTGCTGTTAGCATACTCGAGATAGGATGGCTGAAGCGGACCGTATGTATCGTTACTCCTTGCTGCGTCAGCGCAGCTCAACACCTGCGTCACCACACCGAACTAACATGGTGACCTCTTAACCAGAGTTTGAATCCCTCTTAGACCTCCTCCGTAGGCTTCCGCCAACGAAGGTGGAAGAGAACGTCAATGCCCTCTGTGATATCGCACCAGAATACGCCGATGATTTGCTGGGCAATGTCGATCAACCATTAAAAGTCCTTCAGGATGAAGAGAAGGGCAGAGATTTCCTGGGATGCGATTACAACAGAGATGGGGATAGTTTCAGGTATGATTTCAAGGTCGTCTGGCTACGACATGCGTTTTCTGATATTGGAAAAAGGTCACCTTGGTCAAACAATTACCTACCAGCTTCGACATCTGGTCCCACGCCTTCCACCAAGCTGCGCGAGCTTGAGGTCTCGCTGAACGGGGCGTTTGACACGTATCGGGAGATGTATTTTGAAGGAGGGATCAGTAGTGTTTACCTCTGGGATTTGGAGGATGACGCAGGTGGTGCAGAGATGAGCTTTGCAGGCGTCGTTCTGATGAAGAAGAGTGAGTCCCTCCTCTCAGTGCCTGCAATCAAGCAAAGTCCTTCCGCTCCGCCATGTCTTTACTAGATCCATTACTGATACTGGCTCGATGTCCAGCACTGTCTCCAGACGCAGTCATCACCTCCGACTCCCCTCCCTCAGGAACGTGGGACTCCTTACACGTTTTCGAATGCCATGAAAGAGGTCGCTCAGCGAAATACAAATTGACATCAACTGTCATGCTCGTCCTTGAAACTCGAACAGCGGCCAAGGCCGAGATCAAAGGTGTGGAGAGTGGTATCAGCGGTAACGGTGGAGTAACGCTCAGTGGGAGCATGACTAGGCAGGTGGGTTTGAACGTCAGCTCTACTTATCATCAGTAGTTAGTTTCCGCTAACTTGGTCATATGGTTATGTTGTTGTAGGCTGAGATCGATTATCCCCTCACCAATACTGCTGGACATATTCCCAACATCGGACGGATGGTAGAAGACATGGAGTGGGTCATTTCTTTCTCTTCTTACCATTCGCAACCGGTCCAGCACTGATTCTGGATCCCCTCGTTGCTGTTCAGAATCAAAATGCGTAATCTCCTCTCGTCTGTCTACTTCGGAAAAACGAAAGACGTAATCAACGAGCTTCGAAGTCAAGCTGGACTAGAGAGCAAAAGTCGGGAAGATATGTTGAGGGCCGAGTTGGCTGGACGGCTTGGTGGGAGAAAGTGAGCGACGGTGTTTGACGAATTCACGAACGATTCGACGGCGTCCATGGTACAGGAGCATAGACATGGCCGAGGCAGAAAAGCTGTTATATGATGTACAAGTATTGCATACAAATCTAAAACTTCTGATCGGACAGGTCGTAGTTGCTTGGAATGGTGACAGATCGTAACAATCATAGGGCATGACGACGGGGCTTGCTACGGAACAAGACATCACGGCTTCACAACACCTAACCAACAAATCAATCAATCATTGACCTAACCGACAATCGCCCTACTCTCCTCCGCCTTCAGCCTGAGCAGCATGGTTGTTGTCTCCGAGGAGCTCCCATCCCTCTCCCTCCTCAATCTCGCCAACAATCTCGTCAATAATGACCGGCAGCCTCACAGTCTCCCTACGAACTTTTCCCTCCTTCTCGAGCTTCTCCAAGTGAGCCCTGATAGACTTTGAAGCAGCAAAAATGATTTTCTCATTAGCCGTTTTGTACAGCAATCGGCAGAGCAACGGGATTGTGATAGTCTTTGAGAAAGCGTCATCCGGACCTGGGAAGACATCGTACTTTTCGTACATCTCTTTCTCGTTGTCCTTGTCTTTAGCCTCGTCTTCTTCCTTGTTCCTCTTCTTCGGGATGGGGGTTCCACTTCTCGGCGCAGGCTGACTAGCAGAGGGATCCCAAGCCGGTGCAACTTCTTCTTCTTCTTCCTCTACTGACTCGCCGTCTTTGGCGTGAGACTTGCCATCCGGGATGGTATTATTATCCCGACTCCAAACACCAGCCGGTACCCCTTTGCCTTTCGGGATTTCGGCCTCACCACTACCGACTTTCTGACGGCCTACACCCCCCTCTCGAGGTTTCCCGGCCTTCTTCTTCTCAGCTGACAAGGTCTTCATCAATTCTTTGAGCATCGATCCTAGACTCCCAGGGTTTGCGGCAAGCTTGCTCAGCAGGTCGAGAATCTGGTCCTCGCGAAGTTGTCGATGGGAGATGTATTGCTTGAGAAGAGCTTGAGCGGCATCGGGGACAGAAATGTGCGGTCCGTGAGCGGGGTAGATGACGCTTGGTCGAAGCGAGAGGAGGGTCTTGAGCGAAGTCATATCTGGTGGGGAGGATGTTAGTTCGACTATAAGTTAACAGTTACAGCTTGCAACAAAAGTCGTCTCACAGGCTGAAAGATCAGTAATAACTGTGGTGCCCTGTCCCAGAACTGTATCGCCTGTGAAAACTCCCTTCTCCCCTTCGCATAGCACAAGGGAGATGGAATCCGCTGTGTGTCCCGGAGTCTTGAGGCATCTCACCGAAACTCTCGCGACCTCTGGAACATCGTTCCAACGAGGTTTTCCGTCCTTGTCGTATTTCAACAAATGACGGTAAGCAGGATCGATGATTGATATCATCAACCCTGGCATAATGGGATGGAAAGGTTGAAATGGGTTCAGCCCTTGGTATGTCCCTTCTGGAAGGGATGTCCAGAGCGCTGCATCAGTCGTTGGACGATCTCTCTCCGAAGCCTGTAGAATGGTTTCATCTGGTGAAGGGAGTTTCCACAGCTTCGGAGGTGGGCAGCCGTGTTTCTTGAGAGTGGTCAAGAGTAGTGGAAGCGCTCCTACGTGATCCAAATGACGATGCGTGAGGATGATGTGCTCGACCACTGGGAGCTTGCGGTCCTTTGTGTAAGCATCCGCCCATTGACCATTAGGTCCATATTCGGCCAAGCTGAGTTCTTGAGCTTGTCGATTGAGCTTCCTCTCGGTGACGACACTAGCCTTGTACTCGTCTACCTTGTCTTTCGGTAAAACCTTGAAGCTGTTTTGGGCGGCTGATGATTCGAAGTGGGTTTCTCGAGTACCAGATTGAAGACCCAGGTGGAAGAGGTGCGTGAAGAGGAGATCGACGTATTGTTGAGCCGTGTGCGGGGAAGAGGTGTCGATCAGGATCAAGGGAGCGATGGTGCTGGAGGGAGGTTGGAGGATATATGAATTGGTTCCTTGAAGCGTCATGAGACCTGGATTCTGACCCAATACTCGGGTGACATGGGCCGAGAGCTAAAGGCAATGTCATCAGTGGTCCTCCTTCCGCACCAAGCTTACCTTGACGACATCACTGAGACGTTCGAGATCTTTCTCCATCGCGATTGAGGTAAAGGGGAAGAATCGTAATTGGCGGAAACGACTTATCGTTTTGGTGACTGAGGGCACTTTGATAAAGTGGACAAGCACTGTGAGAAAGCGATTTTGAGCTCCACTGGGCGTTGGGCGTCGGGGGGTCAATCTGCAAAGGAGAGACAGAATAAAGGAAGGGTTTATCTGGGTATGTATACTACATGATACATGTTACAAGTTACATGGCGACATGGAAGCATAGTATGGCAGAATCACTCACTCACTCTCTCATTCACCAGCTAGCGCATATACGGCGATCCTTTCATCCGGGTGGGCGATGGCCGAAAGCAGAGATCAGTACACGTCATTTGACACGCGTTTATCACCCCTAAGCCCCGCGATATCATTCAACGCGCATAGAGCTCTAGTCCCTCTCCATATTCCTGACATCTATTGCTGACGTTTGAGCCTGGAAGTCATAATGAGCTCTGATCCTCAGAAAATCAGCGTTCTGATGGTATGCCTAGGGTAAGCTTCTGCCCCCTAATATGTACATCAGCTATGACCCTGTCATGATACGGTACACTGACGCCGTCCGTACAGAAAGTAAGACAACCTTTGATCTTTCTCAGCCAAGAGCCCCTAACTTACGATGGATTCCACCCATCAGCATATGGTATGATTATTTATGCGGTATATTGTCTCATACACGCCTGCTGAATCACCTCCAGCCGGTCCCCAATGGCAGAAGCTGTCTTGAAGCATCAAATCCAACATCGATCTTCGCTGAAGGGCAAATATACCATCACAGTCGACTCCGCGGGTACTGGCGCGTATCATGAGGGCGACGACGCGGACGAACGGTCAGTTACGCATTATAGCTGATGTCTGAATGGGAGATACTGACAGGTCTGTCGCAGGACGGTGGCCACTTTACGCAAGGTAACCGACTATTGAGCATTGACGAAATTATAGAGACCTGATACCATACGTCTTCAGCATAAGATCCCAATATCTTGTAAGGCTCGCAAGATTGTGACTGCGGACTTTGGCAAGATCGACTACATCATGGCTATGGATACCGCCAAGTGAGTACAGCATGGTCTATCATCTTCCCTAATTCAACCTTTCAACCCATTGTTTGCCGATCTCTTAACCTTTACTTTTACAATGAAATGAGCGCTCTAATTTAAGCTCAACATCAGCTGATGATATTCCTTGCCACCACAGCCTCCAGGTCCTCCTCCAGCGCAAACCACCGTCGTCAAAAGCCCACGTAGCCCTCTTTGGCTCATTCGATCCAGCCCTCCTTTCTTCCCCAGAGTCGGGTCGAACATCCTCTCGAGGCCAGGCCATCTCTGATCCATACTACGGAGGAACCAGTGGATTCGAGCGATGCTACGAACAGTGTGTTAGGTATTCGACAGGTTTCTTGGATTACCTGGAAGGAGGTGAATTCAGTTCACGCAATACTTGATACAAATATACGAGCTTGGGCTGTTTCGTTAGCAGTGGGACATGTCAGATGACATGCGATATGAGAGTATGAGAAGCTGCTGAGCCTTTGTTGTATCATCATCGTCTGATATCCAAAACGACCTCTCAGAAATGCTTACAAGTATGAAAATACTAAGCGAAGCAAGAAACGCTAGAATCGTCCGGACGTATTTCCAACCGTTGCCGGGCTGCCGACTGTTTGTTTCGGTTTTGTTGGTCGCTGGCCTCAAGCAGGCGAAAGGATAAGAACACAGTTAATCAAATTCTTCAAGCCTCGAAAGGAGGTACATGTTTCCTCCTCTGATTCACAAAGGTTGGATGAGACGTTTATAGGCAAGCAGCTACAGCGTTTTGGGCCTGGTGGCAATTTCACATAAAGCGGGAGAATTGTAAAAGGAAATGACAAAGGTTCGGCTCCTTCCCACATGTCTTTAATTTTCAGGACCTAGTTCCATGTCCAGTGTGACAGCCTCGACGACTATCTGACATGTACGACCGCGCATGAATCGTTATGCAATAATAAACAGTAAAAGGTTGAACATGTGTCTGAGAAATGTTCAGGAGCAACTTCTTCATCCCCTGGACGGAGGAAGGATGTTACATACTCAAGTGTCGAGGGAAATGTTTCGTCAGACTTGATGTGAGAGTCAGAGATGGCTCATGACAAGGTATAAATACTTCGATATCGAGACCGTAAATCATCCCAATATCCACATCCACTCCAACCTTCCACCACCACAACCACAACACCAACCACAACACCAACAACTCAACAAACACAATGTCCACCAACGGCAACACCAACGGCAACACGAACGGCACCCAGACTAACGGGGGCGGCAGCTCGAGCGGAGATCAGCTTCCCCCAGGGTCCTACGGATCTTCGAGGGGTGCTGAGCATAGGAGACAACAGCGAGAAGGAGGGAGCAGGTAAGTCTATCGCCATCCTGTTGAGAGATTTGCTTTTTGGTAGAGAAGGATTGCTGATGGACCTTTTTGGTCGGTTACAGCCAGGGCGGAGGGAGCACTCAGGGTGGCAGCACTGCCAACGGTACTAACACCAACGGCACCAACGGTACTAACACCAACGGCGCCAGTACCAACGGTGGTACGCAACACTGATCTTGAGATGACCTTGAGATGATCTTGAGATGGGCTGGGTATCTGTGAAAATGGGAGAGTAACCGATGCATCGTGTTGAGCGGAGCGTATGAGTGGCAGCTAAGCTCCCGTTTGGCGTGTCCTAACCGCCACTTTGGCGGGGGTGCTCAACATCGCCATCTACAATTGATACCAGCAGCCATGATGTTCCAGACGGGCGAGCAATTAGAGTGCTTGCTGTTCTGGTTTGAATCTCAAAATATCTTATTTTGATCGCAGGACTGACCTTGGCGAGTGTTGGAAACCTCAGCATGCAAGGAAGAGTAAGTTGTAGGGCGACGGGGTCACTCAGCGGTCTGTGGTGCCACAATGACCTGTGAGTTTCACTGCTCATTTCTGGGAAACGATAGATGGGCTTCAACAAGTAAAATAATCTGGAGTCTAAAGTAAGCAATAAATGCATCTCGTGGGAAGCGCAGAGATGATGATTTGTATCAAAATAAATTCACAATCCCATCGCGGGGTCGTTCCACGATGCCAATTGAAGTGGTGACGAAAGGGGAGAGACAGCTACCCCAATGTACGTCACCCTCGATTCGATCGTCCCCAATAATAACTTTACCGATCGAACGGTCATACGGTCATCCTATGCTTTATGAACAATGGTGGTCCCCTTGTCTAAAATCCGGGAGCAGAGGTCGCTCAAAGAGAGTGGTTGGCTCTCTATACAACCTGGCATGTTTCACCAGTCTGTCATTCCCATCACTTACTAAAAGGAACCGACCGTATAAGGCAGAGGGGATGGAGGATTCTAGCGTCAACAGGAAATATCATCAAACATTGGTCATTTACCTTATATTACCTGGGGAGGACTGCGTAACTATCCCATACGTGCACCGTAACTGTTAAGGGGTTGATACTTTACGTGACAAGTGAAAGGAATGGAGCACTGTAAAGCTGACAATCCCTTATAGTGGTCAAGCGCCGAAGGCTAGGGACATGACACGATTGTAATGATGGTGGTGAGGCATAAATTATAAAGCTGCTAACTTTTGTTGCTCCTAAAAGCGTCCTACTTCAACGGCTAAGATTACTGACACCCACACTAGCAAGCTCTGCATCACACTCGCACTCATTAAAAAAACAGACAGTCCACAGACAAGCCAAATACATTATGCCCCCTTCATTTGGTAAACCACTTGAAACCCTGCAAGAAGAGGAAGAAATCGGTAGCACGACGTCCGACGCCGGAAGCATCAACCCACCCGACCAGGGCTCAACACAAGATGATGACTATCTACTGTATCCGGCTCCGGGCTCGACATACAGCTACCCAAGCTCTCTCAGTCTCGGCGAGACAGTCAGTGACAATGTCAGTCCCGCGAGTTCTATCGCAGATGACAGTCGAGCGGGGTCTGAATCCTCGGACGCATCGGGGGCTATGGATGACGGGAGCAATACCGGGGAGCGTAGTCGGACAGGAATTGTGTTGCAGCGCTATGATAGTATAGCCGGTACTCCAGCTTCCGATGGAGAAGTCAACGGGGAAGTCCAATCGCAGCTTGATAACCAGTGGAATATTCTTGTGGACGGACTAGAAGGTGTTTTTGGGGGCTTTTAGTAGACTGGAGGATACGAGAAACCGGACGAAGGTATCGTCGATGAGATGTCTATATTGAAACTTGCAATGTTGATAGGGGTGAAGGCCGTTCCTAGATTGCTCGTATTCGATTGACTTAGCTATGCAGTTACTAGATAGATTGAAGGATGAGTCCCACACCCGTCTCTTTCGGAGAGAAATCTTGACTTTAAACAATTCACTCGCCATTATCGACTGCTTGTGCCTAATCATTACTTGTCCACCTTACTTATCCTCCTATCTGCATCGCTTCAAATGAACACTCATGTCATAGACTGACGACTGACAACAGGTTTCTAGAACTCTCGTAGAGCGCTTGCTTTCTCCCCTTTCTTCTTTCTAGACTATTCCACATGCTAGATGGTGCGACATTGTGTGGTCAAAGAGTAAGCGGAATGCTCTGGAGTACGACACTCGGAGATATGCTCAATTATACGATAAATGATGATTTGCTTGGTGCAAGAGATGCGAATAGATTCGGGACTGATGCATAGGTAGATATCAAACCGGCAGGTCGTCGGTGACGAGGTCAACCTTGAGGATCACGTTCAAACAATCTCGAGATAATGCCTCTCTCCTTCCACAGCCCTCAACCTTCCTGCTGCTTGTTCAGGCGTCAAATCCCGCTAAAACCGTCCCATTAGCCTCGTTTTGTCACTGTTCCCAAATGAAAATAGTAGTGAAACAAAAGTAAGAGCCCACTCACTTGAGCTTCCCCCATCATCTCAAAGCCCACCAAGAATTTACGTACACTCGCTGACCTCAGTAGAGGGGGGTAGAAGTGGAAATGTATTTGAGCTATCGACTCTTCTGGGTTGACCGGTGGGAGGGGAGCTTGATGAAGGCCTAACGAGTAGGGGAAGGGGCATCTGTTTGAGATACAATTTAGCGATACCCTGCTTCCACATCCTGAACCTCGTACGTCTCAAGGCAGAATAGGCCTAAATGTATCCCCGGACAATGATGATACTCACGAGAAGAGGTTGTCGTATCTCACCAACACCTTTTTCAATATCCGTGCCAGACCTTCTGCCTCGTCCGTGCTCAATTGCAGTAGAGAGGGAATGTGTCGTTTGTAAGGCAATACTAGAAATAGTGTGAGTTATCGCTCATCGTTTATCTGTAGTCGACTTCATGACATACCCACGACTTCAAATGGCCAAGTAGCCCAAAACGGGACAACCGCTATCCACCCTCCTGCCTCATCTATTTCCACGATCCGATCTTTACGTCGTACTTCCTCCGCAGCGTACGACAAGAGAAGATGGGGCGTCCCATTGGAGGCTAGAGGGTGATGAGCAGGAGGGGCAGGGGAGGCGAGTGAGTGTTGGCGCATGTTGTGCAGTTCTGTTGCGGGTTCGTCCGGGACACTGGAGGTCATGTAGGTCAGTTCGGAGGAACGTAAGGCCAATGACGTTCCTGGATAAGGTTGTATAGGTTCACGGACAGAATCCTCTATGTAGCTTTTGTAGCAAGGAAGTATAGGTGTTGCAAATATCAACTCACTAGGACAATGACCAAACTTGTCCATGAGGATGCGGCGCACTAGCACCCATCATAGCTCCCCGATTCTATATCATTGACCGTCAGCCATGTCCATCTCCTCAATCCCACTCGAACCAAGAATAAACAGCCCACCTCAAAGATCTGCACATAACCCTCGTCCCGGCCTTGTGCTGAATCCCTCAAAAACTTGCCCTCAGCCTCATAAACCCTCTTCCACTCGTCTACAACTTTCACGATATCCCCAACCTCCATCCGCGCTAGGGTCAGATCATGTCTCGGGTGAAAACATATGACCTTGCAAGCTCCTCGGACAGGAGTTGAGGTGAACATGGGATCCGAGGGTTCATTCTCGGAAGGTAGGGTTGGGAGAGGGTCTGGGAGGAGGGCGGGAAAGTCATTTGGGAATGTCTGAAGTCGATGACAGGATTTATCAGTTCAGGCGCTAAGGGCATGAGCGCTGAGGGTGTGTGATGTAGAGGTGAGGGACTACATACGAATGTCTGTGTGTAGTCTGGATTGACAAACCCTCCGCTCCTCTCATTTCCCGGACAGAGATAACATTCAGGATCATGTTCTGGTAGCTCTGCCAGAACTGGTGGATCAGTCTGACCCTGAGGCTGACAGTCAGCTCAAGGTTTCTCACTTGTCAGCGCACGCTTACCTTCCAAGGCCGTTTCGTCCGATGAGGAGAGACCAGCACATGTTTCCCAGTTAATGGGTTGACTGAGGAGGTTATTGGAATGCAACGAGATTGGCATCACAGGAAGATCAGCGGTCGTGCAGGTGTAAGAGGAAATTGATGTTCTGCACGAGGACACTACTTACATCGCCGATGAGGATGTTCTGAGGGGTCGAACAGCGGTGAAGCATCTTCTCCAGTCTGCGTCATATCGCTGAACTGTGTACAGACTTTGAGATGTTTCGAAGACCACGAAGTTTATCAAACAGCAACCAGAGTGGTGCACCAACGAAAACGTCACCAATCTGGAGATTCAGAGCCCCTTAACCGGCTATGCGGTCCGGCCGCTGCAATCTGCTAGCTACTAGCAGGGACTTGCCACGGTGTTTGGTGACCCGTTGAATGCAGCAAACGAAATGGAATACATACATCGCAAGCGATGAAACATGTACTTGCACCTCCAAGCTTCAAATCGCCATGGGAAGAACGTAGAAACACCGAGACCCGGTAACACGAAGGAGTCGGGGGAGATTATATAACTCAAAAGGGAAAACGAGGAGCCATCAACTGGATCGAGATGAAGAAAGGTAACGCGTGTTCTATGTGTGAAAGGGAGGTGTAGTGGTGGTGGTACAGATGGGATTGTGCGAGAACGGGTCTGAGATCTGAGGGAGACAAATATCTCTGATGGGACGAAAATCAATGTGACAAGAGGGATGAGGGAATGTCCGAAGTTGAGTCGGAACGGGTAGATAGATACGCAGACTGCTATTTCGCTCCCCAGCTCCACCACGACGCCTTCTTCTTCTCACTTGGGGGATTATATTTCTTCTCCATCTCGGCGAGAAGGATATCGAATGCTTTGCCTGATTTGATGGTCAGCGTCAGCTCAAACTTCGGACGCCTGAGCCCTATTCCCGGCATACGGGTCTACGATGGCAGGCCACGATTTGACTCGAGGAGCAATAAACGCACCGACATTCCTATTATCTTTAGCACTCGACTCCACAAAAGCCGCTCCGAGTTTCTTTGCCAAGGCCTCCCCTTCTTCAGTAGTTACCCGTCTGAAAAATTCCACGAACACGTCAGCTTAATCTGACACCAGCGCTCGAGTAACGGAAGGTGGAGATGGATGACGGGCGATTTCACTCACCTCTCTCCGCCGAGATCGCATTTCTGTCCCACGATCACGCAAGGAACATTAGGAACATTTGCAAAATCCAGGATCTTGTCGTGGACAATCTGTATCATCTCGAACGAAGGTCGGGAAGCGATAGAGTAGACCAGGAGGTAACCGTGCGTTCCCACTGAATATTTTGGCGGGAAAATGGAGAATTCATCCTGGAGTGAAGTTATGGCAATTCACGGCTTATCAGTATGCATTGTACAGTTGAACAGATCATGCAGAAATCAGTGGATAGAAGAGGGAGACCCACTTGTCCAGCTGAATCGATGATTTCGCAATCGTATTCAACATTGTTGTACGTGATGTTCTTGTGCGACGTTGATTCGATGGTTGGGAAATACGCGTCCTGGTACGAAGGAGGGGTGATGTATTGCTGTGCGAGTGACGTTTTCCCTGCGCAAATAAGCTCGATCAATGATGGATTCACAAATAGACCACAGAACAAAAGTGCAAGTGCATAAGACGAAGTAGGGACGTGTAAAGGGCAAAGGGGCTGGATGGCGGTAGTTATCTACGCAAGATCTAAACAGACTACTCACCAACACTGGGTGCGCCCATTATCACCACCTTCCTCTTTTGAACATGGCTGGCGCTCATATTTTTCTCCAGAATGTATCTGCTGTGATCGATCTCGCTGTCTCTATGGGAATGAAATGTGGACTGGTTGACCTAGCGAGCGAAGAGGTATGGGATGGATGGATAAGGGTGGGACGAGGAGGAGCTGGTTGGGTGTGAGTGTGAGTGTGGGTGTGAGCGTGGTGTGGGCGAGGGCGAGGGGGTAGTTGTAGTTCCGCACCAGGCACAGAAGCCGAAGGTGGCACCTAATCCAGCCAACTAAGCTAACAGCGTCGCTCAAGCTTCTTAGAAGAGAAGGACGATCCCCACTGGCTTCTTCCTCAGTCTCCTACTTCCTTGAAAGCTCGTATAAATGGCAGGCGAGGAAGAAGGAGAAAGATCTATAGTGTTTCTCTTCTGTTTGCGTCAGCCTCGTATCGCACCAGAAGGAGAAGAATGGGCTGAGAATGGCCTCGAATTCGAGACTTACCCGATCCTACCGGAATCTGATCCCGTTTTATCGAAATGGCGCGGACGAATCGAGGCAATAAAATAATAATGAAAATGATGGCCACTCTTAGTTCTGCGGCACACGATGAAGATCCCAAGTAGACATTGATGACAACAGTCAGGTGAGATATGGAGGTAGGAATGAACTGCTCTGGTCTTTTTAGCCGAAACGCTGTTGGGTTCCTCGTTCCCTATGTTTACCCCTTTGCGTGGTCCAGTGACCAGGGGGTCTGCGATGTATTGATTATCCAGGAACCCAGTGCATCAAGGGTCCTTGACCGGCTCACCCGCCGTCTCAAAGGTATTCAAGCGTCATATTCGAAGAAAGAAACACAGCACCACTCCTTCATAACTTACCTCCTGAAATCCTACTTATCTGTGCTCGTTTGATCAGTCTCATTGATCGGCCTGGTTGCCGAAAGGACATCGACAATAGACCATCTAGGGTAGTTGGTCAAAGCGCTTCCCCCACTGTTTGCCGCATTCGCCGAGTAATCGTTATCGCACTCCGTAGATAGCAGCAACCAACCGGACGCAGCGATAACATAGCATTTCCCCGCAGTAATAGGGTGTCACCGATTGCATCAAGATAGATAAGACGAGCCTCGCTAAGCCCTGGAGGGAGGCCGTCCTTTGAGCGGTTACCACCTGCACTCAATTCTACCAGCCTTACTACCAAGTCTAACACCTTTGAAGGGTTTGTACATGACATCGCCCTGAACTTTCAGCTGATTGACCTTCAGGTCAGAAAACGAATAATGGGAGATTGTAAAAGCGACGTTAAAAGATGGTGCAGGGATTGGCTGGGCATCCCTAGAAAAGGTACAATATATCAGTATCAGGTATCACCTCTGCCGAACAGCACGCTCACGGTGAGATAAAGGAACCCGTCAGCGTTGGCGGCCGTTCTAACGCTGTCAAGGAGGATAAGCTCCATTTTAAGATCTGCGGGAAGAATCAAGGTTAACCATCAGCCGACGATCATACCTCAATCAGCGGCATGGCACGAGATCATGTGGGTTCGCTTTCAAGCACTGTCCTTTATGTTTGTCCCTCACTCACCTGAGTATTTGGATCGAATTCCCAGGTCCCGCCTCCCACACCCCCCGCATTGCTCATTACAATCATCCCACTACCGCTCCCATCCGTTGGTTTCCGATCGCCAGTCGCAGTAGCACTGACAAAGGTCGTACTCTGTCCGAGGTTTATTGATATCTCGACATCCTCTATTGGCCTGGAATGAAGATTTGATGAAAGAGTAAGAGAGAATTGACCTATGTGAAGGTGTCAGACTCAATGGATTTGTCGAGGACTGCGAGACATACCACCGTTATCCTCTAAGGACATTTTGGCTTTGAGAGAAATAGGCAATGAGCGGAAGGCCACCGAGTTGTCGGACACTTGATATTCTAACAGCTTGAACCGTCCGTCTGGTGGGATGAAGGACAACACCTGATCGCGATTCCATTTGTTATACCTACACGCAATTCAGCTTGAGTTACAGTCGCAGAACATGCGTATCGCTTACCGTATACAAGGGTGGAACGCGCAATTTGTCATGACTTTCGGATTCCCAAAAGAGAGCAACAAGTCCGGGTTTCCAGACAATCGAGAATTGCAATTGATCCGACCCCAGACTTCGCGCGAAATGACATTTCCTCGACTATATTGTTGCTCAATACTGGATCATGACTATAGCTGATGGTCAAACAATGAAGAAAGCCTCACCGATCAACGATGGCATCCAGTATCTCCTCTATGTCGAAATATATCTCATTATTGGAATGCCGGATACCCGGTTTCCGCCAGGGTATGGGAGCTGTGAAAGGGGCGGAAGAGTGAGATTGTATACTGTCATGCTGAGTCAGTATGGGGACCCGATTTCACCTCTCTCAGGTGTACGGCAGCGGATGATCGTGCTCGTCGAGCTACAACTTACCCAGAGACACCGGCGACATTGAGCAGCTTTCGCATAAGAGTGGGAGGGAGAACGATCTCCTTGAGCATATTGGTCTCCATCGTCATCGGATGTCCTTCATCTAGCATCTCCTCAATGAGCTATGGAGAGTCAGCGACTGCTACTATCGAAAAGGGAGACGTACCATATAGACAATATCAAAGTTATCCTTTATCGTCGTCTCGGTAATCTCTCCTAAGTACTCTTGCAGTGTCTCCAGGAAGGAATCCAGAAAAGAGAAAGCAAACAGCGGGTTGACTGTCGCTGCATCAGTGTCCACCACGTATCACGCAAAGAGCTCAAAGGTACACATACCCTCCTCGCTAACCGGAACCAGGAACTCCAAACCTTCCCGCTCGACATGACATAACGCCGCCCCGGCCATGCCTCCTCCCCTACCGAGAGTATTTACCCACAATACAGGGTTCAGCTCAGCCTTGGAAGATGAAGTAACGGCTGCTCGGGATTGTCTGAGGGCATGGTTGAAGGCGTCGATATGGACTGCGGGGTATGAGGGGGGATGGGAAGGGAAGTTGGAGGTGATCAATGGTTTCCTATTGCTTGGATCAGCTTTGCATTATCCCTCTCTGGAGGACAACGAGTTAGCTTTCAAGCGTACCCGATGGAGTCGAGGATGATTATCCCGTCTATGCGGGACATGACCGTACAGTGTTGATGACCAGTGAGCAGGATGGACAGACAGACGGTAGTACTAGTTAGCCGTACGAAAGCATGCCTCCGGTAAGGAGTCACAACGCGGGGCTCCATTGAACTGGCTTATTTTTTGGAATCCTCCTGACCCAAAGTATGTTGTTTGTGATCTTCTTTCTACCCATTTCGAGGGAATCACGATATCGTTTCTCTCGCCATGCCCAGAACACTCTCATTCCTAGCTCCCTCGCTGCACCCAAATACCCTGGTGGACCTCTCCTTCTCCGAACCAGGACCATCCACTAGAGAGCCCATCGTCCGACATCTCGCCGTCAAACATGGTGAACATCAACCACTGTCTTTGGTGAAGCGTATGCTACTGCAGGATGAAGATCGTGTAAGCTATCTTTCTATTTTGTAAGACGATGTACGAGGCTGATATGTATTTGCTGGCGTTAGCTTGTGGTTGTCGATGACGCTTTTCGAATCTCGACGTTATCCCTCGGCCCCTCTGATTCCCCCTCTCCACCAGAGGTCCTGAGCCAGCATACTGTCCATGGCCGAAATGGTGACGTATGGACCGGATTGAGTCAAGTTGAAGCGTAAGCACAGCATTATATCTTGGGGCCCGATGGAGTAAGCACTAACATCATCTTCAGTGGAACCATCGCCTCCCTCTCATCCGGCGCTCTAACTCTCATCCCATCCTCAGCCGACACGTCACCTCAATCCCACTCTCGGACTGTTTCTTCACCATTGCTCACCCTTGCATCATCCTCAAAATCATCAAAGGATTTCGCATTAGCCGGGAAAGAGGTCGACGTCTCTGTCTGGGACGTCGAACGAACATTCACCTCTGACTTGTCTATATCAAAGGAGACCCCGTCAGCAGGGAAGAGGAAGAAGGACGTCCTAGAAGCTGGAGAGATATGGCGAGCTAGAAATGTATGTACCCCGTTTCCAGTAACTTCCAATCTGGTGTTGCTTAGAATATGTGGCTGACATGGTAAATATTCCTAGCTCCCCAATAATCACCTTTCCCTTCGAGTACCTATCTACCATCTCTGTATGGCTTACCTACCAGACTCTACAACATCCATAGTAACGGGGACCAAGGCAGGTACGGTGAGAAGGTACGATACCAGACAACGAAAGCCCGTCTCAGATTGGAAGATCGCGCGGGAGGGTGGCATAGGAGCAATAGCTCCTGGCGTTGAGCAGTGAGTTCTTTATTCGCCCAATTCTTCCATACCTCATCGCTCTATCCTGAAAGTCTGCTAACTTCCTCCAACAGCGAGCTATTCTTCTCGGACCGCTCCTCATTTCTCGGGAGTCTAGATCTACGAACGGGGAAACTCCTGTATTCCTACCCCAAACAAACAGCAACAGCCCATCATCTCCTTGCAATTCCTGTACCTCCTTCACCTACTCCGACGCACACCAAAAATCTGGGACTAGCAACGATATCTTCGGACGCGACGCTCAGAGTTCATTCGACTACACCGCCGCCTGAGCAGGCTGGGAAGGGGAATATAGGGGTTAGAGGTTCGAAGGGAGCTGTAGAGGGGATGGCGGGTGGGGTCGGGGTGGGTGGATTTGTTTGGAGAGGGTGGGGTGTTGAGGAGGACGGAGATGGGGTGCAGTCGGAGAGGGCGGGAGCAAAGAGGAGTGGTGAAGGGGAAGATGAGAGTGATGAGGAGGTTTGGGAGGGGATGGGAGAGGTTGGCGACGATGAGGATGAAGACGAGGACGAGGACGACGATGAGGATGAGGAGGTTCCAGCCCCGACTAAACGGTCCAGGAAGTAGGATTGTCCCAGTTATCTCCATTGCATGCATCGGTCTTTCTTTGCAAAATCAGCCGACCACCAAAACATCCATCAATCTGTAATTGACTCTGGTCATTACCATAGTGCGCTACACGGGTGCATATTCTCGTAAAGTCATTACAGCATGAAAGTTCCACACAACTGGCCAAGCAAAATACCCCTGTCTTCGATCTATTACATCTCTCATCGTATCGTTCAATCGTATCGCTCAATCGTATCACTCAATCACTCTTTCAATCTCAGCCATCATGTCATGGCAATCGTGTCGACCAATCCCTCCCTCCCATAAGAGCTTACATCCCTTCGGGCGGATCCCTCTGAACTCCTCTCCCCGGGAACCCAATCCTGAAGATCGCTTGACCCAATCCATTCCCCCTCCCAATCCCACCAGGCGGGAACGAACCCGGCATTCCGCCCAGCTCTCCTGCATCCGAACTGATAGAGGACGATGTCGCACCTAGAATGTCCTCGGGAATTGGTTGAGGTCGTCGTTTAGCCCTCTCCAAATCGCCAAGAACAAGGGCACCAGTATGCCACCCAGCCGCTGTGATTGCGAATACGAACCTCTGACTCCCGCCCGTTCCGTCCTCGTCTGGGAAGACGACTTTCTCTGGTCGAGTCTTCGATCCACCGCCCGGAAGACCTAGTTGACCGTGTGTATTTTCTCCCCATGTCCATATTTCCCCACCGGATGTTAGGGCTACGTGGTGATGGTCTCCTAGGGCTACTTGGATTATACCTTTGGATTGAAGGTCGGGAAGGTAGTCAGGCAGTAGGGTCTGGCCGAAATCTGGGACGATGGTTGAGGGGAGTCGAGCATGGAGGACTGTCGAGGAAGATGTTGAGGACGTGTGGGAGCTAGAGCTGGAGTATGGGACGTTCCGCGAATCAGGCGGGGTGGAGTAGGCGGTGATCGACTGAAATTGGGCAGTGATGTGTGAGATGGTTGGGCTTGAGAAGTGTGGTAGCTGCAGGGTGGTCGTTAGTCTCATCGTCGAACACTAGAGAGAGATAACGTACGTATTCCCATCGACCTAGTCCCTCACCATCTGACACCTTTGCAAACCATACCTCGCCATTTCCCTTCAATGCAAGGATGAAATCTAGTCCACTAGCGATCTTGACCACTTTCTCCATATCCTCTAGTGTTTTGGCATCATGGAGAGAGCTCCATGATTCCCACTCCTCTTCAAGCTCGTTTCGTGACTTAGCGGTCCTGTTATCCCCCTCCCCCAGTTGTGGGCGGAATTCCTCCACACCGTCCCAACCAGGTCTCGCTGGCGGTGAGTCGAGAGTGAATATTGCGTTACCACCTACGGTCCCCCACTTGATCGCTCGACTAGCATCCTGCTCCTCTCCATCTCCCACTACTCCCAAAGGTCCATTCAGCACGTCGTCCCCACTGAGCGTTTGTTCGTAGGTCGATGAGAATGGGAACCACACATGAATAACCCCCGAAGAAGTAAGACACGCAGAATGCGACCATCCTGTTGAGAGTTGGATGATGTGATTCGCTTTCTGTCTTGGGGATGTACCCGAATGGGCTGGGGATGTCAGAGGTACTGCGGTATGGTGATATGCCTGTGAAGAATATCAGCCATGTTGAATGTACTCTCAAAATAGTACTCACCCGCCCCCAAGACGTTAGCTCCCAGATGAGATTATCCGAATCAAGGATGAGCAAATGGCGTCTCCCGGAACTAATGGATTCCGCTCGACAAGGCAATGGTATCCTAGTAGGTTCTGGACATTGACAGTGTTTGTCTTCCCAGCTAGCAGCTCGAAATCGCATGAGTGTTCCATCAAGTTGGCCTATCACAAATTCCATCAGGATGCTACCAATATGATAAGTACCAAGATGCCCATTGCACTCACCCCAAACCCAAACCCCTCCATTCATATCTCGAGCCGTAAAACTCCACCCGCCAGCTTGCAAGTCGACGATCCCCACTCTCCTCCCCACCCTACCACCCATCCCAACCCCTCCTCCAGAATCCTTTATCCCTTCAAATCCCATTGCCAAGCTATCCCTCAGGGCCACTGAAAACGTCCTTCCAGTTCTTTCAGCTCCACCATCTCCCTCGCCAATCATGAAGCTGTCACTGATCTCGGCCGGGGAGTCCACGTATCTGTGATGCCTAATCACCCCCCTCCCCAGCCTTGCGTCAACAGCCCCACCGAGTCTACCATTATCTGTTGAGCCCCAGAGGAAGACCCCCGCTCGCTGGAGGCCTAGGTAGACGCGCTTCGACCATCCTTCTGGGGCGGATTTGTCGAGAGCTAGGGCCGAGGGGGAGTAGGAGAAGTCCCGGAGTGTCTTTTGTCGCCAGAATGTTTCGTCTTGCTATGAGGCCTATTAGTTAACAATGCGGCTCCATGACATTGGTATGGGTTGGCGGGGACTTACGCCGAGTTGATGGAAGTGATGGGAGACTTTTGAGAGGGCTGTGAGCTCTTTAAGCGGTAATGAAGGCAGGAGATGATCGAGGATGATTTCGGAGGGCAGATCGGCCAGACTTGTACGAGGGGAAGGGAGAGGCATGATAAAGCAGTGAAGTACAATGTGAGTATGAGGTTGACTTGAATGGTAGTAGCTGTATACGCTGCTGTAGTTATGCTCTGTGTGTCGGACAATGAACTTGGAGCTCATACCGACGTCATGGCTAGTCATTCGTGGCGGATCTACGACGATTGGCTATATTGGTCTTGACTTGACCACTCTTAATTAACGTCCCACTGTGCAAACGTACGCTGACAGAGTCGGCATGCAATAAGAGATACATTCATGTCACATTATGGTATGACAGGATTTGACATCCTGTATGCCTCGACATTAACGACACTCGGTTGTCGTCCTCGTAACAGTAACGCGCTGAACAAAAGTCGGGCTGTCGACTACTCATTGACATCCAAACCCTCTGCTTGGTAAGCGGGCCTACGAATGCACTCATCAGTGAGAGGTCCTTCAATTCTCACGAGGCAATCATGTTCAACTCACCACATCACCATGGCATCTAAATCCTCCACGCCATCATAGGAGACCTTCACCCCTTCGGCGGACGATACTACAACTTTCTTCTGCAGGTGCAATCACAGGGTCAGCCACCCTTGCTCTTCACAGCTTTGTATCAAGACATCAAGGATAATGGTAAACAACTCACTAAACCTAGAGTTAACTTGATAGCGGGAGGAGACGGCGTGTAAGTTTCCAAAGTAGCTTTTTTCACTCTCGCTTCCCGCATCTCGATCATGCTCAGGATATTCCTGACTGCAACCTCCCCCTGATAGTATGCCGTATGACCAGCTTGAATGGCACCCGTCTCTGCGCAATCACCAATCGCAAAGATGTGATCCAGTTTCCCCGGTGCCTCGTGGGTGTCAGAGCTTGTCGCATCTGGTGGGGAGGTGAGGGAGAGGTTGGATAGATCTTCAAGGGTTTTGGGAGGGTTGATGGGTCCTTGTGATACTTGAAGTGTCGGTTGGACACGGATCCTAGATGTCGTTGGGGAGATTGAGGAAGGCGAGAGAGCGGCCATTAGCGAGACGTGAGGCTTCTGGCCGGTACATGGGAGCTATTTGGCTGATTAGCTGCTGACATTATACCCCTAACAGTCGCAATCGACGTGGAACTTACCACTAGATCCACTTGGAATTGCCGGCCCTTGTCGGTCGTCAGGATCTTGGGCTTCCCATCCAGTACTTCAGGATTCTCGCACCATGTCACAACTCTCTCGCCTAGAATGACCTCGACCCCGAGTTTTCGAAGGGTTTCCAGAACTGGATACCGTAGATTAGTATAAGCACCGCGATGCCTGTAAGTGACAGAAGGAGGAATTTGTTCGCACCTGCTACGTGAACTTCGATGGGGTAAATGGGCATGAACTGCGTGCGAGAATGGAGCAATGTGATCTTCTTTGTGGGATATAGTTCCTTCAAATCTGTTGCGAATTCTGAGGGATATTGTCAGCCGAAGTCGAATGCGTGAGGGAGTTAGACTTGGAGTAGCACTCACCAATGCCCAATGCTCCACCTCCGACAATGATGATACTATTCGCCTCCTTCAGCTGTTCCGCTTTCTTCTGCATCCAATTCACGCCTCCTCTCTTACTTCCTAGCCCCCGCTCGTGGTACTCCCCGCCAACACCACTAGGCATATTAGGATGTTCCGACCATACATTTACAGGATCCGGCATACCCGACCCAAGCGCATAGACCGCATAATCAAATTCGATAGTCTCTTCTGGGCCATCGAACTCCAATGTATGCGGATACAGCGAGGGAGTGGTGGGTGTCGAAGAAGATGATCGGCCACGGGATGAGGGTCTTGTAAGGGTTAGGTGATGCTCGTGTAGAGATGTTATTGTTCCTTGGATGAAGATGTTGTGATCAGATGAATGTGATGGCTCAGAGTCTGTTGGTGAGTCCCCTTCAATGGGTGGGGAGAGGGAGGATGCGGATGCTGATGGAGAAGAGACTTTTGGCCGAAGTTTGGAGGATGACGAGTTCGCACGGGGTTTGGAGGTCGTGGTAGTAGAAGAGGGAGGAGGCTGTTTCAGGAGATTGACAAGTGGGATAAATCCTTTCGGTGCGTGCTGCGGAAGGATTGTAAATCGGGGAAAAACATAGACGTCTAAAACAATGTTGTTAGACACTTTCCTGTTTTACGGTTGCGTATACGAGGGAGCGACGAGCGCGGGGGGCACAGGGGACTCACGATTCATATGAGAATTCCGATCGATCACCACAACCCTCCAACCAGGTGGGAGCGATAACGATAAAAGTCTCGCAGCATGGGCACCACCATACGATGCGCCCATGACGACGACTGTCCGAATTTTGTTTATTGTCATCGTAACTCCTTAAGATGGACTACTATAGGTGACAGAGATGATGAACGATCTGATATCAGAGTCGGTCTAGAACGATAGGCGTTGTCAACAGGGGCATTGGGATTCAGGAGGAAGACAACAACCCCGTTAACTATGTGGAACTGGGAGTACTGAGATCTGGGATCAGTAGGATAGAGATGTAGAGATGTAGAGAACGAAAATGGGATGGTTTACGTCCGCGGCTAATCAGATTACAGCTTGCCCCTGAACCCATCCAAATTTCCCGAACAACTCAGTTTGTCGTCGGCCGACGGGGAACTTTGCCCGATGCTGTTCGTTGTCCTGTATCCAACCATCACTATAGATAAGCTATGGTAGCTGGGGAGTTTGGGAGCATACGTGTCTTGTCTAGCAACAGCGTCCTGCAGCAAAGAATAACATGCATAGCTTTGCTGACAACTCGGCACTAAGGCCGTGTAGCTTATCTGATACGCCACTCGGCCGCTTCATCGCGTGCCACTCAACTGCAACATCTACAGGTTGTCCGGCCGATGTGAAGAGATCTCAGCCAGGGCGAAAAGACGGATAACTCTGGTATCATACATGCAATGGTCTACATGGCCACAACCGCTGAGAATGAAGTGGGAATTCGTTGATAGAATGACCACTCCAGAATGGATTCACATCGTCAGCGGACTCAAAGCCGACGTCCACCTTTGGTGATCAAGGTAGCTTTCGTCTCCTTCCTCTTCCTCTTCTCGATAGCCTGTCTCTTAGCCTCAAGTTTCTCCTTCTACAAGTCATCCGAGTCATATCAGCATACGACCCCAAGCGAGGGGAAAGTCGTTGAAAAAAACTCACCTCATCCTGTTTCTCCCGGTTCGAGTACTTCATCTTCTCGTAAAGTTTCGCCTTCTTGTTGGACATCATGATCTTCCTCAGATCCTCGTCCTTCACTCTACCAGGCGCTGATGCAGTCGTCTTCTCCTTGGGTGCCTTCACCACCGAGGATTTGTTCGCCTTTGTTGCCTCTTTGAGTTGGGTTCGGAAGGCGGTATGTGAGACACCGTTGGTTTCGGCTTCCAGTTCAGCAGCATGCAGGAGAGTGGGGTTCGTGGGGTCCAAAGCAGATGCGAGTAGTGCTGGTGGGTAGGACGCCTCGGCCGTGGCATCCTCTTCCACATTCTCATCTTCATCGCCCTCCTCGCTTTCGTCCTCGTCGTCAACCTCAGCCCCATCATCTTCTGCCTCTGCTCTTAGGAGGTCTTCGTTCTCCTCCAACCAAGGTCTTGAAACCTCACCCTCGCCGTCCCAAGGACTCAGATGGGGTGGCAGCAGATCTCCAGGCCCGTAGCTCTCTGCGCCGAGCACCTTGCCACGATTGACACAATCAGCAACCCATTGAGGTTGGATCCAAACCCATTTTCGACCCGCCTCCATATCCCTCATGCGTTCGATAGTCATCGGTCGATCAATGACCACATGTGTGATCGAATCCGCGTTGGGCGCGTTGGAGGGTGTAGGCGCAGTCAAAGAGGTAACAACACGTCCGCCCATGGCTCGAATGACAAATTCCCACGTCCGGGAAGACGTCTCCCGAGATAGGTAGAAGGTATAAGGAGTGAATATGTTTTTCCGCGACGTCGATGGTCCTGATGTCGATGCCAAGAGGGAGGTGTATGTGGTTAAAGGTGCGGGGGCGATGTCCTCTTCGGCATTTTTACTAGGTCGTTCCACGAAATCTTCCTCCGCCACGGGTTCAATTTCCGCTTCTACTTCATCCTCCATCTCTACGTCCTCTCCCCCAGCTCCAGCTTGGATTCCCTTGATAGCTCTCTTGACCTCTTTCCTTGACACTTTCGAACTACTCTCAGCAGCCTCTGTAGCTTTCCGTTCCACCAATCTGAAAGCTCCGACTGATTCTCCTCTTTCGTCGAGCTCCACATCCAACGGCGGTGGGTATACGAGGTTTTCGTCCGTGTATAGCTTGTAGAGAGCGAAAGAGACCAGTGTCCGGTAAAGATCAAGGAAGGTTAGGAGGATTCGGAAATCCACATCATGCGGAACGTGTTGTTGGAATTCGTATCCCTCCAACCAGCGGACTTTGACCAGCTCGCCTCCGTGACCGGGGACATCGCACTCGTAGTAGACACCCTTGATCCCAAGGAACACCTTTCGTAGAGAGTTGGTCTTGATAGCCCATACCTGACATTGTCAGCCTTTACTCAAGTTGACTGAGCTCACCTTCCACTCTGATATCAGTCGACCACACTCTGCAATCACTTCTGCCGGTACCAAATCCTTGCCGGGAATGGGGTTCGTAGGAAGTGTCGAGAACAGATGGATAAGGTTAAGGGGATCATGCAGATCTTGTAAAGCCAGTGTAAAAGTTGGATACCTGGTACAAGTCAGCCCCAAATCGATACTGAAATTCGGGAGGCTCCTGATTAACTCACCTCTCCTTGACCAAATGGTCCAGTCTTGTGATGGGCTTCCTCTCCTCCAGACCCTTCGCAAGTGCCCACTCCCCTCTCCCAAGAGCACGCGCAAGCTTCTTGGCGAAAGTTTTATGTTCTCTGAACCTGTTCAGAAGAGGTTCATGCAGGAGGTACTGAATGTCTTTCTGGTAGTAGAAAGACGCAGGTGCAGATGATCCTTTATTGGCTCGTTTCTTGTGAAGAGGTTCTCGGGGGTAGATACCTAGTGAGGCAGAGTCAGCTATCCTGTTTGACAGAAGACAGAAAGATCAGACATACCCTTGAGAATACACAATCGTCGGAAATCTGCTAAAGTGACCTGAAGCTTTTTGAGAGCTTGATTTCTGGTAATGTAGTTTTTTGCGCTGTCCCGACACGCATAAGCTCAGCACAGAATTTAATACATGTCGAGATGGACTCACGCTCCTGACTCTCCTCTTCTCTTGATTTTGGCCATGATGTATTGTGGGTGCTACGGTACTTTATGATAATCGGATATGGTGGTTACCACAAATTCTGAAATCTTAAGCTGCAGATCTGCAGACCCGGTGGAGGACTTCTATGCTGGAAATTATCTTTTTCTATTGTCTATTAATCTATTTTATCCCACGCGGTACCTCCCTCCACCTGGACGATCATCTTGTCAATAAACTCAATTTCGTTTAGCATTCTTGTACCCATCGACATCTTTGCAGCTCAGCTCAGTCCGCCAGATGCCCCGGGCATGTCCCGTCTGCGGCTCGAGGAAATGGCGGAAAGACGCAGTCACCGGTAGTGCAGTGTGCGAGGAGGGGCACGTCTTGCAGGTAATTCCTTCTTCCCTCTTTCCCTTTGTAACCAACTAATCATCACTGGTAGGGATTTCGCTCTGAGAATCTGGTGGTTGAAGCGTCAAGTTTTGCGCTTCAGAAACGGACGCTGAAACGGGCTCCTCGAAAGAACAAGCGGAAAGAGGCAGGGAACCTCAATTTGGATTGTAAGTAACCTGCCCCCTCTTTTCCGTGCTTGCGCTCAAAGGTTGCGCACCATCCAGACTACCATGGAAACGATGCAGAACTCCTGAAACTACAAGCTTTCCAGCTGCTTATCAGACTCCAAGTAAAGGCTTTATCCAAGCTCTGGGCTTTACCCGATGCTTTCGAGGTATATCCGTTCACCTATCTCTCGTTTGTGAGCGAGTGAGCACTGCTGATGCTGAGCAGATGGTCACTCGCGATCTATGGGCTTATCAGCTTGCTCTTCATCCTTTACCTTCTACACCGGAATCTTCTTCGAACCATACATACACACCTCCACCTATCGGTCAATCTGGCGATAAATCCGATCTAGTCGTAGCGACCAGTGATGATGAGACTGACGACGATACGGAGAAAGCATCGGACTCTAGCGATTCCTCTAAAGAATCCCTTGCCGCGGGCGGCTACGATGATACGGACATTGATCCTGAACTTCTTGATGCGATCTCGGATGACAGTACTGATAAGGAAGAGGAATTGAGAGAAATCGGACAACCCGATGTGCGGACGAGGGCAAGCCGTTGGAGTCGACGAAGACGACTGAAGATCTCTGATACGATAATAACGCTGGTTATGGGGTTGTGGATAATCAGGTACCCTGTGCTCAATGTTGATATAGAAAGGTATGTTGGCTCTTTATGGCCGTCACTGACGGGCTAGCTTGATCAACGACAACCATATTCCGTACTTGGATTTTGCGCATTCCTCTGCAATGCCGGCGGAGATGTTTAAGCATATGAACAGAGACGTCGTTTTAGCGTTGGCCCCCTCTGTGAGTTGTTTGGCCTGACCTTCTGTGGCACTCTCGATCCACGCCTCCGCATCGCTTGTCTGGATCTCGTGGCAGACGAAGAACGCTGATTTCTTCGGACAGCGATCTCCTACACCTCTAACCATATTCGCTCGGAGTCGGAAGCTTGGTAGAGCTCTATCGCAGGGCTTTGGACTTGACATCCCGGAAATCAATTTTGTACCTGTAGCTTGGCGTGTACTATCTAGTCTAGGTGGAAGTCGTGAGTTTGACCCAGTATCATAACTGACATTCTTAGCTACGACACTCACTCAGACCACGAACCTGATGGTCCTGCTGGATCTCAACACAAGTCTTCTTGACACGCATATCGAACGCTTCAAACGTCATCGTAGAGGCTACAAGGAAGCCCCTCCTGAAAGATCAGAGGAAACTGTCGTAGAGATGACGACGACATACCAAGATATCTTCTTACCTGAAATGGCGATCGCGGCGGCTTGGATCATTGTTATGAAAATGTCCTACGGACTGGATGGCAAACAAAGGTCAGTTTCTGAAACGGGGGTTGCGTTCTATACTAAACGACTTGTAGACAACCTCTCATGAAGGCCGACCCCGCCATCGGACTACCTCAGCATAAAGTCTGGGTGAACGAACTAAAGCGGCGACTCGAGTTGGGGCTATTCCGGGGATCGAAGAAAGATCTTGCAAGGCAGTATGTCACTGTGGTACGATTCTGATATTGGTATTGACGAGAAGACAGGGACTTCTCAGCAATGTCGATGGAGGATATTGATCGGTACCTTAGCAAGAGCGAAGCTGTCCTTCTATCCAGTCGAGTCGACGATACAGACGGTGCGTATCTCATTCATCCCTAGTATTGTGGTAATCCTCTTCTGTCTTTGTATCTACTTTCTCGTTTGACACACTGGCCTATCGCATCGCATCATTTTCAGCAATATCAGCTAACAAGACCTTCAGTGGCTGATGTCTTCCCTCTCATCCCTGGCGGCCAAGTTCCGCCTCATGCTGAAGAGCCATGGACCGCGCTCTACGATACTTCCAATTCAGCTATCATAACACCGCAAGAGCTACCGACTGACGCCGTTCCAAACAAGTCTTTGCCCCTGATGCCAGGCGAGAAATTAGAGTCATACGATGCAGACGACGTCACGGGCACTCTGCCAGAGGACTACAGAGTCGTTTTGGAGTCTGCCTCGGAGGTTGTCGGCGTGCCTGCGGATGAATTGGGGAAGGTGGTTGAGGTATTTGAAAGGCGGTTAGAGAAGCGACGGACATCACGGAGTCGAGAAGACTAGGAGATCAGGCCACAGGGTGTTGTTGACAGTTGTACGCTGTCTTGACGCTACATATGATTCTTCATTGCTTGTTATCAGCCTTGAACCTGGAACGCACATGCCCCGATAGTATACACTATTGACATTGATCGCTCGCCCGGATCCCCTTGGCTGCGATTGGCTTTGATGTTTTGATCTGTCGTTGTACGGTATCCTCACACTCTTGCTTCTTCACCTGATCGATTTTATCGTTCATTCACGTCTCTGCGATGCCTATGTCCGCCTAACGTTCGAGGTCTCTCAGCTAATTAGCACGCAAATGCAGCTGCACGCGAAACGCATTGGAATAGCAAAGCGCCACGAGCAAGAGGTGCAGCAGGATGCACCTCCGCCGGAAGGCAAAACAACATTGTCAGTCCAACTCACCGTCATCGTCTTTCAACGTCCGTCCGAGATACCTATCATCATCTCCTTCGTCCATCTTCATACGGTCCCGCCGACACTCGGCATCGTCCACCATCACTCGGATACCCCGCCCGTTGGGCGGCTACATCCTCCCAGGGCCCCAGCCAGGCAAGAGCACCATCGGCACTATGAGTTCGATCGCCAGCTCAAGCTCGCATCAGCCGTCACAGAGAAGCGATACAACTATGTCCGCTACTGCTCTGGAGGTTGAGATGAGGGCTTCTGTGGGTATTTGGGATGGCCCTCGAGCTGTGTTTCGTGAACGTAGCTGCGAATTCAGGTTGGTGGTTGTTGCTATGCACAAGCATGGGTTAATACTCAACTGCTGGTAGCCAGGGAATTCAATCTATGTCGTCGAGTTCCACCCCAGCCCCCCATGCAAAATCATCAGGTTCAGCATTAAGCCCTATCTCAATCGCCTCGTCATCTCCATCGACGCCTCGAGTAGATCTACCTCGACCTCGAGGGATCCCTGTCTATTCCTCACCCATACCGCGAACAGCTTTCACTCCATTATCCTCCACTTCTATCGAAGATCAACCGACGACCTCCATAAAGTCTATACATCCTTTCTTCGTCAAAGGGAATGTTCGTTCCAAATCGACTCCGTTACCTCCAACGCAGAACCGACCAAGAATGGTCGCTCACTACAGCTCGACATCTGAGTCGGGCAGTACCACTCTTGAGTCTCAGAGTACTGCCTCGACGTTTGAGGAGAGTCTGAGGGTGGATCAAGGTCGGGATATTGATCAGGAGCTCGAAGAGCTTGTAGAAGAAGTTGAAACGCTGGAGATAGGACCCACTGGGACAAGAAAGCCTTTGGCTAACGCTACTACCTTACCTCGTAGACCACCTGTCACTCAATCGGTCCCTATGTCTAACAAATCAGCATTAAAGGTACCTGAAGACGCGAGACAAGCTTCACATCTCCCATTGTTCGACCACAGAACTTACAAGCCTCAGGCGAAACTAGATCATATCCCTCCTAAAGTGGTGTACACGTCCGATGCCCAGGAAGCGAACGACTTGATTTCTTGTCTTCGTGGTGAAGTCTTAGGCTTCGACATGGAATGGCCGACTGCGGGATTCAAACGGATAACCGGACCTGATGGGAGTGTGAAGAAGGTTGCGGTAGGAGGGAAATGGACCGGGAAGAGGTGGGAGTTTAAGGAGTTAAAGACAGCTTTGATCCAGATTTGCGATGAGAGGATGGTGATCCTAGTGCATCTTCGAGGGATGAGCAGTAGGTGTGCTTTCTTCTGACAGCGACTGGCGAGTTGACGTAAGACATTATCGTTAGAGCTTCCTGAATCGATTGTCAACCTTGTCAATGATCCGAGAGTATACAAGACGGGCGTCCAAGTGCGAGGTAAGTCAAGGAAGCCCCTCCGTGAACCTGTAGCAAACTGTCAGCCCCAGACAAGAGTATGAATGACTATTAACACTCGCCTTAGGTGATGCTATGAAGCTTGCTCGAGACTTTCCTTCAGCTTTCACCGAGGCGCCTCCCCAGTCTCTCCTCGAGCTCTCATGGCTCGCTAGGAAAGTGGATCCGATCAACACCGGTCCCGGAAATGCGCTTATCTCAATGGCGAACCTATCTCGGTGGTATCTGAGTCATGAGCTGTCCAAAGGCGAGGTTAGACGGAGTGATTGGAGTTCACGTCTCACTCTTGAGCAGATTCAGTGTAAGCTTCCGTCGCTATTCCTCCGAGGGCACCCGCAGATCGTACTAACGGTACACAAACAGATGCGGCAGACGACGTCTACGCCTCTTTCCAAATCTTTTCAAGACTTCGGGAACTGGCCAAAACCTCGGGAATAGACTTGGATCTAAAGAGCTTTTCTTCCAACTTGGGACTTAGCATTGGCGACTCGCCGTCGTCCCTATCGTCCACCTCTGCGGATGGGTTCACCAAAGGTCCAACTCCGGCACAATCTCGGGCCCTAGATCTCTTCACAAAGGGACAAACAATTGAGCGAATGGCGGCGGACCTCCATATCAAGGAGACCACGGCTCTGTGGGTTCTGTAGTCTGCTCTGTCAGAGTTCGATTGAGGGGTAATGGCTAATGATTCCGCTTGCTGTAGGTCGTACGTCTTCCTCGCTGTCAAAATACGTGGGCCGGCGTGCTTGTCAGCGATGGATAAGCAGAGGCTGTTGGCCGAGGTCGAGCCGGGATCATATGTTGCTAAAGCTTATGCTGTATTGTTGGCGGAATTGAAGGCTGGTCTGGACGTCAGTCAAGAAGAGACGGGAGGCGGATCATGAAACGACCAGGTATCGCACAGGGAGAGAGGAGAGAATTGGAGCATTCTTTAACCACATGATTAGACCGCTAAGCAATCATTTACGTCCCTGTTGTATTCCATATGTATCTTAGCGGTCTTCATTTCTATCACGAATTCATCATGATGCATTTCGTTTTCCTAACCACCAGTTCTACCTCCTCTGAACCTGCTGCACCCGCTTATCCCCTTTCTCCATCCTGGCCCGCAGTTTGGCCTGTTTCCGCGACTCTGCCTTTTCTTCTTCGGGTTGAACCTCACCCGGGGCGGAAGGGGCTTTGGGACCGAAGAGGGAAGGGAGGAACATGCCGAGGATGGGGCGGACGAGGTTGAAGAGCTTGTAGACCCCGAACCCGGGGATCTGGTGTGTGATCAGTACGGCTGAGGAGATCTTTGTCGTGTGAAATATCAACTCACAAGGAGCGCTAGCCACCATACCCAGTTGCCAAGAACGGCGCTCCCAATCGTGCATATCCAAGTCATGTAGATCCTGTCAGAGGTCAGCATTCCCAAGCGACACCCTACCCCTCCTCTTCTCGCAAGTTATCTCTTCCAATATACCACTAATTCCATCGTCCACCTCGCAGTGAGCAACGCTAAATTGGGCTTCCGGAAATTTTGATGGAAAGTGAACGGGTAGATGACATGGATACATAAAGTAAAGCTCGAGTGGAACTCACAAATCCCATCCAAACTCAATAACCCCCTTACCACCTAAATCCTCTCCAGCCCTTACACCACCTTTAGAATCCTTACGCGGAGTTCCAATGAGCACGAACCATCTCCAAATCGCTAGTGTTATCGCGAAGAAGGTTAGATGCACGAGCAGCGGGAACCAGGGTGGACGGAGGGGTTTGGACGATAGGAGGGAGAAGAGCAGACGAATCAGGAAGGCTGATGCCTGGAGTTAGGATTACACTTTCGTATCAGTGACCGAAGATGGTATAGCTTTGTAACGAATGGCAGGGGAAGACTAACATTGACGGCCAGCAGTCCCTTTTGGAGATTCTTCAGTGATGTCTCATTTGATGAGGCGATTCGTTTCGAAGAGGCGTTTGCCTAGATTATGAAAACAGATTGAAGTCAGCTGCAACGACGATAAAAGATTGGGACCTTTGGAGTGTAGCATGTAACGGGTGCTCACCATGTTCGCTGCAGATACAGAATACAATCCCTCTTCAAACTGTCAGTCATCACAACGAATGAATAATAGCAGCCGAAACAGGACTATCATTAGCTGGTCGGGTGTCTCTGAGCCGGCGCTTTGGACCTGGCGATCAGAGAATGTTTACGATTCCCGTCTCTGAGTTTCATGGCAAGGCAAGGCCTGCGTGATATCTATGCATTCGACCAGTGACAGAAGATGATAGCAGTACAGTTACACAAGGGAAGAAAACAACGTAGATACAAAATCGTCTCTGTCATGCCCAACGGTAGCACCTATCAACAACCGACCGTTACCAGGAATAATCGAAAGAACTTTCCGGGAAGTATGATGACAACCCGCAACACTCTCATATGGTATGCCACCGCACGTCACCCAAGCAGTTACAAGAGCTCAATGATTGCCCGCTATCATGACGCACTCTTGCTACCTCCGCCCAATCTCTCTACCAACCCCCAATATCCCTAGTGACGCTTGAGAACTCGCCGAACGGATTCTTCTCCTTTTCATACCCGTTAACCCCATTCGACTGACCGTCTCCTTGATCGGGCGACAGAGTTTGCGTCAATTCCTTGGGGGTGAGCATGCCAGGCGTAGACACTCCTGCAACAACGCTTGGCGAACCGGCATGAGCGTGGATGACGTCCTGGAAACGTGACAGATCGAGAGTCAGCGATTACTATCATGCCTTGTATTTCATATAGCTTAAACTCACAGTCTCATCCCGACTTCCAAAGTCCATACTCTTGCTATCTCGCATTGTCCGGAAGTTGATCGCATCAATCCCGTTCGATTCAGCGGGGATAATCGGGGGAGTCATGTTTCGTAATAAACCCCAGTTGATCGCTGCAAACCACTTGTGCTGTTTGACCTCTGAAGCGCCTGATGAGGAACCTAGTCGCTTATGTTCGTCCTTGATGAGCAGTTTACGGATGGCAGATTTGCACAGGCTGGACCAACACGGTAGAATTAGCTAAGGCTTTCGGGACACAAACCAAGCCTGCCTCTGAGAACCTAAGCTCACCTCGTAACAGGTGTCGAATCTGGGAAGGACGGCTCGTGCTTGAGGACATTGGCGAACGTGGCATTCCTGTCTCTACCTTTGAAGGGAGTAGTGGCAAACTGTGACACATGGTATTTCAGTTAATGCCCTCTGTTTTGATGCGAAACTCACAATCATCTCGTAAACCAAGATACCTAATGTCCACCAGTCAACTGCCGAAGTATGCCCGCACCCTTTGATGACTTCTGGGGCGATGTACTCCTCGGTTCCCACGAAAGAATTGGTCCTAAAGTCGGCAATACACGATCGAGTATCAACCAGCATAACCTGACAGCGTGCCCGTTAGTTCTGTCTTCCCACTTCCTCGTAGGCTTGATTGTTCGCTCACCCCATTTTGATCGCTCTGCTTAATACCGGCCGGCGCACCGCCTGGTTCTCCGGATTGCTTCGACAAGTCAAAGTCCGACAACATGATATGTCCCGACTGATGCAGGAGGATGTCTGAGGAATACGAGATGGTTCAGCCTAGTCGCGCGACATATCTACAGATCTCTGACTCACTCTCAGGCTTGAGATCTCGGTAGATATATCCGTTCAGATGGAGGTACTCTAGTGCCGCTATGACCTCAGCAGCATAGAACCGCGCATGTTCCTCCGATAAGCATTTGCCGGGGCGAGTTTGAAGGGCACGGAAGAACTCTCCACCCATGCAGTACTGCCCCGAAACATGTCAGCGGTAGTCTAAGCCGAGGCAATGATCATGACTCACGTCAAGGACGAAGAAGAGATAGTCCTGAGACTGGAACGAGTGGAACAAAGTGACGATAAACGGGTGATTGGAAGTAGCAAGAATCTCTTGCTCAGCAAGAGCTCGCTTAATTTTGTTCCTCTTGATCATCTCCTTCTTCGATAAGACTGCAAATGTCGGAATCATGATCAGCGCCGACCGACAACAGGTATCTGAGATCAAAAACGAGACAGGAAATGACGCGTACCCTTCATTGCAAATAGTTTGTCCGTCTTCTTCTCTCTCACAAGATATACCTTCCCTACATCGCCTTTACCCAAAAGTTTGATCTTCTGGAAAGACGAGGGCGAGACTTCAACGGATCGAGTTTTGATCGAATTGCTGGAATAGGTCCGTCTGAATACCTGTTTATGGTGAGAGATATCTAGACCTTGACCTGATAAGCCAGATCTCGGGGATCCACCTGGACGGCCCCCGGGTACGAGACTCAATGATGACGAGCCGTCCAGTGCCGCTTTATGCAGATTGACAGTTGAGGTGGAGTGAGCTCGAGATGGACGGGTGCCAGTTGCCGAGAGACTGGGTGGTGACGAGGGATTCAAGGAAGATGCTGTGATGGGTCGGTGGAGCCGTGCTGAGGGACTCAGCTGGAGAGGGCTCGAGGGACCGCTAGCTGACGTCGGCGGAGCTGTCTTGACTGATTCAGATGGCGATATGGTCAGGTCGACCTCTCCGTTGGATTCGACTATCACCACAGGAGACACTGTATCCTTGGTGGGAAGCGGTGGGATATCAGGCGCATTGGCGAAGATACCAGGAGATAGAAGAGCCTTGGTATTTGGCGCTGATACAACGCGACGCAAGAATCTGGCTGCAACAGATCCGCGGTCAGCTGGGGATGGAGTGATTCCCTTGGGCGAAACTGGCGAGATTGACGGGAAACGTCCCGCAGAGTTCGATGGCCCTCGTTTTGATTTGCCCGGTGTCCTAGGTGATGAAATCGATGCTGATTGATGATTGGATGACACACTGGAGGATCCTGTGGATTTCTTACTGCTACCCAACGAATCCCCGGGAGATGTCGGAGCCGTTCCAGAAAGTTTACTGAGGCCCATGTACTTTTCGGATCGCTTGCTGGATTTTGGGCTCTCCTCTACCAACAAGGTGGTGGATGAGGGTGACGAGAAAAATCGACCTTTGAGGCTCGACAGGCCGAGTCCCGCTGAGCGTTGTGGCGTGCCGTTGACTTCAGCGTGGAGGAGACCGGAAGAAGCGTTGAGAGGTATGGCACCTGGTGAGGTCGATGTACCAGTAGTGGATGATTTGCGTGTTTGAGAGCGAGACGACGACGAGGAGCGCTCAGTGTTGGAGGAAGCGGCGGCAGAATACGGGCGAGGTCTCTCTGCCGAGTTGCGGGCAGATGGCACAGACGGATGAGGATTTACCCCCTCTTGCCGTCGGTGATCGGCAACTGGATAGGTTGTGTCCGATGTACGACTGTTGAAGGCATCGCTCACCATGAAAGGTGATGAGCCCACCTCCGGCAAGGTGGGTGCCGAGTCTTCTACTGCTCCTGAAGACGAATAAGGATAGGGATCCGTATGTGATCTAGCGGAAGCCAGACGTTGGGGATAAGGCGATCCGAGTTGGGAGGATCCCACAGACTCCGAGGGGGAGTCGGAATTGGTATCGACATGGAGTGGAGAAGAGAACGTGGCCCCATCTGCAGCAAGAGTCGCCCGCGACTCTTTGCTCTTCCCACTGATCGAACTGCTCCCGTTCCTGCCTAATTTGAACACACTCTTCCATCTGGAACTAGAACCAGCAGCCGGAGACGCAAGAGGGGAATGCCCCGATGAAAGTCGATAAGCGCCCTCCGAAATACTGGATGACGTCGAGGCGGTAAGGGGAGATGGAGAGTACGGTGGATTTGACGGGAGCGGAGAAGCGAGTGAGGACATGACGTCCTGGTTTGCAGCAGGTTGGTTGAGGGAAATGTCCCGTTGCTGTGTAACCAGGGAGGTTGGCAGTTGGAGCAGTGACGACAGAATCGATGAGATGTCAACTCTGGGAAGATGATCAATGACTCAACGAGAAGCTACCATAGCGAGCACGCTATTGTCGCAAAGTTGGGGCACACAGCACAGCACACCGCCCCGTAGCGCGACGCGCACACTGGGTTGTCAAGTGATCAAAACCGAATCCAAGGTTCTGACGATAACTGAACTAATTACGGAGTGGAGATTATGCCAGAGATACGTCTGATAACAGATCGGAGGTGGAGCTGTCAAAATGAGGAAGGATTAGGAGAGGGCGACAGAGCGGAAACCGGGTGGGTGGAGGTGGATGCTGATTGACAATCCGGTCGGAGGACCTTCAGCGACCGATTCTATATTTTTTCGCCTGTCTTTTGTGGGTGACTCTTTAACGGTATCTGATCGGATCAAGTAAGCGATGGGGTGCAATAATATTCGGAAGGAGAGGGAGGAGCGGGAGATGGGCGGTGGGATGTGGGATATGAAGGCTTCGGGAAGGGGTCGCACCACTGGGCTGTGTCTGGAGCTGGAACTGTCTTAGCAAGGCCGAATCCCACACCCACCTACTCAGTAATGACGTGTCAGTATTGGGGAGAATTGATAGAAGCCAGCGGTAGGCGCACATATTCTTTGCGAGAGTGGCGCGCATGCCTATTTTATCTTTCCCACGTCTTTGCAGCCTAGGCATCTTTCTCAAACGCAGCCCTGTTTCCTAAGAGCTTGATGGACGACCCACCCTCGGCTGTGTAGTAAGATCAGATTCCTTGCTATGGGTGCTGATTCGCCGTGTCTCCCGAATAGCTCACTAGTGCAGGCGGACATTTCTTAGGCGGCTTCTAAAAACAGCCAACACCACTGTGTGCGAGAAGTCGATTGGTGGAGATCTAAACTTATCTGGCTCGACGTCTAACGTCAATAGTTTCACGTAGTCTCGACGATGTAATTTGTTGAGCAGCCTGCCGTTCCTGGACCAATATGTCAATGAGCACTCTGCTAGTCTCTTTGAGCATCTATCATAACCACCTCGAATCCCTCCTACGCGATGTGTACCTGGCTATCATATGTCAGAGCTGAAATGCCGACACTTTCAAGCGCGACACGCGACCTCCTGCCCCTCACCGCAGTTATACGCATCAACAAGCAGCAAAATAAGCAACAAGGGCACATTCCAGCACAGCGCCACAATGGCCAGTGCCAAGTGCCATTGGTGGGTATCCGTTGATTGAGTTGGAAGATCCCCGTGCGCCCTCGGCTCCGCCGCCCCGGCTGCCCTGGGCCCTGACGAGTTGTTTATCCCATTTCTCCAGATCAGGGCCCGCACAGGCCCCTCCGTGCGTAAGCTTCTTTTCCTTGGCGGGGGTCGTTGATCACCATCCCTCTCCTATTGTCTTGCATGCAGGCGGTGGCGGATATACACTTATGCACCACTGGCAACTGTATGCATGCACTTTGTACATATCAGGCAAGTTGGAAGGGCGGGCCTGTCGATCCGGGAGAGAGACAGATGAAGAGACAGATGAGGTCAGCGCCAGCTTGTCCAGGGCGCAGGCCCCAGTTTCAGTTGGAGCATGCCTCCCGCTCCACCGATTGTTAGTAGGGCTTACATTCAAAAACTTCCCTCGGCGGTTTGACGAAGCGGTGCTAGCCGTACATATTGTCATGCGCTCCTACTGTATTCAGTTCTCGATTCTACTCGTTCCATACACACTGTCACCTTCAATCACACACATCAAATACATACAAGCAGATAATACAACACCCATCCTTCCCGCACAAGGAGAGCGAGTAACTCCGGTGCCATCCTTTCAATTAAACTCTGTCAGGGTCACAAAGAAACCAGAAACCAGGCTGTAGCGCCCTCCGATATACCCCGCTCGGCTGACCATCCACTTGTTTTAACCTCTTTCACCTTCTCCTCCAGCATCCCTCGGTACCGAGTTCCTCCTCGCTGCTCGCAGCGTTCTTGTTTACCGGATTCATCCCATTCGCCAACTTGTAAACAGACACCTTGGGTTAAAGCGGGTCCCCTGTCGCTGGCCGATCAACCGGTCTACTTACATTTCACATCTACGACCGTCTCGCCAAGTCCCGCGCTCGACACCTCTCCATCTCATCATCATCTTCCTTCTGCCTTTATACATCTCTCGCTAGACTCTTTAGACATTGTCTCTATATTGCACTCTGTCGACTATTCCCCCTTGACTGTCGATACTCTACTCCTTCTTTAAACCTCTATACGTCACCACCTCAGAGTCTCATCACGAGACCTGATTTTGCCTCCATCTTCCGCCGCGGAAGATCGACAAGGCCAAGACTGCCCTTGCCCCTCAACTCCCCATTACTACACCACCAATCCTCTGTGCTTCATGTTTGTCTCGCTCAACCAATCCCCCAATTGCAATCCCTCCTCCCCTTCTACATCTCCTGGTCGGAATTCTACTCCCCGCCTCATCAGCATGCCGACCATTACTATCCCCTTGGCATCCGCTTCTACAGAGTACGGCACCCTCCCCCAGCCAAGTACGAGTAGTTCAGGATCGACCCGAGGATCCGCCCGCCGAGTCTCCTACAACCTCAAGAACCGGGCCCACAAACATGCCCTCCCATTATCTGTTGGTGCGATCGTCTGTTTCCTCCTATTCGCTTTCACATCTCTTGGCCGCTCGTCTACTTCAGTATCCTCGTTCGACGACGCATCCAAACTTCGGCGGTACTCGCGCGCAATGGGGATATTCGATCGTCCGAAACTCATCATCAGCAAAGATGAAGATTTCCCAGCATCAGCTATTGGATCCGCAACGGCTGGCTCGACAGAAAAACATCTTCCTGACGCAGACAGGGTAAATGGACTGAGCGTCCTCATTGCAGACGAAGACGAGTTAATTGCGGAGGATGACCTTTTCTGGGAGACTTACACCGAGTCGCTACCACTCACTGAGGAGGAGAAGGCGGCGGAGGAGGAAGTCCAAGCGAGACGGCAAGAAGTTATTGATCAGGATCGGAGACATTCATTGATGTCCCTCGTCTGGTGGTTGGTCGAAGGCGGTCTCATTCCTGATGACTGGGAAGTACCAAGTCAGACGTATTTGCGGAAAGTGGGAGGAAGAGGGATGGAACGGATATTAGAAGCCATCGGTTCGGGTGCTGAATTCGAGGAGGGCTGGGTAGACCTTGCCAAGAAACTCTACAGAGTGGTCATCTTCTCCAAGGTCAGTCTCGCCTTATCATTAACATGCCGACTGACGCTGACTACGTTCCGCTTAGACATACTGCCCATACTCGATAAACGTCAAAGACATCCTCGAAGGCTATTCAATAAGTCCCGATCCAATAGTCATCGAGCTTGATCAGCGCAGTACGTTATTGATCCTCTCCTCTCCGCCTATTCATCTCCTAATCATACAACTGGCTGACATCCCTTCAATAGGCGACTACAAGAAAATCCAAGCTCTCCTAGAAAGCCTAACAGGTCGCCGAACAGTTCCCAACGTCTTGATAGATTTCACCTCCCTCGGCGGATCAGACGAGGTCACCCTCCTTCACGCTGAAGGGGGACTTACGAAACTTCTAATCGAGAAGGACCTGTTGCCCAGAAGGAGACGTGGGGTGGTCAGAATCGCTCCTCCCAAACCTCCACAGGCTGTTTGAGCGGGTTCGTTTCGGATGTGGCATGCCCCCCGCTATTGGGATAGAGGTGGTTCTCATCGTCGAGATGATGATTCATGGTTCGGGACCTGGACTTATACCAAGGTACATTGTATGTATAGGATTACAAGAGTTAATATACAACACGACTATGCAGCTCATTCGCTGTTCCAATGTCGGCCTGGATGTCTGATCGTTGGAACACTCAGTTGTTTCTTGCTGTACCTCTGCATAGATCGCTTCCTTACGGTACGATATGGAATATTGATTAGGTTGCATCCTGGCACCCATAGATAGAAGAGGAAAGCCGAAACCAGAAGCGAGGGACTACAATAATCATAACCAACATAAACCCGTAACCCATTTGCACACCACACTCTCTACGGTCGCCTCTAAACCCCAGTCCTGTTAACGACCTTCTTCTGTCCCGAGAACCGGACCACCTCCCGTTTCTCAAGGACATACAAACACCTCTCAAGCGCATGCTGCGAATAACCCTGCTGCCCCACAAACTCCCTAACAAGCGACTGATAACTAGTACTCCACCCGATCGGTAACCGTCTCTTGAGCTCTTTCTCGATCCTATCAATCTCCTCATTCAGCTCGCCTCTGGTCATCCCATCAACTTGGCCGGCAGAGACGGCGTCCATGGTTGAGTATTTAAAGAGACGGATGGCTTCGTCGACGTGGTGCGGGAGTACTGAGGTTCCCAGCGTGATCTTCGCGAGGGATTCGGAGATTCGGATAATGGCTTCTAGTTGACTGCGGTGGGAATTAGTGAAGATATTGGTACTGGGGTATGGATCGAGGAGGACTCACCGAACGGTGATAGGGATGGAACTGCGCTCATCGTTGTCCCTCTCAACCTGTTGAACTTGTTTCCGCAACCCTACGAAATGACTACTAAGCATCTCGGCAGCCTCAGCTGACAGTCGGGGTGCGCATCGTCTGCAGCAGAAACACTTCAGCGACGCATTCGTATCTTCCGCTAATCGCACTCGAAAGTCTGCTCACGATTTGCAGTATGCCACATAGCGTTTCATCTTCTCAATATCAATCTCCCCAACAACCTCATTCTCGTTCTGTCGGTTCATGTGAATATTCATGACATGTTTTGCAATCGTCTAGGATTCGAACGAGACTATAAGCCCAGGTCATATCTGGTTAGACAATACACTTACTCGATCTCTCAGTTCGTTGTGCTCGTCCTTGACGATGAAGATCATATCGAATCGAGACAGAATGGTAGTCTGGAAATCGATGTTCTACAATGATCATACAAATCATCAGTACTAGGGCTAGAACCTATCACAAATCGCCAGAAACTTACCTCTCCAGGCGATTTCATATCATCATATCTCCCAAACACAGGGTTCGCAGCTGCCAAAACACTCGTCCTCGAGTTCAGAATTGTCGTGATACCAGCTTTGGCAATAGAGATGGTCTGCTGCTCCATCGCTTCGTGGATCGCCACTCGGTCCTCGTCTCTCATCTTGTCAAACTCATCGATGCACACAACACCACCGTCTGCAAGGACCATGGCTCCACCTTCAAGGAAGAACTCGCGCTGGGATGTCGTTAGAACAGCCGCTAGTCTAGCTTGACAGTGAGCTCACAGTGATGGGATCACGTTGGACAGAGGCAGTCAGACCTGCTGCTGACGAACCCTTCCCTGAAGTATATACCGAGATAGGCGAGACCTGCGCCGATCAGCATGACTCAAAAAAGGATATGGATCAACCTACTTTTTCTACAAATTTCAGCAGCTGGGACTTTGCAGTACCAGGGTCACCGAGGAGGAGCACGTTGATATCTCCCCGCAACCTCATACCATCAGGAAGGATCTTCTTGCTTCCACCCATGAGCAAACATGTAATCGCCTTCTTGATATCTACAGCAAACGTCGCGCATCAGCATAACCCGATCCAGTATGATACCCCAGACAAGTGAACTGACCTAGGTTGCCAAAAATACTGGGAGCGACACTGCCAGCGAAACGCTCAAAGAGACCCTCGCTTCTAGCAAGTTGCTGGAACTCCTCCTCCTCTTCTGGCGAGAATGCGCGAGATCCGGGTGAAGATGACAAGGAGGTATCGAGCTCAATCCCGAGGACTCGCAAATATGGTTGACGCAAAGCAGGTGCGCCGGAGTTGTTCTTCTGCAGAGTGAACCCAAGGTCAGCCATCACCTCTTCACTTCGACGGACATGGGAGAAGCTCTTGGAACATACCCCTTTGGCGGGCGCAAACGTAGAGTAGATACCTGTAGCAATAATTCTTGATCCAGGAACAACTTTGCCGGTGAGATACCTACGAGACCTCGATGAGCCCCACTCTTCAAGATCAGTGCACGGCCCAACTCACCTCTCAGCTTGCATGATCATATGTCTCGGTAACTCTCCGACAGGAACCATGTCGGGTGCCTCTTGCAGCTTGATCGTCTGCTGGTCGACAAAGCGACATCGGTCATGGAGGATAGTATATGGATCAAGGGGACAGTCCTTGCTCTGCCCTTCAGGCGCAGGGCTGAAACAGGCGGGAAATGTCAGTTGATGTCGCCTTGGCGAACACAGCCAATCGTCGCTAACTCACGCATCACATCTTCTGGGTAGACCCGCTTTGTCCCCTCCCATTCCTCCTGGAACCTTCACAGTCTTCACTGAGCGACAGGCCTTGCATTGCAGATGCAGCTCGACAGCTCGGGAGGACAGCTGACTTGCGTTAATGACGATTCCGGGGAGTCGGACCAGTGTCGTAAGGGTATTTGCCTGGAGCCAAGTCCGGTATGAGCTTCTTTCCAGTTACTTTGGAATAGACTTTCGAGGCATTTCGAAGTCTATAGGACAGACTCGAGTACTCACGGTAAGTTCACGGAATTGGAGCATATTCATCCCACTTCGAATGGTAACTTGAACATCAGGTATGGTTTCCGCCGCGCTCGTCGAAGCGCCATTCGTCTCTGTTTGGGTAGGGTGTAGAAGGAGTCTAGCAAGTCGCAGGAGCGCTGATTCGAGCTAAAAAAACAAGTCGTCAGCATAAGACCTTCTGATCTTAAGCGTCCTTGTAATAGATCAAATTCCAGCACATGATCTCCAGCACCCTCTTCCGCCATCGATGTCTACAAAGACAACTCACCAAAGGAATCATCTCCCCTGGCTGCTCCTGAACCTTCTGCGCCAACTCGTCATTATATACCACCAAATCCCTCAAATCTACATCAAGCGTATGATGATTCAAAAGCAGGGACGACCTCAAGCGGTCCCTATAAACGAATTCGCCGCCTACTCGGAACCCGCTTAAGAATTCGAAGAAGAGTCGTTCAGTCTCGGCGGGGGAGTCGGGGAGGGTCTCGCCTTGTAAAACGTGCACCGAGTACACCCGATTTTGGTCGAAGCCGGACTGAGACGGGGATGAGTTTTGTGCAAATTACGGATGCAGTACAGGGGAACTTACCATTTTGGCGGGTTCGGTGGGAGCTGGATTGTACTGTTATTGGACGGTGGAGGCGGATGGGTGGATTCACGATGAAAGAGACGGGAAAGACTAGTGGATGGCTATAAGGCCTCTCGAGTTGGTTGTCTAGCTCTCGAAGATGTGATGAACAGATGGACAGTGTGATGAGACCAATGGATGGGACAGATGGGATATGGAAATGTCAGGTCGAGATGGATATGGCAGCGAGCGGCACGCGTCGCGTCAGGGTTCATGGATGAAACGCGTCTGCAGATAAATGTAGCTAATATAAATTACACGTCAGGCAGATGTCAGATATCGTTAGCTAATACGTATACCCCGCAGTTGAATCAGGATCTCCCAACAATCACAAGCCAGCGCATCTCACGCGCTCCCGTATAGATAAAAGACCGTTCCCAGCGCACCGTGTATCATTTTACACAAGATTCATCACAAATCTACGGAACCCCCCCTCCCCAACACGGTCCTTGATATAGCCTTCCCAATGTAGTTTTTGAACTTGGAAATCATGGTCTCACTCTTCGTACAGATTGACGGGGAGGATATAAGAGTGGCGAGTATCTACGAGGTACAAAAGAGGCATAGAGCAACCACCGAAGACGTATGTCATATGGAGTATGAGACGAGATGGACTGAGCGGATCAGAAATTTCGAGACTTTGGTGCTCGGCGGTTTCTATCAACCATAAATTGCACAAGCATGAGATCGAAGGCTTGATATCTTGGATCCTGAGAATGAGTTCAACAACTCCCGATCTGAATCCTTCCAATAGATGAACAGAGCCCCTTCTCTTCGATAGATCTACCAAGTGAGGTCTTGTTAGCAGACGCGAACGAAGACGTAGTCACGTTCGATTTCTCACCTAAGCAGTCGAGACATCCATCTCCATCTCTCCGTCCCCTATGTCGTCGCGTGGAAGCACACTAGCGAATGGATTCTGATCGTCTCCTCTCGGCAATCCCCCACTCGGCAACGCCTCATCCTCTATCGTAGCACCGCCCATAGCCATCATTGACCCGTCACTCGTACATCTCCCTGAATCCCTGACATCCCCTTCAGCAACAGATCTATCGAAAACTTGTCGTTCCCCCGAATCGCTTCCTCGTCTCATAAACTTGTCCACCGTCTTCACTTGTCCCGCAATCGGACTCGAAGTTGTCAATGGACGGACCGACGTCGACTTATTCCGAGAGAGGTGTGTAGTCTTAGTACCAGCCAGATAAGGAGATTTGTTGCCAATCGAAGCCCTTCGTTCTTGTTTCATCGGAGTCGGAGATGCCAACCCACTATTAGACCTGTTTAGGGGTGGGGATCCCATTGGGCCTACAGGGTTCATTCTCGTGGTAGGTACTGGAAAGCAGCCACTGGAAACGGAATTCGAACGAGACTTATTGACGACGGGACTGGGAGGTGAGAGAGGATCAACGACCTTGGACGTCTGTGGGAACGATTGGTCAAAATTCGGGAGGAAAAAGCCGGGCTGATAAATACCAGGGGACACGGTCGCAGGCACGAGTGGTTGTTGATCGTATGAGCCATCGCTACTGAGTGAGGAGTAGGAATGCGGCATGATTGACAGACCAGACGAGGTGAATGTCGGGTGAGACTGTAAGAAACTGCCGCCGAGTCCATTGGACAGGGACGATGGCGCCACGGGAGTCTGATTACCGGGCGGGGTGGTGGACATGGAGGAGTTGTATAAACCAGAAGACAGGTCGGCGTAACCCCTTCTCGCCCAAGTCCCACTATCATCTGGATTGAATGCCAGAGTGGGGCTTAGGATTCTGAGGGTCGAGTTGGTGATGTCGTCAATCGCCCAGTTGTTGTTGGCTGTCGGCGACGGGGGTGAAAAGAGAGTCGCCGACGGAGGTTCACCCTGAACGCTTCGAGTTCGGATAGGTTGCTGAGTGATCTGGATGTTTGAAGGAGTAGTGAATAACGCAGAGTGCGCCGGCGCGGATTGGGGAAGAGGATTCGGCCGGGCTTCAAATGAAGCCGAAGTGAAGCGCTGAGCGTTACCACCATCTCGAGGATCTGGCGGAAGTTCAAAGACTCTACTAGCATGAGCCGGCAAAGTGAAGACCGATTGGTGAGGATGCTGTCCGAATCCCTCCTGAACGTCCAAATCTAGGTCCAAGGACTCTGGTGAGCTGTGACTCATAAAGGTGGTCGGTCGAGTCTCGCGCAGATCGTCGAGCAGATGATGATAGGCATCTGCCGGCGAATGAATGCTAACGTCGGACTCTGAGCTGGGAGAGAGTCCTTCTTCCTGCAAAACCATCGAGTTTCTTCTGGCTTGAGAGGGACGGGGGGGAACTCGACGCTTGAAAGCTAGGATCTCTTCCCTGGTCGACGAGCGACGGAGAGTTGGGTGAGCTGAAGTTTGTTTACTTGTCAGTTACCATGTCAGTGAATGGTGTTAGAGAAAGAATAGCACTCACACCAGGTACTGGCGTCTGGATCCACAATCCCTCGCTCAGTGTGACGAAGGCTGACTTTACGCATCCAGCCGTAAATCTGTGACCCTGTGTCAGTGGAGGGCAAGAATGAAGACCAATCTATCGACGGATCGACAACACTAACATTTAGCTGCCTAGAAAAACTTGCGAACCGACTCTGCCTGTAGACGAGAGGTAAAACGTTCTCGGCAAGCTCATCAGGTCGCTCGATGATGATAACTTCTCCTGCATCATCCCACCGAATTATCTGAGGCTCACGTCAGCCAGACGTGACTCATGGCAAACCGATCAGAATAAGATTGGATACTCACATCATGGTATTCTTCTTGATCTCTGTTGGACGAAAGATCAGCGTTCACCTTCCTATGCATCTATATCAAGGTCAGAACCGAATCCTGACGTACAAGATCCTGCGGGATGAGCTGTGATCAGCCTTTTTGTTTCTTAAGGAATAAACCGAGCGCACTCACTGATAGAGCCTTGTCAAAAATGTCGGCTGCTTTCCCTCGACTTTCTTTGCTGATCTCGACTTGGTTCGTCCTTTGGGTGGGAGGTAAATACCCTGTATTCCTGCCGGTGGAGGCATTGTAGGGTTGTAGAACGGATCAACCTCCACTTGTGGCGGGAAGTGACCTCCAAGTGTATGATTCCCCCCTCCGCCTGGTGGCAAGAGGGGTAAACCTTCGAAGCTTCTTTGACCGAATGCTGGCGGGTACAGTTCTTGAGCTTGGGTACCTGCAAGGGGTTGGGGCAGAGAATATCCGCGGGGAATGGTCGCTCGCGGTGGTGTATTCAGAATCGGGGTGTAGTGCTCGGTAGCAACACGGTGAAACGGATTTGCGTGTGCCTCAGTCGGAGATGAATCGGGAGAGACGTATCTGCCTTGCAGGTTGTCATTGACGTTACCAGGGGTATCAGCTTTGTACACCTGAATGTCGTGGTCGACTTGATTATCGTGTGCCCATTTGGGAGCAGGAGCTCGAGGTCCGCTATAGAGCATCGTCGACGGCCTGGGCGTCGGTGCGGAACTGCCTACTGATTGACCCGTAGAGGAGATGAGAAGCCGTAGTCAAGAGAGTGAAAGCAAGTCGTTGCCACACTCAACGGAGACGGAAATTCGTCTGTCGGAAACCGATGATCTGAGGAATAGCATGATGATCAGCGACGATGGTCTTTCCTCGCACAAATTGAATAAAGCATTAAGACCCTCTCACCCTTGTCCCGAGGCAGAACACGATCAGCTTGTTGGAATCGGTCCTTAGCAGCCAATAGACGAAGCAAGTTGTTCGAAGATGATAGAGCTTGCGGGAAAACCGAAGAAGCCTCTACTAGCTCAAATGAGTAGAAGGTATGGAATATAGCGAGCGACTGAGCTTGCAGAGTTCACCGAGAAGCGTCTATGATATGATGTGAGGTGGGATATTCAGATCAGCGTTCAGGTCACAACACACGAGAGACGAGTGACAAAGAAGCGTGGCCACCCAGTCTGTACGCCTTATTTGTTCTGCTCGCACACTCTCTGCCAGGCGATGGAACTGGTGGCGGAGGGTGGAAGGATCCGACAAGAGAATGGAAGGTCTGGTGTACGATGACGTGGGAGATGGAGACGAGAGTGGCAGGGGGTCAGACTTGAGGTGAAATCACTCACCAGTCTCTTAAATGAAGAGGTCAGAGGATTGATCCACCTAGCCAATCTGTATTTCTTGATGTTGATGACAGCGGAGAAAGGAGGGGCTGATATTGGCGTGAGTCGAGCTTGATACACCGAGAGGTCAGCCAGGAGGTGGACCGAGGGGTGAGAAGAAAGGGGCTTGGGGGGGTGAAGGTGGCTGAGGTTTCGAGAGTCGAGGAGCGTGGAAGGACCGCCTTTGATGGGTCTATGAGGCTGTGGTCGGCCAGGTGAAGGGGGGAGACGACTGGAAAACGATTCGGTCGTACAGACAGCTGCTCAGTCTCTATCCCGTGTAACGAGAAACAAACAAATGACAGGGGAGTTCAATCGGGTCAAGGGGGTTTGTTAACCAGAGGCCTGTTTCCTGCCAGGTTGGTGGGTGGTTTCGTCAACGAGTATCCGAGGGGAGCGCAGTACCGAATCTGAAGTCAGCAAGTAGCGGTTGGGTGGCAAGGCAAGTCTAGGCTGTGGACCCGTAGCGAGTGGTGAATGTCAATGGAGATGGTATGATTATGGTGGACGAAAAACATGGATGGCGAGTTTGTCTGCGAGTGAAAGAGGAGGGGAAAGAGGGGGGGTAGGGGCAGCCTGGTCAGAGTTATAGATGCGAGCAAGATGAGGAGGAGGGGGGGAGAACAAGAGCGACGGTGAGCGAGAGGAGGTTTGGGCAAACATGAGGCTCAGTGGCTGGGCGTTGGAGCGAGGGACGGGGGGAGGGGAGGGCGGAGGCGGGGCGGGGCGCGATCCAACTCAATCAGTATCTCTGCATCAAGACGGGCCATCGCCCAATCAGGCATCCTCCCGCTCACCACCATCATCCATCATTCCGAGCTCGTTTGTCCGTTCGGCATCATCCTCCGACTACTCCCCCCTAAGCCCCCTCCACTCCCCCCCTTATGGTCGCACTCGCCGCCGGCTCTTGCCCCTGTCCTCGCTCTGCCGCTAACCGAAGCACGACTCGCAATAGAGTTCGGTTGGGTTCGCTTCTCTGTTGTTCTCGGTGCGGACGGTCGCCTTCTAGCTGGTTGGAAGAGAAGAGAAGGGCGATGCCGCTCTGTTGTGTTGTCTCGCCTGCGTGGACCCCTGGTCTGCATCCTTTGGGCCCGCAGTCTCTGTTGCCCCTAGTGATGGATGATTTACCCGAAGAGCCAGGAGCGGGTGATGGGTTGTGACGTCGTGGCACGCTTGCGTGCGGACAGCCTTGTTCTTGTCTGTTCTTTTGATTTTTCTCTCTCGCTCTCGCAATGGCAGCAGCAGACCAAGTCAATGGCCTACTCATCAGCCAGTGACAGTCAGAAATGGACGGAGCAGACCTCGCAGACCTCGCTGATGCCTCGAGGCGGGCGAGGAGTTGTAGGGGGGGCCCCTCGCCACTCGCTCTCCCAGGCCCTACTCAGGCCACTCAGGTCCCAGCCTGATCGACACTCCCCCTGTCCTTTCCCGCTAGCCGAGCGGGTCAAAGGCGGCCCCATTCTGACGATGATCGTGCTACGCTCGAACCCCTCGCGGATGAGCCGAAGCGCGAGATCGGACATGGCAACATCTTCGGAGATGGCGATCGGCCGCCCAAAGATCGCGCTCTTGTTGTCGTCCAATCCATCCGTACTCCCAGAGATCTTGGATGTGCGGTGTATCGACGACGGTTTTGGATTGCTTGCTTGTGCTAGCCTGCTTCTTGATACATAGTGACGTGGCAGACACCATGCCATTGTCTTCTCTTCAATAGAATATGCCATGTTCGTGATAGATCGGCAGACCCGCGAGGGACTACCGTCCGGTTCCCCTCGTGACAGGTCGTCGACCAAGGTCCACTAGCTCGCCGCTTGAATCCAAAGGGCAAAAGACTAGACAAGAATAGCTGCACGCGTGTTCACAGTCATCAGGTCGGTGGTCGCCGACAGTGGAATGCTCGAATGCGCTGCAGGCTGCAGGCTGCGGGCAGCAAGCGAGGTGGGGTCGGCGGGAGGCCTTGGATACTTGGAGGGGGTGGAGGGGGGGGGGGGGGGGGGGGACAGACGGGGTGGCTGAATGCAGGAGTGGATGACGAATGAATGCTAGATCCTAGAGGGTAAAGGTGGGGATCGGTGAGACTTGATTGATTGAGAGATCAGAGATGAGGCGTCGAGGATGCGGTGTTGCCCATGCCCGGAGCGATCCGAACATGCGAACAGAGCTTATCCACCCGATGAAACGCTGGTCAGTGGACGCCTGTTTCCAGGGAATTGCGCGGTGAGATTGAGATGAAGGGGAGGGGCGGTCAAGCCACTGATTCTGCTTTGTCATCTGTAGACGGTAGATTGAGAACTATTAGTAAGCTGATGGTGTGCTTATTGCATAGCTCGGCGTGTAAACCTCGGGGATGGATGAGGCCTGTGTGGATAGATGGTGAAACAAAGCAGAGTTAGCAGACAAGAGCGTGTGTTTTATGTGGTTCACGCCGGCTAACAGTAACCCGGTCAGCGCCGTCTAGTCTGGGGCCCATTCCCAACTTTGATCTGCTTTCTGCTCTCCTCACCTTTACCCCCTCAAGACCCACTTTTTAGCTCAGCCGAATGGCTATCGCGCCTCAAAATATCAGCCAGAAGCTTAATGCATCTACGCTATCCAAATGCTCCCTCCAAATAAACCTGTGAGCGGCCGTCAAGCCGGTCCCGTGTCGTCAGATGACGCAGTCAGGTCGACCGACGATGATGCCGCTGCGTCTAGATTGTAAGTGCTGGACTAAAGATGATGACTCTACGATCAACTATTTCTAGTGCCTTGATGAATTAGGGGGCACGGGATATCAGCTGATAGCGGGATCATCGCAAATCAGGTCCGCAACCAATCTCAACTACCTACATGACCCCTTCGTATCTCTTCTCTACAAACCCCCATCACACTACCACTTCTCATCCCCTACGGCTGGACCGGGTCCTGGTACCGCCTCGACCAGGAAGCCTCCATTGATCAATGTCGGAACGCATCATCGGACTTATGCTATCGATAAATTGGTACAGGAATTCATTGCGCGCGGAGGGAAGCAGGTCGTTAGTCTGGGAGCTGGGAGCGATACGAGGTTCTGGCGGTTGATGGTGGGTTGTGAGGTCTTTCACCTTGAGTCCGGGCTCTTTCATAGCGAACGCTTTCGAGGCTGAGCTTGTAGCGATGGGACGTCGGTGAGATAAGTGAGTAGAGCTGACTATCTGGGATTTTGTGACATTTTTAGGCCGCCAAAAATCACCCTGACTTGCATCACTACGTGGAACTTGACTTCCCACACCTGACATCGCCAAAAGCGCAACGAATAGCCAGATCTTCCAAATTACACCAATATCTGTCTCGCAGTACCCCGGTTCAACAGTTCACGACTTCAAAAATCTCACCAAGTAGTCCTCTTGACGCACCCGCCCCTCATTCAACGCTACCACCATCAACCAGAACTGATCAGAAGTCCTATACAGTCTCCAAGGGTGGTACCCAACTCTCATCGGAGCTGTACACGCTTCTTCCAATAGATCTTCGGCTGGTTCCCCCTGAAATCTCGCCTTCAACCTCCGCGACTACGACAACTCACCCAAGTCCCGCAGACACGACTCGTTCCCATCCATTCGAAACGGATCTCTTACCTTTGCTCGATACGTCACTCCCGACCTTGTTCCTTGCAGAATGTGTGTTCTGCTACATGTCCCCGGGAGATAGTCAACGAATTATACAGTGGTTTGGGGAGAAGTTCCGGGACTGTGTCGGGGTAGTTTATGAGATGTGCGGACTGGAGTGAGTTCTTGACGTATGCTCAGCGCTCTCCTACCCTCGCATACTCTAAACTAGCGTCTTATGTCATATGCTGATGTGCACGATCAGAGACGCATTTGGGCAGGTCATGAAACGAAATCTAGCGGTGAGTCCGCCATCGCCGTGAACAAAGACACAGACGCCACCCGCATGTTGACACCTCTCCCTCTACGTTTAGTCCCGAAACCTTTCCCTTCCCGGTACGCCGCCCTTTCCAACCCCCCTATCTCAGGCCGAACGGTTCCTGTCCCCGGCCCTTGGATCCGGAGCCTTCCAAAAAGCAGGATCCAAGAGTCTGTGGGAGATCAGGGAGAACGTGATTCCACCTGAAGAGCTGCAACGGTGAGAGTCCACGAAATGTGTTATAATGAGAGGTAGGGATAGTGGCTGAACGTGTGTGTGAAGGATATCGAAATTGGAAATGCTGGACGAGATCGAGGAACTCAGGTTGGTCCTTAGCCACTATTGCGTGGCTTGGGGCAGTAGAGGAGAGCAGATGTCGGGACTGGGATTGTGATCTGTCGATGGAAAGGATGCAGGATGGTCGGCTTGATGCAAGAGGTAGTGTCCTCGTAGCCCTTTCATTATACCGTGTCTCGTTGCCAAGGGGAACATCCCATGGTTGCACTGCACTCAGGCGAAGGTGATTCCGAAACGTCGGCGTTCCGGTGATCCGGAGAGGACAATGGACACGATGGCCCAGAGTTCCCGGTGAACGTACCTCAAACGCCGATAGCAACCAGTCTCACCCAATCCCTTTCGAGAGCTTTGACATGGCGTGGCCAGCAGACATGTGTATATAAATCAACTCATCTCCCCATCGGGACCCAAAACGATCCTTATATTCATCCCAGTCAATAATTACATTATGAAATCTTCAATGGTGTCCCACCCGCTCCCTCCAACTGGGGAGGACGATCCGTTCAAAACACCTCAGGCACTCAAGATCATCGAATTCCTCAAAGTCAAGGCCAGCCATACAAACGTAAGATGGCAAGAGGCATGGATGTAGGTCCATCCTTTGATGCTCGTATCTATATACAGCTCCATATAGACCTAGGAGGATTCCCAACTCGTTCTCCATTCGGATTGAAAACGAGAGATCAATTCAATTTAGCAAAGTGGCAGCTGACGAGGACACAGCCTCGAAATGTCCACAGTGCATCTGTTCCTCATCGACGCCCTTTCCAGGGTATATGCAGTACGTCTACAATACTCTTTTCCAACTCGTCAGGACCCGCGGTCCCCCAATCTTGGAGACCAGAAGACTCGAAGGAGAGGTGAAGGAGGGCGCTGACTCTGCCTGGACCAAGTTCGCACCGTACGCGGTTGAGAAGAACGATGTGGCGAATTACTTGGGATACGCGGAGATCTTTCTCTACCATGTCCACAGTCATCATGATTTTGAGGGTGAGTTAGGTTCTCAGCAACCACATCCCTTACTCTGGATGGTATCAAGAACCCCTAGGCTACCGCACGTGGCGATGCTGACATTATGACTGTCCTGATAGAGAGGAAAATTTTCCCTGCATTTGAAAAGGCTTCTGGAGTCGTGAGTTATTCTATACCTGTTCCCCCAGGTCTTTCTCCTATAGGAAGCGAGACATATAACTCATCACAATGTCATCCAGAAACAAATGCAGCCCAACGTCAAGCAACACGATGCCTTCCACCAAAATCTCGATCTAACATGGCTCTACTTGCGAAAATCCCGCGAACGCCTCACCGACTCCCCCTCACCCGTCCCAGAACCTGCACCCGAAGTCCTAGCGCTAGACATACAAGCCCTGTCAGGTCTCAATCCCAATGTCTCCTTCAACCCGGAAAAGTTTCAAGCATACATGCGGACCTACGTTCCTGTATTGCTGCAGCACTTGTATGAGGAGATTGGGACGTTGACCCCAGAATACATGGAGCTGATTGGCGAACATGAGTTGAAGCTTATTGATAAGATGGTAAAAAAACATGTGCTGGGGTATGAGCCGGCTTGGTTCCTTTGCAGTACAGTCGGTGGGTCAGAGCTTGACTCTTTGCAATTTTTTTCCCATTCGTTCGTAAACCTGGGATGTTGTACAGTTTGTGGACTGACGAGTAAGAATTATTGGAACGACAATTAGCGAGTCTTTCGCCAGTTTACGTCAGGGCTATGATACCGATGCCGTACGTCGTTAGAAGGTTCCTCGTCCCGGTAAGTGAGATTCTGGCGGACCGTTCGCTACTTTAAAAAATAAGGTCAAGAAGCTGACGATAGTCCATCGCACAGTTCCTGTGGACTCCGAAGTACAGAGGCTTCTGGCTTTACTGTCCGTTCCCAGAGGTAAGGGTATTGCTACTTAACTCCGCATGGGCAGTAAACTGAAAATGAGGGGGCCCCCAGAATCTTACTTTCAAGGGGACTGCTTGATTGTCGTCCGCCTTCACCCTTTGATCTTGAAGCTTGTAGAAAGAGAGGCTGAGGGCGAGAAGAATCTGAGGATAGACGTGTGACATCCTTGAATTTGTTCCCGTACGCTCGTGTGGCGATCGCTTTTACGCTGCACGGCTGTCTGTATTGGTTGAAGAAAATTACGTTTCTATTTCATGTAATAACTTTCTGGGCTTTATGCCTGACGGTCTCAAAGGCCTGTAGCAAGCACGAGGCCACTCTACTTTCGCGACGACTAATGATAACCTGTAACTGCACATTTTTGCAGGAAGTGCCACCCTCGGCCGAAGACCCTTAGCCACTCGATTGAAACACCGAAATTCCGCGCCACCCTGCCGGCCGCTAGTTATCAGATTGCATATCGGTCATCATCGTCCGCCGACTCAAACAAATTCCCTCTTCCCACCAGTCTTTCCCATACACTATCGTAAAAAGATCAGTACAACAATGTTCCGTGCTGCCCTCAGAACTGCTGCGCCATTCGCTTCGTCGTCGGTCGTCCGTCCAACCGTTGGACGGGCCGTTGCGCGACCTGTACTTTCTGGATTCCAGGTGGCGAAGAGGGGATATCACGAGAAGGTTGGTCTCTTGTCCCATCTGAGCTTTATTGGTAGATGAGGTCGGCGCTGATTATGGATCGCGGTGGATGTCTAGGTTATCGATCACTATGAAAACCCCCGCAATGTTAGTTTTGGCCGAGCTGCCCAGATTTTCTTGGACATGTCGATGGAATGATGTGGGAACGAGCAGATGTTGATAATCCGTTTAGGTTGGGAACTTGCCAAAGACCGATGTCGATGTCGGTACTGGGCTTGTTGGTGCTCCCGGTATGTCTCATCAAATCTCATAGTTGTTATCCGGAATTTCAGATCATGTTCTGACGGTTATTTCATCCCTTAGCTTGTGGAGAGTAAGTCTATGATCGGGCCCCAATTTTGCTCCGGGACTGGATAGTGGGGATCAGAGAACTGATGCTGACTCCTCACAGTGTTATGAAGCTTCAAATCAGGGTTGATGAGAACGGTTAGTCCTTTTTTCATCGTAGTATCCTTAAAATCTTCATCCATCATCTGATACCGTGTCTTCTTCGTTTTTAGGCGTCATCTCCGATGTCAAGTTCAAGACCTTCGGCTGCGGCTCAGCCATCGCCTCGTCCTCATATATGACAGAGCGAGTAAAGGGAATGACTTTGGAACAAGCTGGTGCGATCAAGAACACCGAAATCGCCAAGGAGCTCTGTCTCCCTCCCGTCAAGCGTGAGTAGCGTCTAACGTCTTTCGTTGTCGTCATGCTGACGTCCCATTGTAGTTCATTGCTCTATGCTCGCTGAGGACGCCATCACCGCTGCTATCAAAGACTACCAGACGAAGCGGGCCAAGCGTACTGCTCCTGATATGGTGAGTATCTTTGTTGGCCTTGCTTAGATACAAGGTCAAGATTCTTGGTGTCGCTCGTCGTGAGGTTGACCGACTTCATTCTTTTAGTCTGCGCAAGCCGCCTCGATCGGCGCGACTGTTGCTGCATCCGTTTAGTGTGATCCAAGCTCAGAAAAAAAGAAGTGATATAGTTTCGAACGAGCAGAGCATGTCTAGTGTCTCTCCATTACAAGGAGAAGACAGATTAAGGGTTTGGCTTTCGGAGGTTGTAGTTGCGTTCTAGGATGCTTCGTCGACGTGTAGCGCTGTTCATTATTGATTCTATCCTCCCCCATCATCTCGCCTTCAGTAGATGACGGGGTCTGAGCTCTCATATTGATTACTCTATGTATAACGTAAATTGACCAGGCATGTCAAATTGAAGGGGAGCATCTGAAGTGGATACGTCAGATATACGTCACCTTGTGTGTCTCAGTCAGTCTACTATGAGATCTTTAGATGCGTAGATGAGTGCAACCTTCCACCAAGGCCAACGCAAGCATACAGCATCACGTTGGGTTGCTGCATAGATATTGACAGGTAGACTACCGTGCTATCATCTAAGCGGCAAGCATGCTTCACTGTGTATAGACCGTCGTTATGCGACGTAGGCAAATGACACTCTTGTCGAGGCTCAAATATGCAGAGCAGATGCCAGCAGCCAATCAGAATCGGCGCTCGAAGCGCGATTCCCTCCTTTTGGTGACGGATTCACTGCCAGGTTGTTTGCTTTCACCGCTCACATCCAACTCATCTCTACCACATCTTTGCATCCCTTGCATCCCCTCCCCTCACCCATCGTACACCACACTGCCAGACCTAATCTAGTCGATACACGATCCCAGCCGTATCCGAGATCCCCAAATCTGATACAACCCGACCCGCCCAAACAGCAAGGGATTGCCCCCGCCCCGCGTCCACATCAAGACGGCATCAAACGCATCCATCTCATCCCATCTCTGGCCCCGCTGTCATAACATCCAATGTCGGCTTCACAGGTTTATTGGGCCACCCCCCCACCCGTCCCCGGCGGAGAGGTCGGGTACGACATGATCGTCACTGGTCAGGCTATGGCCGGTGGTGTCAATGTCGGTGAGGGTGGTGCTGGGGTCGGGGTCGGAACATTTGCCTCCTATCATCAGTCGATGTTTGGTGGACGGATCAAGTCAGATCAGCAAACAGCTGCTGAGGCTTTGGTATCCGTTCGTGAAAGGTTTTCAGCGCCTACTGCGGAAGAACATGGTGAGGTCGCATTTCATTTTGACTAGCTTTGGCTACGGTGCAGGTCCCCTACAAAGACAGAAACTGACGTGTATCTCATCGAAAGGTATCCCCCATCGTCCATCCGAATCGTATGCCAGAACATCCGTCTCTCTATCACTTCCCGTGCTATCAGCGGCATCGTCGTCAATACAACCCCAGCCTTCGAATCCACCAAGCTCCAGATTCCAACAACTCCTCAAAGCTAAACTGGCCGCTGAAAAGCAAACCGTTACTCACACCGTCTCACCACCCAGTATCCCCAGTCAATCAGTCGAAGCTATGAACAAGCTTCAGCTTTCTGATACGGTGATGAATACGTCTTTCGCTAGTAGATACTACGGACAACCAAATGTTCCCAAGCAGTCGGTCGATGGGCGATCTCATGGGAATGAGTTCCGATATGCCAACGACAATAACCACGGAAGATACGAAAATGAGTATCCAGGAACCTCCTCTTTCGTTCCTCAACGGGAGTCCAGTGATCCCGCGTTCGTCAAATCAACATATCATTATCTATCGTCGACTCCGTGGGCTCAAGCTCGAGAAGCGGCAAAGGCTCAGCAAGCTTTTCAATACAATTTAGATCGCATCACTGCCAGCCCTGCTCAATACCCTCAAGATAGTACGAACACGACAAACACTGTCCAGCAGAATGGGAATGGCAGTAGTAACCCTTACTGGGCTCAGGCTTCTTCGATTGGGGGACCATACGTTACATCTCACGACGATAGAGCTCAGGCGCACGGTCAGAACACCCAAGCCGGCTACAGTGATTCTACTTCCTTCTCGAATTCCCGGCAGACAGAGAATGGAGTTCAAGATCTTCCTCAGCAAGGTAGTCTCTTTCCCCCGTCATGGAACACTCCAGTCAGCCAGCCCCTACCTGCGAACACTCACCTTCAGCCTACACCGGTCGGGTGGTTGATGCCCCTACCTTCTTCAGCACCTCGTGAACGCGAGAGTGTCACTTTCCCAACGACATTCCATCCCCAAAATGCCTACAACCAGATGTGGGTCTCAGAACCTGCAAGGAACCCATATCCAGGTTCTCAAATGCCTCAGCATGTTCGGACCGAATCACCTGCACCCGCATTGGCTCCCTCTACGAGTCCCATCGCGTCCTTGTCCGGCCAATCGAATTCTGTGCCAGTGACTCCTACGTTGGCTCAACCTCTGTTGGAGCCTCCTTCTGGTGCTCAGGGCACGCCTCGGGCTCCAGCAATGTACGGCAGTTCATCGTCCTTAGCAGAGGCCGCGCCTAGACAGGGTATGGCAGATGGATATACTTCAGATTCGACCAGCATCAGGCGATCGTTCGAGTTCAGCGGACCAAGATCTCGTGATGCCGGCCCAAGCTCTTCGCCAATCAGCTCACACCATCCTCGACCTCCGTTCGAGTCATCACCCTCATCCGGTCTTCGGGGCCTCGCTCTCCCACCTGTTAATGCTTGCATTAGTGCCAAACCAATAGGTCCAAACCAGGAGTCTCACTCCCAGATGATCCCACCGCTTCCCCAATTCCGAACATATGCTCCTGAAGTGTATCCAACGGCTCAGAGAGGTTTGGCTCCACTGTCGAGTAATTATCAAGTCACCAGTGCGGCTACAAATGATGCCTCAGGGGCCGACAGTAATGGTGGTGGCGGGGCTTCCCTGAGTAACTGGGACGTAGGCGGAGGATCATCTGCAGGTGGTGGCAGCCATGATGGGCTGGGAGGTGGAGATGGGAATGGTGGAGGTGATGGCATGGGGAATGGGTATTCTCCTAGTGGCAATGGAGGCGGCGGGAACGATGGCGGAGATGATGGAGAAGATCATGGTCAACGGTCGGGCCAAGGATCTGGGTCATCAAAGAAGCTTGTGTTGGCTTGTCATTTCTGCCGAGGACGGAAACTCAAGTGAGTAACAGCTCTCAAACTCGATGCACTAGAAGACCTTGTGTATTCTGTTTGAAGGATGTACTGGGCTATTGCTGATCCCCAACTAGGTGTGACGGTGTCCGACCAACCTGCGCTCACTGTGCCAAACGTCACCTCGTTTGCTCGTACGATGAAGTGGTCCGCCGTCGAGGACCTGGCAAACGGACCAAGGAGATGAGAGAGCGAGCCCAGCGAGAAGTAGCCGAAGGCACTGTACTTCTCGACAACGGCGAATCCTCCGCGATGGGCGAAGGGGAACATGATCACTCTTTACCCCTGGGCGACAACGACGACCCCACATTAAGTCTCCCAGGTGGTCTCGCTGGTCTTGCAGGTCTTGCGGGTCTCGTTCGAGACCTCAATCAAGATCAAACCGATCCCTTCGGACAGGTGGGAGGCGTGGAGATGGGCGGTGATCCCCATCAGATGATACTCCCAGTCCACGATGATTTGGGCGGCGTTCTCGACCCAGCCCTTGTTGATGAGGGCCCTTCGACACTTGCTGAGATTTCGGGGGGGCATGCAGCGCTCAGCTATGATTCAGGAATTGCAACGGGTACGGAGATGAAGCGAGGACGCAAGCGGAAATCAGAGAGCGGCCAAGGTGGTTCAGACGATAAGAAGCAGCGTTTCGAGAATGGAAACGGGAACGGGAATGGGAATGGAGGACACGATGGTCTAGGAGGAGGGGATGGCGTCGAGAACGGAGCAGCAGGTCCTTTGGATCACGGAATCGGTCATGACTTGACCGGGGAGCTGGGGTATGGAGAGGACGGGAACATAGTTTCCTTATCTGATGTTCTTCAGTGAAAATAGATAGCTGTTTGGCTTGAATACTTTTTGTAAGGTGTAGAGGGTAACAAGGCGGCTTGTGGGTTGTTAGATGGACCTCAATTCATATCTTATGTACAATAAATATTGCGTGTCGAAGATCATGTACACTAAATAGAGCTGGAGGTGGAGATGAACAAGTTCTCCGTGTTTCAACAATAATTCCTATTGACGATTTCGAACTATTTCAACTTGAACAATTGACTGCAAATACTATCACCACTGCTTAACTTCTCGTCCGCCGTATCATCCGCCATACGGAGTCGATATCCTTATGGCACCAAAGCGACGACCGGCAAATGTCGTCAGGTCAGGCAACGCTGGCAACTCCTCGAAGCCCACACCAGCCGATAAAGGCAAAGACAAAGATGCTACACCACCCATTGACGGCCCACCAAGACCACCCCCGCTTTTCCCGTTGGGATACAAGACACCGATCCAGCTACTCAGTGAGAAATGCCAGAAGATGGGATGGGAGAAACCGGTCATCGACTCCGTGAGCTTGTTTCCTGCTTAGCTTGCTTCTTTGCACTCTATCTCAAGTCAAAGTGTATGAGTTTCTAAGCTTATCTGAGATAATTTGGGCAGAGACCTAATCGAGGATCTAGTCCTGAGAGTTTTTCAGGTGCAGTCACGCTCAAGAAAAGGGTCAGCAAGAATATATACGAGCTCGATAGCGTTAGGATGATACCTCATCCACCACTCGAGATGGCTACCGCACAAGAAGCAAAGCATTACGCAGCGACTTACGCCCTCTTCCGTGTGAGTGACGTTCTGCCATGCTCCTCCCGTCAGTTCTTCCTAAACGATTGGAGACTGACAAGACGTGACTCTCCTATGTGTAAATATCAGTTCTGTTCACACCTTCCCCTCGCCATGGTCCTACCACCGTCAATCAGACCCTACTGGTCCATCTTGACTGCTGGGAAAGCGGCAGCTGCAGAGCATCAGGCGTGGGAGTATGCTCCTGATCCTTTTGCTGCTAAGAAAGAGGTAGAAGCAAGGCAGGCTAAGAGGAAGGAGAAAGAGACGAATCGAGATGAAGGAGGGAATGGATCAGGTGGTGGGGAAAGCTCTCGACATGCATCTAACGGCCATGCCGGGGGCTATGAATGGGCTAGAGCCCCGGAAGTCCGGATGGCCCCTGGATTAAGAGAGACTGTTGAAGGTACTGTTCGAAAGGTGGGTACTCAGATGCTCCCAAGCTTCGAACTCGTTCTAACGGTAGTGACTGATGATTCTTCGTCAACAGATGATGCAGCGTTTCCCCTCCGCTGTACTCGAGGCTACCAGAGAAACATCCGCAACCGCTTCTACCCTTCCATCGGGGGTCACTACTCCCTCTCTCGACTTGGCAACCTTGAATACCCAGCTCACCACCCTCAAATTCAGACCTTCACATATAAACTCGGCCCTCTCGGCCCTTGCCGCCGCAAACGCCAGACTGCATTCCTCGTCAACTTCTACGTCTGACCCACTAGTACTAGCTCTCTCCATCCTATCCCCACTGGAAGCTGCGATTGAATGGCTTTTACTCCACTTGCCGGAAGACGACCTACCTCCTCGCTATCGACCGTCAGCATCTTCGGCAGATTTCATTACTGGGGCGTCTGTGACTGATGGAGGGAAAGCTGCCTTAGTCAAAGGATGGCTCGTGGACAAGCTTGTCAAGCAAGCTGGCTTCCCTCGAAAAGCTGTCGAGACCATTCTGGATGTAGATGATAGAGAATCCGTTGCCCTCGATCTACTTGGACGCAGATTGTGTGGCTGGGAGACGGGCGAAGGTGGATGGGGAGTGGAAGAGTACGGAGGGGGCTGGAGTGGCGATAACGATGCTGCTCAAGAACGACAAGTAACTCGTGAAGAAGAGATTATGGCATTGGAGGCTGTTCTAGGTGATCGTTATCAGAAGCTGTCATCAACAGAGATTGGAATTCAAATCGACTCGGATGTCAATAACGACAATATCGTCCTGCATATAATTTTTGATCCAGCATCGCCATACCCATCTCCGCAATATCCATCCCATCCCCCATCATTTTATCTTACTTCCACTACGCTTCCGGCTTATATCCGATTACATCTCCATGCTCAGCTTCTTCGACAATTCCGAGATCCGGAAAGACACGATTTAACCTCTGTCCTCCAATCGGGAACCGGTGGCGCTGTTCTGAGTATGGTTGAATACCTCGAAACTACTCTCGACGACGTCACGGCGAATCCGCCAGATATCGGGGAGGTGACGAAATACCTAGTCCCAAAGGTTGAAGACATCATTCCCGATGCCCGGCCTTCCGCTCAAAGACGGACAGCTAAGAGATCAAAAGAAGGCCCGAAGCGCCGTAATCCAACAGAAGCGGACCACGAGACGGCGAGGAAGGTCCAAAAGACTATGTTGGACTCGCCAGCCTACTCGAGTATTCTGGCAGATCGACAGAAATTGCCAGCCTGGAAGGAAAGATATAATATCAATTCTGCTCTAGAGTCCAACAGGGTAATGGTTGTGGTAGGAGAAGTGAGTTGTTGGCTTAGGTACAGCGCTGACTGATCGATAGACTGGTTGCGGGAAGAGGTGAATCAGGAATGATATCGGTAACTGTGCAAGCTGATATTTGCTTCAGTACTCAACTCCCACAGTTCATCCTGGACCACGAAATTCAAAACGGTCGCGGTGCGTCCACAAACATCATCGTGACTCAACCTCGAAGGGTAGCAGCCATGGGAGTCGCAGCGCGAGTCGCCCAAGAACGTCTCGAGGATGTTGACAAACGACCCGAGACTATTGGTTATGCCATAAGAGGTGAACGCCGAGCTTCTCCTGATACAAAAGTGCTATTTTGTACAACTGGTGTGGTATTGCGTCGACTGGGTGGTGGAGATACGGACCTTCTGGGTGTCAGCCATGTCGTCGTTGACGAAGCTCATGAACGGGGTGTGGATACGGATCTGTTGATCTGTCTGTTAAGGGATCTTTTGGAAAGGAACAAGACTATCAAGGTGGCTTTACATATCTGGCAGTATAGAAGCGGGCTGACATTGATAATAGGTCATTCTTATGTCTGCTACTATCAATGGTAAGCTGATCCATCAGCATTTATAGTAAGATGGCTGATGCCTGCTGGTAACAGAACAAATATTCATTAGTAAGTCGAATGGTACTATGGTGGCGTTGCGTATAACCTGTGCTGAATCGACTTAGACTACTTTGGCGGCTGTCCGAGTCTGACGATTCCAGGTTTCACTCATCCTGTCACTGATCAGTAAGTGGGATTTGATCTACGGCAGAGAATCAAACTTAGCTACAACAGCTATCTGGAGGACGTCATTCCCCTCATCCGATATCAGCCACAGGCTTCTCGCTTTGGTCCCCGTCAGACGGAAGAGCAGAAAACATCCATGCGCAAGGACTACGAGAAGCTCAATCTCGACACAGACTCGTTGCGAGCCCTAGAAATAATCTCAGCGTCCGATCGCATAGACTATGGCCTAGTTGCAGCGACTGTCAAACACATCGTCAACAATGCCAAGACTTCTGCCGGGGCAGTTTTGATCTTCATGCCAGGAGTAATGGAGATCCGACAATGTGTTTCCGAGCTTCAGGCTTCCAATCTTGGGCAGGTGGAGATTATGGCGCTTCACGCCAATCTGTCCAGCGCAGAGCAAAGACGGGTATTCCTCTCTACCGCGCCTAGAAGGAAAATAGTTGTAGCAACCAACGTAGCTGAGACGTCCGTCACGATTCCCGATGTCGTCTATGTTGTCGATGGTGGTCGAGTTAAGGAGACCCAGTTTGACGCCGAGTCTGGTATGCAGAAGCTGGTTGAGTGTTGGACGAGTCGGGCATCTGGAAGACAACGAAGGGGTCGAGCAGGGCGAACGCAGCCAGGACAGGTGGGCTTAATCTCATTGGATGTTTAGAACATTGCTAAGCCCCTAAAACAGTGCTACAAGCTGTATACTCGCCGAACAGAAAATAACAGCATGCCCCGATTCCCTATTCCAGAAATATTGAGAACTCCTCTGGAGTCGCTATTCCTACAAGTGAAGGCGATGAATGAGGACACAGACGTGAAGGCATTTCTTGGGTTGGTCCTTCTCGTATAATTGGGTGGAAAGAGATAAGACTGACAGCCCAAACAGAAAGGCTATCGATCCGCCTAAACTGGACGCCATCGACGCTGCTTGGAAGACACTGCAGGACCTGGGTGCTGTCGAGGGCGAGGATCATAAGAGTCGACTCACAGCTCTGGGTAGACATGTGAGCCTCATGCGTCGGGGTGATGCAACAGCGACTGACCTCCTGTCAGATGAGCATGATTCCGGTGGACTTGCGATTATCGAAGATGCTAGTGCTTGGCACCATTTTCAAATGCCTAGACCCGAGTTAGTCAATAACAAGCTTCTGATGAGGCCATGCGCTAATTCTGCGGCAGTCTTGACAATTGCGGCGTTACTGTCGTCGAAACCCCTCTTCACCTCGCCTTTGGATAAGCGAGACGAGAGCAAAAAGTTAGTATTCGTTTCGCCTTCATGTATCTTGTCAATGACCAAGTGCTGACGTCAATCTCGTTAGAGCTCGTGAATCCTTTGCTTGGGCCCGGTCGGATCTCCTGACCGACGCGAAAGCTTATGAAGCTTGCATGGCTCTGCGCAGCAAAGGTGAATCACAGGGGAGTTTGAGGCAATTCTGCGAACAAGTGCGTCTCCACTTCTCTCGATGGCTAATCAATCTGTTCATGCTGACAGATTTCCCCCAGAATTTCATCAGTGCAACGACAGTCCGGGATATCACGTCTCTTCGCCAAGACTTCATCTCAGCTCTCAATCAACTTGGATTCATTGGAATGGGGACCAGTGAGCTCGCCAAGTTCAGTGTGAATTCTACGCAGGACAACTTGGTCAAGGGAGTCATTGTCGGTGGTCTTTACCCGAGAATCGCAAGAATCGCCATGCCAACCGCACAGTTTGAGAGAGTTCAGCAGGGGACTGTCCAGAAAGATGTAAGTATGCGAAACATTATGTCGCGTGCTCTGTTATGACGCATGAGCTTGAGAGATGAAGCTGATTTGGCGCAGCACGAAGCTAAAGAAGTCAAAATGTTCGATCAAGCTGGGAGGGTTTTCATCCATCCATCCTCCATATTGTTCTCCGAATCGGGATTTAAATCTGGATTTCTGGCTTACTTCGCAAAGGCTGAGACCTCCAAGGTGTTTCTTCGAGATGCGACAGAAGTGAGTGGAGTCCCGCGTATGCGTGACAATAGTACAGCAGGATATTTGGCTGAATTTTGGATATCAAAGGTTCCACTGTACGGGCTTTTGCTGTTTGGTGGTCCGATAACCATCAATCACTGGGCTGGAGGAATCATGATAGGTAAAGAAGGACACGTGAAACTTCGGGCTGGAACTCGGATTGGGGTTCTGTGCTCCCAATTGAGGTTGGTTCTTGTCGCAAATATGGCTAAAGGTTTGGTGCTGACAAGACTTGCTGACTGGCCCATGTTCGAACAGGCGATTACTGGATGCTCAGCTGTCGGAGCAGATCGAGTCGCCCCATGCAATCGATATGACGGGCCATGACGAGGTCGTGTCAGCCATGATGGCGCTCCTAGCAAGAGATGGATTAAGCTTGTAGCCATTCCCTGAAACAGGAGAGGGGTATGCATTGCATAGTTCAGTGTAATCAGAGTTCCCTTCCATCTGAGACTGAAAAGAAATAGAGGATATCATCTCCATCTTGGTCCACCCCTCCAAATAGCCCCTAGGCCCCTCCTGCGAGCCATGTACGCTGCTCCAAGTCCGGCTAGAATCCCACCAACATGACCTGGTGAATCGGTTCCGGACGTGGGTCTTGCGAAGGAGCCAAAGAGATCCCACTACAACCAGCGTGATTAGCGACGTTCGTACTTCTAGTTGAGCATGGCCGAATGAGTCGACTCACAGCGAAAATACCTGCTACCATAGCCCACGCTGGCATGGGGATCACGAAGAACAAAAGGAAAGTTGTATTCGGCCGCATGGCTGCGAAGAAAGCTGAGGTAGAAGGTGGTCAGATTCGCAGTCCCCGTCTAGATGCCAGTATCGGACCTACAAAGAGTGGCATAGATTGCTCCTGTCAGGAAAAAAAGCATGCAAGTACGTCAGTTGTAGGTTCAATCCCTCAGCGCCGCCATTAAACAATCCGATGAAACGCACCAGAAGCACCCTCACTGCCCGTTCTTCGATCCCCGCTGACCCGTCTCCAGATCAAGGAAGTCAAGGAAGAGATTAGTCCACCTGTCGACCGAAGGAATGAGCTTTCACTTAACACGTCTTTCCAAGTATCTCTGGTCTTGACTGGAGGAAGCCGAGTACTTACCTGCCAAATACAGGCCAAGAAAAGCTGAAGATCCAACCAAGCTCGCTGCTCCTGGAGCTACAAAGAAAAGGCCCAGACAGTTGACGAAGATATGTGAGCCGGTAGATTGAGAGAAGCAGGATGTGATGAGGGTCCATCTAGATCGGAAAAGTCAGATCGAGTCCCCGTCAGTCAGACAACGGGATCCCCACATTCTCCCGGCCATGATATTTGCTTCGGTCAAGACAAAATTCTTCGTGAGAAAAACATAGAGTGAGGGATCACGAAAGCGCCGCTGAAGAAAGAATGTCAGCTATGCAGTATTTTCAAACATGGGTGAAGGATGACTTCGAAGTGCAGCATACCAGGCTCTCTATAGCGTATTGCCATAGCAGGTATACACCAACGTTGAGTCCAATCAGCCCGTAAATCTAAGATTTTCTCCAGGTTGTCAGCCGATAATACGGAAACGAATGGTGAGCTTACGATAGTCATTTCGGGCGTATTATCTATTCTTCTTCTCAAGCGATACCACCAGCTCGATCCCCCACCTCCTCCGCGACCTCCATTATATCCGCCGGAGCCGCGGGGGAAATATGTCTGCCGGATCGAGGTCGTACGAGACGTGGTGAACGCTCTCCTAAACGATTCTCGAAGACGCTGGCCAGACCATAAACTCCGCGAGGTCCGTTGAATAAGACTGGAAAATTGAGTAGGCTTTGGGGAGGAAAAGACGGATGGGTGAGCGGAGATCGATGGTAGGCGAGGGAGAAGAGTAGGTTTTACGGTGGAGGATGAGAAGAATTTGGAAGGAATGATAGGGAGTACATTGCTTCGGATAGGTGCTTTTGACCCATGGAGTAGATGGGCTAGAGCAGGTACTGCTCTATAGGCCATGATGCGTGTGGTGGTAGCTGCTCGGTGTCAGAGAGAGCGTAGAGGTGAAGCTTGCACATTGTTCATTGTCCGCGGCAGCCTCCACTTGCGGAGATGGGTCCGATCTCCGGACTCGTCAATAGTTTTTGGATTGTCTGGTCGGTTTCATGTGTATTCTGTTCTCGTAGCAAGCGACAAAATCCTTGCTGATAGCAGACCGATCATTACCCAGGTGGTACTCGACAGACTCAAATATCTAATTTTTCAGACGCCTGCTGTTCTTGGCACTTGTTTCTCTCCACCGCTTGGGTACCGCCCACAATGTCTGCGTTCCCGAAGGTCTACACGGTTAACGGCCCTTCATCTACCTCGTCCAGCTCCCTCCCCTCTTGGTTGACGATCAAGAACCGACCAAAAAGAGCTGCCGGATCCAACCACAAGAAACGCACAAAGACGCAACATCAACTAGGCCAGCTTGAGCTTATTCAGGATTTTGCCTTTCCGGAATCCGCAATTAAGATCAAGACGACTGAAGATGGTCTGTTTGCTGTTGGAACGGGGAGCTACAAGCCTATGATGAAGGTCTGGGATTTGGAGCAGCTTACTGTCAAATTTGAGAGGGTGACAGATGCGGAGAACGTGGACTTTGTGGTGCGTCCCATCTCCTGGGGATATATTTTGTTGTATGATGGGATTGCTTAACCTCCTCTTAGATCTTGTCCTCTGACTGGACAAAGACTTTACACCTGCAAAGAGATCGCTCACTCGCTCTGCACACTCAGGGTGGCTTACACCACTCACTACGACTACCTACATATGGCCGGTCACTAGGCTATCACTCACCTTCAGCAGACGCCCTTGTCGGATGTACTGGCACAGATGTTTATCGCTTCAATCTTGAGGAGGGAAGGTACATGACTCCACTGCGGATAGCTCAGGGATGGGGTAACGGTAGAGAAGATGAGGTCGAGGGCGTGAATGTGGTCGATGTTAACCGGCGACATGGTCTATGGAGTTTCGGTCTGGATGGTGGCGGGGGAGTGGTAGAGTTCTGGGATCCTAGGTCCAGGTCGGCTCTGACTCGACTGTCCCTACCGGCATCAACACTGCTTCCTGTCCAATCCATAGATCCTGATTCCCCCGTAGCTCAACATATCCCCAAATTGTCTGTTTCCGCCCTATCGTCACATCCCACCGATGGTCTATCCCTCGCTATTGGTACATCATCGGGGCATACTCTTCTGTACGATCTGCGTAGTCCGACACCGTTTGCCATCAAAGACCAAGGTTACGGGGAGCCTATTAAGTCAGTGGATTGGTTGAGGGGAGGAGGGGCTCAAGAGGATGCTGGGAGGGTTGTCAGTGCTGATTCCAAGGTGATCAAGATTTGGGGCAAAGACAATGTGAGTAACCGAGTTCGGTCCGTGGTCAACTTTGGCCAAATATTTTCTATCTTGCGTTATAGGTGAAGCGTTAGTTGACCTGCCTACGATTAGCCATCCGCCAACTACGTTTCCCTTCACCCACCATCATCCCTGCACCATCTTCATCCAGTCCCCAACTCTGGTTTACTGTTTGCCGCGTGCGAGGCAGCTGCCCTTTCCTCTTATTACATTCCCGAAATCGGACCAGCACCTAAATGGGCCAGTTTCCTTGACAGTGTCACAGAAGAGTTGGCGGATGACGTACAGGGTGGAGCGGGCAAAGGCGCCTACAGCGATTTCAAGTTTGTTGACAAGGATGAACTGGATACGTAAGTCTCTCTATCATTCCATAGCCCATGACTCTATAGTCCTAGAGCTAATCATCCCTTCCAGTCTCGGTCTCACCCATCTCATCGGAACCCCTACCCTCAAGCCCTACATGCACGGTTATTTCCTCTCTCTCAAGCTTTACTCGACTGCAAGACTACTCGCCAACCCACAATCATATTCCGAATACCGAGATCGGGTTGTGTCGGAACGGCTGGCGGCCAAGGCGGAATCAAGGATCAGAGCCAAAAAGGAGCAACCCAAAGTCAACAAGGGTCTCGCGGAAAGGTTACGACGTGCGGAAGAACGAGAGGAAGCCGCGGAGAGGAAACGGAAAGAAAGGCTTGGAGATGGGGAGAAGGAGGCGGAGGCGGGGGAGAAGGCCAAGAGCAGAGAGACGCTGTTGTCGGATCCTCGATTCAAGGAATTATGGGAGAATCCCGACTTCGAGGTGGACGAGGAGAGTCGAGAATTTGCTATGCTCAACCCGGCCACTGCCGACAACAATGTGAGTTGCTTATTCAAAGGTGTCATGACTATTGCAGCTACTGACCAAATCACTCGTCGTCAGGCCCGCCGAAAGACTGCAGTCGAAGAAGAGGAGGACGAGAGCGATCGAGCTTCATCAGACGGATTGGGAGAGAGCGAATCGGAGCCTTCAGACGATGGGGAAGAGGCCTCGAACTCCGACGAATCGGACGAAGGGGATCTGCTCCAATACGATCCGAGGAATTACAAACCTTCCGAACGACCTTCCCAGGGAAAATCCCTGGCCCGTATCGGGTCCAACAGACAGCCGAAACTCGTGGTCGGCGGTCGGGAGGATGGGGGAATCTCAACCTCCCGAGGCAAGTCAGCAACGTTTGGCCAGAGGCTATCGTCCTCTCGTCCGTCCTCCACTGCACGTCATGGGAAATCAGCAGCAAATGAGAAACCAGAAGGGGTGTTGGCTATGCGACGAAGCATGGACGGCGGGATGGAGATGTCTTTCGTGCCGTCCTCTGGAAGTGGGAAGCAAGGGAGGAGGGATTCTGAGGATGAACGAGACGAGTATAGTGGGGGGACAGCTAGGAAAGCTAGGGGTGTTGAGACGTTTGGGGCTGGGATGGAGAAAGAGCGAGAAAGAGATGATGGAGAGGGACTGGATGGGGCCGACAGGGGTGGGAGGAAGCATCGGAGACATGTGGAGAGGAGTGCATCGAAGAATGTGTTCCGGAGGATGTAGAGTGGGAATTCTGGTCATTGTGTATCTCAGTATTGTTTCATTCACTGCATTAGTTCATCAACCGTACTTCACCCAGAACTCGCTATAAGTATACGGAGACAATCACCGACTCTATTATCAAACACAATGCCAACCAAGAGATGAGGCGTGAAGAAGAGAACGAAGATGAAGCAGCAGAAGCGACCTGTACATCATACATTCCTTTGTCAACGTGGTGTCTAGAGTGGTAGGGCAGCAGAACACTCACCATTCCCTGGATAATCCCATTGGACTCATCTTTCAGGGTCGGAGTCTCCGTCGTTGGGCCGAGAATGGCCACGGGGTTTGGCAAGAGGTTCTGTGCCGTATCAGTCGCGGTTGAATCTGCTGAAGAGGCAGTCAAACTCGGATCGGTAGCCGTGGAAAAAGCTGTCGAGCTGGGTGTAGCATTACTACTGGAGGTGGTTAAACTCGATTCTGTAGCGGGTACAGAAGGAATCGGCGATAGACTGCTAGAGATAGCTTGTGAGGTTGTAATAGGGCTGGAAGAGACAGCCGTCGAGGTCGTAGGAGAAGGGAAGGGAGTTACTGAAGAGCTGGTAGTTTCACTCGAAGTGGTGGGAGTTACTACAAAGCTCAAACTAGATGTAGAAGACTCTGAACCAGCAGCTGCGGGTGGAGTAGTCTCACCCCCAGTCCCAAAGCCAGGGATTGAGGTGATAACAGTAGCGCCGGGTGGGAGGTCGGTAGACAGAGAAAAGAAAGACATATAGGCGAACCCGCCACACATCTCTTGCGGGTTACCGTAGCAAGGGTAGTTGCAGTTCGACTCGTCGGCTGGTTCGAAGGATTGGATGTACCAGCCGCAGAAGCATTGGCCGCTGAATTCTGTAATCGAAAGATATATCAGTGATCACGCCGTCACATAGAAGGTATGGGCGGTAGGATTTACCTAGTCCCGAATATGGCATGTTTTGGAGGACACAGGTACTCAAACATTTTTCCAGAGTCATATCCTTCGTTTCAAGATCTTTTGTCATTTTAGCAAACAAGATGTCTTCATCAGCTGCCTCATTCGGGTCGTAGTAGACCAAAGGGATTCCTACAAGAGGTGTTCAAAATCCGATTTCCTCTCCCTTCGTTCACACAGCCGAGATACTCCCATTCTCCCGATTGGTCCGATATCGTATTTGCAATCACTAACATGGAAAGCGGCTGGGAAACAAAAAATGCAGCGATTGTGAATGTAATGGTTGTGAACCTCATCTTTAAAATGCAGGTGGGGGATATTGGTAGAGTCTCAGACTCTTTGTTGGGAAGATGACGTGAGGACTTCTTAAGTAAGAGAGCGTGTATGTCAGATGACCTGTGGGTTGTGTTGTGTGTGAAAAACTGGTGCTATGCGAAATGAGGGGATGGAGAGATTACTGAAATCCAAAGAGACATATCAAAAGACTTTCGGCCTCGTACACCACGGTGGTACCCTTTGGTAAGTCTCATTATCCCTTTGGATTGGGCCGGAAGGATACGTACTGAGGCAAGCGAGATGCCCCGTTCAAGGCATGCTTACTTCGCTGGCTTCAGATACTGGAGACTAAATGCCCTCCTTCCAACCTATCCACCTTGACTTGGGTTCTCAGGCGGCCTCGCCGTCTTGCTCACGTCCTTCAGGACGTTTTGGAGTTGGGCTGAAACTGTTGCTTTTATCTGTGGCGTTGGCTGGCGTGCCACTAGCTGAGCGTGAGAACTACCCTCATTATATTTTTCTCATGTGAATTGTACTCGTTGATCGCTGGTGCATGTATCAGTAAGCAGTGAAATGTGTATTGTGCATCTACACGCTGCCACATGCCGGGAGCCTTCAAAGCAGATCTACAAGTCTTCGTCATGCATACCGAACCACTGTATCCACAATGCATCATGCACAGGTGTCCGGCTCCTCAGAAAGTCTCCTCCTCATCCGGATGAGGTTCTCCCAGCTCTTCCTCGGCCAGCTCGCCTTCCACCCCGTTCTCCGGTGCCTATAGCATCGTCAGCATTCGATTTTGAAAGAGGGAATGCTGCTTTGACTCACCTCGAATCCATCCTGATTACGGAAGAGGAATAGTTTGTATAGACATGGCAATATCCGCGGTTGAATGACAGGATAATCACAGCAGTGAGGAGGTTATAGGAAACACAGTTTTCATGAGCTGGGCAGCCAGATCGCCAGATGCGTCGCAAACTCACCTCAGTGGTGTAGAGAATCTCCTGAATCTTCGCCAAAACATCCTTCTCACTGGGCTCAACACCCTCAATAGCAGTCCGTTCCTGAACGATAAGCTCGATCTGGCGGAGTTCTGCCAATCAATGTCAGTTAGTCCTTTACACCAACCATAAATAGATCACAAAGCTTCCTCTCAGCACCTCGCTATGATCCAGCGAGGGCGCTATTTGCACTTGCACTCACTGTCGAAGTAGAAATCCCTTTCCTTCTCCAAACCTTCACAATGAACTTGCATCTCCTGGACCTGAGCTGTAAGAGTCTGGAGTTGCGCAGCGGACGCTGATGAGACTGCTCGCGCGCCACCGGATACGGGCGTCCGGGAGACTGTTCGCGCTGCTGCGGGTTGGCGAGATGTCGAAGGTGCTGGTGCGGAGGCGACCATTCCGCCGCTTTTCGGAAGAATAGTTTGTTCATCATCAGCGGGGATGCGAGAATTAGATCCACCACAGAGATGGCCGCTCCTTTCATGGGAAGTGAACCTACGCTCGACCAGAAGCATCATACCCATCTCCACGACTGTTGGCGTCCCAATACTTCTTCATCCACTGTAAAAATTCGAGATTGTCCTGCATTTTGCACCTGGTCGCCATCAGCTGACTTTCACCACGTCGTACGTCCGAAGGGACGGATGTAATCCCACGGCCCGTCAATAAACTCACTTGACGAGTTTGTCAACAGGTATAGGCTATCCTCACATCATCGTCAGCTCCTCCCCTTTCCGTTGGAGTTGCAAAGACCATATTGAGATGCTCACTTTGTCGATACGATGAGATTTGAATGCTTTTTGGAGTATTTTGAAGTTGTCGAGATATTCGTACTCCATCCTGGCGTTGAACTTGACTTTAGACATTGGGAGATCACCTATGACACGACGGTGTAAGGTTTAGCTTGTCAGATGATAGTGTCTGTATACATCAAGATGGAAGACAGCGAGGAGAGAAGATATGACCAACCGTAAATGGAGTCAATGACCTGGGAGTTTTGCTTTCAGTTTATATCACCGACTTTTGATGCCATGGATAATTGCGACTAACCTGACAGTAGACTGATCCTGTACCGCATTGTTCGAGTTTCGTGATTTGTTGAGGGGCCAACAGATCATTGAGCCAAGCCAAAAGTTCTCCACGAGCTACGTACACATCAGCTGCGTGCTGAGATTAAGATCTTCGGAGATTCAGGTTGACGCAAATACCTACATTCACCGACGTAAACAGACATGTTGAATGACTTTGCCTCCTGCAATGATGGACTGCTAGTGGACACAACGAAATTGCCTGGACCAATCTAAAAGGATTGAGACAGGTGAAATAGTGTCTCAAGTGGTGCAGCTCAGTAGTTTCGAAAGCTGAGTGAAAGCAAATGCAGTAGCGGTGCGAGTTTGAATCTGGCGAGAAAGAAGTCAAAGCGCGGAGGGACGGATGAGAAGGCCGGGTCGCGACGCGCCGAAGCCATGAGTGAGCTTTGGGTGTGGCAACAAAATCAAGGTTACATATACAGCACATATTAACATGCATCTAGCTAGCTTAGCTCGACAGCGCTACTGCCCACGCATTATACTTAGAAGTTATACACTACATCCCCCGCCTTTACTTCTTCCCCTCGTCCTCCTTGAAGTTCAGCGAGATGCCATTCACACAGTGGCTATAAAGAGCAGGATAATTGTCAGCGTCTCGCCACATGTATCATCTCAAGTCAAGAAAGCCGAGACATACCGCTCATCAATTGGGTTAGGGAACCCCTCGCCCTTAAAAACGTGCCCGAGATGGCCACCACTAGCAGGACCTGTTAGCTTGATCACCTCATCGCCATTGCAGTAATAGGCGGTAAGCAAAAAATAGCTACTCACCAATTCGCACATACAATCTCGGTACGAGTCATGAACATCGATCGATCTTCGTGTCGCACCACAGCTCCTGGGATAGTGTCATAAAACGCAGGCCACCCGCAGCCGGATTTACTAGGAGACAAGAAGTCAGCCACAGTGAATGCTACTAGAACTGGATCTGGACCCACAATTTCGTCTTGGAGGTGTACAACGGAGCATCACATGCTGCACAAGCTACAAGTAATGGAACGTATAAGCTCGATACCATACTAGCCAATGGATGTTGCTCACTGTATACACCCTCATCGTCTTTCTTGTCATATGGATGCGATCCAGGGCGTTCGGTACCCTTCTGACGCAAGACGCGGAACTGAGTAAACGTGACGATCAGCATATTTCTCCCAAGCATTGAGCGATCGTCAATTCACAGCCCCCCCCCCCCCCCCAATCAATCAAGACTTACCTGTTCGGGACTGAGTTCCGCCCTCCAGTCATTGTCACTCTTCTGGACTTTGGGCTGGCTCATGTTATTCGTCTCGCCTTCTGCTGGTGTTTTGGCTGAACTGGAGAAGAAAGCAAAAGGCAGGGAAAGACCAGAAAGACGGGCGATTGGTTTGTAAGTAGTGGCGAACTGAATTGGCTGACGGAGAGCTGGAGCGACGGTGGATCTGGCTGCGGTAACGACTGATCTAGTGAGCGCTGGTGAGATGACTGGCATATAGAGGGTGGCGAGGAGTGTTGCTATGAAGACAAGGATGGTCTTGGGGTGTGTCAGCATATATAGTCTCCAAGGAAGGTGCTGTGGTAAGCTGACTAGACCTGTTCAGAAGGGGGCGATGAATGGGAGCATTCCCCGTTCATCCGGTGGAGGGGCCGATGAGTCACACTCTGTGTAATGCAGATTTACTACACGTCATTTAACGATATCAGAAATCCCATCGGAGCCAATACACTTTTCTAGGCACGGCAGCAGGGGCCTGGTCCCGAGGGCCCATGCGGGTGGCAACGAGCAGCGAGAGGTCCTTTGGGTCCTTTGGGTCCTTTGGGAGATGACGGCCAGCCAAGCAGCTAAGCAGCCAAGAGCACGGAATCTCACGGGCAACACACACCGAGATGGCCGGGGGTGGTGGGTGAGTCGGTTGATGGTTTGGTGGGTCTGGCTGACATCCAGTGTTTCTCCCCCACCCTACTCTCACATTACCACCTCCACAGTACCTCCACCACCACCTCCACCCACTTGACGGCCAGCACGGTCCGGGAATAGACTCTCTTTTAATTGTACAGAAAGGACCGCGGAAATCCAGATCAGACCAGCTATATCGGAGATCGCACATCGCTTGCCACCCTTCCCTATGACCCTCCCAACATGAAAGCTTTCTTCAAGACCCGGCGGTCTGCCTCGTATTCCGTAGGCTCGCCCACTACCTCGCTCTCCCCCTTCACCAACGATCCTCCTCGTTCGGGTGTCACGCAAGGCTCCGCTGTCACCGGCTCCACTGCCGAAGCTGCTTCTGCCCCGATTGCCATCCCCATCAACGGCTTTGGCAGAACGGGATCCCACGCACGGGTACGCGGAGATGGTCTGGATTCAACAGTGGAACCCCCTACCTATACTGCTACTTCACCACACTCGTACACGCCTATCCCCTCCTACGATGCTGCTATCGAGTCCGGATCTCAAAATGCCAGGGCATCGGTCATACGCCGAGGATCTATGTTGAGCCCGAACAGTGAAGCTGAACGAGCAGTTCGAGACTATTTTGGTTCCTCGCCGAGAGCCAGAGGTGAAGGTGGAGGTCTGAGTGGACTCGATGAGGATGATGATGACGATGACCCTTTGACCCCTCGACCCATGATTCAACCACCCCCTGCCAACCTTGTCCCACTTCGGCGGAATACGCTCGCATCTCTTCCAACTCTTCAGATCCATTCCGCTCTTCTACCGCCTGCACCAACACCCAGTACGGAGCCAGCCCCAGCCCCAGCCCCTACCCCAGCACCGGCTGCTGAACCTTCCACAGCTAGTGGGCGGATTCAGTTGCCTGTCGACAATCCAGTCCCTCCAGCTCATAGTCTTCCAGCATACTCTCCTCACTTGGCGCGTGATGAGCTTCGCTTAATATCCACTGTGCATCTTTCTGAGAACCATCCAGCTGCTGCTTTCTTCAATGCCGTTTCGACAGAAGCAGCAAATGAACGCCTGGAAGCAGGGAGAGCTATGGCGGCTTCCGCAAGTGGAGCGAATGCGAATCAGGATTCGGGCCTATCCACGGGAGGTAAACGGATGAAGCTTACGTTGAAGAGTGGGGCTCAGAGGATCAATCCTAATGGGACAGGCCCTCTATACATGCGGATTTCTCGTGGGGGTACGATAGAGGGTAAAATCGAGATCGGTAAAGGGGAGGGTGGGATTGGGCTTGAGGTATTGGTGAGTGCAAATGCCGACGACATTTCTTTCCGCTGACGGAATCGATAGATTACTGGGGTGGTGAATACGTCCTATTACGCTCGAGGTCAATATACACTGCTCGACACACTGCCAGTGATCCGTCAACGGATTGTCCTCTTTCCTCCACCAGCTGAAGAGCCATCAGAACCGAGTTCTACCTCTGGCCCATCGACGGCCCCGGTTGAAACCTCTGCCCCTTCAACGACGAATGCCACCCCCACTGCCCCCCTTCCGTCCTCCAGCACAACTTTTTCATCTAGGCCTATGACCACCGGACGAGACCCACAGCCCATGTTACAACAAGGAGATGTGTTCGACTTTTCGCTGACAATGCCTAAACATCACTGGCGTGATGAAAACATCGACTTACCTCCTTCGTGTGCGATCTTGCAAGTCGGGATGCAGGCGTCTGTGGAATACTCGTTGCGCATCAAGCTGAGTCGGAGTCGATGGCGTCTTAACGAAACGTGAGTTGAACATTCATTGTGGTGCGACAGAATGCGGTTGACAGAAATAATGTAGCATTACTGTTCCTCTGATATACGAGCCCCGAGCATATATCAATCCGCGTCGTCTGAGGGTGTTGACTATCAATGACGCGATGAACCCTGGCTGGAGGACCATTCAGTTGAAAGGCGGGAAACCACTCAAAACCTCCACGCCAGCTCCTCCACCCATGGGTGTAGAATGCTCCCTTCTCCTCCCGACCCCGCCGATCTTGTTCGTCACGCATGATACACCACCACCACCGATCCCATTTCATCTCCATTTTCACTCCGACTTTCCTCTTCCATTAGCGACCTTTTCAGATCCGCAACAATGCACTTTTGTTGTGAGACTGATGCGAGTAGCTACAATGCGAATTGGACAGGATAGAGAGATTCGCAGAATCGAACTTCATTCGAAAGTTGAGATATGGGGAGAGAATCGGCCCAGGATCGTACTAGGCCAGGACTTGCCGCTTGAGATCGACGGCAGATCTCTGACTGCAGGATTCAACGCCATGAACGCTGCTTCTGTCTCGGCAGTCCCAGCAACTGCAGGAGGGACAGGCGGCAATGGTAGTGCAGGTGGTAGACGAGCCAGTAACGGTGAGAGAAGGCTGTCTCTTTCGGATAACAACGGGAGACCTACATTTGGTCTGCGACGACGATCGGCGGCAGAACCCGTGGCGGCTACATTGCTACCGACCTCTGTCCAGTCACCACCACCATCCACTGTCCCACCAATCACGGAAGAATCTGACAACACAGCGAATCACGGAACCGAAGCCCAGCCTGAATCACAAGTGCCATCCTCAATCGAAGCGCAGTCACCATCTCAAACATTCTCGCAGACCGATGTCCATCTCCAAGGATCATTGCAGATGATCCCACCAGCTATTGGTATGGATCTGAACCGGAGACTCGTACAGAGCTTTAATACCCCGGAAGTCGGGGTGGCGTATGTGCTGGAGGTAGGGATTCAGCCGAAGAAGGGTGCGGTCAAAGAGGCTTTTGGACATGTTTGGGGAGGAGGGATTGTGGAGGTTGTATTGGGGCATCGGAACTAGGTGAAAATTGGTCCAACAGCTGATTGTGAGGTTTCACTGGGAACAACTTTCATTGAGGAACGCAGCTGGTTGGATGGTAAGCCGAACTTGGAGGGCTGGACGAAGTTTGGTGTGATGTCTATCTCATTTTGGGTCTCAGTGTATCGTATTTTAGAAACGTTGTCTAATATATCGTAGTCTTGTATAGCTGTATTTTCTTCATAGTCCACATAGTCGAACGATTGACAGTTTGTATGCACTGTATCGATCATCTCTCTGCAAATCGCCGATCAACAATACGGCTGGAAGCGCATGCATCGCAAGCTCGTCCCCATCGGATATCCCCATTCTGCTTAAAGCCGACAGATCTGCCACACGGATTGGAGGCAGTGCGCTTGTGCTGAATCGCCGGAATCCCCGCGGCTGACTCCCGACCTCTCCAGTCGGCAGATTTCGTCTCGAATAGCGAATTGTACGCCTTCTTCATCCATAGCTGACCAACAAAATGGCTTCTTCAACTGGTAAGTCTGGTGACGGGTTGTGTATCGGCTAGGTGATGGTGCGATGGAGGAGAATCCAACAAAGCTGGGTCAGCGGGAGGAGTTGGATGGAGGGTTCAGTGGTTGTCTGGGTTTATGGAGGATGTTGGGTCGGAAGAGATGAGCGAAGTGGGGGCGGTGGGATACGAGGATGAGGGGTACTCGTAAATGGGGTGTACTTGGTCAAACCTCCATCGATTCCACCTTAGGTCACCTACGGTCCAACGCCCTTTCTCGGATTCAGCTTCCAATCGTTGAAACCCGTGAACATGTGGTGGTAACCCAACTATAAACAATCCACTGACACCCTCACTCAGGCCTCGCTTCCGACCGCCGAAAGTCGCGCAAGGCGCACTTCGATGCTCCATCCGGCATCAAGAGGAAGATCATGTCTTCTTCGTTGAGCAAGGATCTTAGGGCTAAACACTCTGTGAGTTTGATTTGCTGCACGGAGGAACGAATCTCAGAAGGGAGCTTTGGGTCGATGATTGTACGATGTCTGAGAAGCTTATACTGATACGTCTGTTGTAGGCCAAGTCTCTGCCCATCAGGAAGGACGATGAGGTTCTGATTGTTCGTGGAAAGTACAAGGGACGAGAGGGCAAGGTCACCCAGGTGCGTTATCGTTCAGCTTTTGAATGGCTGGTGCATGCTGTCTTTGAACAGCATCCTTCCATCGCTGTTCATGCTACATGTCATTACCCTATGCTGTCATATAATATATGAGCCTAGCTAAACCCTCCCCCCAGGTCTACCGTAAGAAATGGGTCATCCACGTCGAGCGAGTCCACGTCGAGAAGTCCAACGCCGCCACTGTCCCCATCGGTATCCACCCCTCCAACGTCGTCATCACCAGCCTCAAGCTCGACTCTGACCGAAAAGCCATCCTCGAGCGCAAGGGCGCCAAGGGGGCTCAGAAGACCGAGAAGAAGGAGGAGGGTGACGTTGAGATGGTCGAGTAGACGTTCGTATTGAGCGATGCTTGGTTGTTGGGATGTATGATTTGGATATGCCTGCTTGTGTTTGTGCTTGGGCTTGTGTTCGTTGACCGTCGCTTCGTTGCTGGGTTATGGGTGGTCACGCAAAAGTTGTGTGGTCTCGACAATTCGACTACAAATATCGGTTTGCGCGATTATTGGTTCGCTGCGCAGCCTCGGCTGTGAATGGTGCATTTAGACCTAGTGCTATGGTATCATTGGGCTATCGTGGATCAATCAAGCGACTAAGAGATATGAGATCTGAGAGGACAACAGAGAGATTCACAGGTCCAAGTTGAGAGCTCTCCCCCAGCCATGATCGAGTGCCACGGAACTAGTCAGTCGACCAGTCCAAGCAACCGAGTTAAAAGCCAATCCCCGCTATTAGTCGCTAGTAACCCCAAATCACCTCATCTAATCTATTGCTCTCCCTCTCCATTACCCCCCATCCCATACATGATACCAGACCACCCACGCATGTCTCCTCACTAGCCCACCCACCCTCTACCTCCTCTCGATCGATCCCCACCTCGCCAGCTCCTTTCTCGCTCGCCAAAGGAAGGGCGTGGAAAAGACTTCTTTGTCCTCAACGACCGACCTGTCGTCTATCGTAATTACCCAAACCTAGCTTGTCTACTCCAGTCCGCTCTTCGTTACACTGTAGCGCCAACTCGCTGTATCCTTTATCCACAGATCACGCTTCATCCTTGCCGAGTTCGCTCAACGTTACCTTTAGCGTAGAGCTGCGCTCATACCACTCACCACTCATAGAAACTCACTACTTTTAGGTGATATCCACCCACCTTAGTCAGATAGTCTGTATCGGTCATCATGGCTGACGGGGATGATGGAAAAAGGGCGAAAGGGAATGGCAATGGGAGGGTGGATGCGATTGATCGGAACGATTGGAAATCGTCGCCAATGTTCTTAGCTCTCTCGTCACGACTCGACAAGACTGAATCGTCCATTGCCTCGCTCGCTGCTCAAGTCGCTCAGTTGTCCTCGATAGTCAAAGCGGCCCTCCCTACTTCAGCTCCTGCGTCCAAAGGTCTCCAACCACCTAGTCACTCCCAACCGGTCTTCTCTCCATTTGACTCCCCAACCCAAGCTGTAGTCTCCCCGTTCGTCCCTTCGTCGTCCTCGTCCGAATTACCCCCATCCCTTCCAACCTCCGATAACTCGTCCATCTCGGCTCTCACTCAACAGATCGCTGCCTTGTCAACGAGCGTTGCCCAACTTCAACGTCTTCAGCAATCTCAATCCCAGTTGACTCGTCAATCGTCCTCATCCTCTACTTTGCCATCAGGGATAGGCAGTGATCGACATCTTCAACCCTCACGACCTTTCACGATACAGGGCCCAGACGGGGTTCATCTCCCCCCAGGTCCAATGACAGGTCCGACTCCCGGATCTAATATGTCGATCCCCAGTCCTCTAGGTCCTGGTCCTGGACCCGGGCCAGGGCCGACACCCAACGGTACTCGACAAGATATGAATTTCGGTCCCAGTCGTCCCAATATCGGGAGGAGCTTCTCGTCAAATATAGCTGGAGGGGATACGGATAAATGGGGAGCAGCTCTACGTCTGGGTCCAAATGGACTGCCGATGTCGATGAACGGTATGGCGTCTTCGCCATTCAATCAGCCTCCAGGGAATGGTGGGAGGGATTGGCCCTCACCCGGTCCGTCGGGGTTGATCACTCCCTCAGTCAGCGTCAATGGGGGTCTGAGTAATGGTGGGAACAATGGGGGCGCCGCAGCGCCAGGTGCCGGAATCGTGGTGACCAAATGGGAACACATGAACCTCAAAGTGGAACTGCTCAGATCCATTGTCAAATACGGGTGAATAGCTTACTTTACTTGCCTGACACGACAAACTCGAGAGACTGACTCGTTTGTGTAGGATTGGCCCACCAAACAAGATCCAAGCGAGAGTATTACCTTTCATGCTGAAAGGTTCAGATATCATTGCACAAGCACCCCCGACGCAGGAGCGGATCATCGCATAGTGAGCACGCCCTCTTTCATGATCTCGATTGTAGCTGACCTCGCATCTTCAGTGTCATTCCTGCTCTGCAGCTGTGCCTGACATTACTACCCCCTCAAGGTCCTTATAGAGGTCCGGCTGTAATCATCGTCACCACGACTGTGGATCAAGCTACACAGTGTCACAAGCGTCAGTATCATGTCGATAGCAGTCGATTTGCCTGCTGACCCGCCGATCATAGTCGTCCGAAATGTCGGCCAGCCCCTCGGTATTCGATCAGCACTTGCAGCAGGCGCTTCGGGGTCCAGCAATCTCGTCAACGAGATCGTAAGCATGCAGAGAGACGCTGTGCATTTGTTGGTCGGCACCCCAGCGAAGATCAATGAGGTGATGACCTCTCGAGGAGGATTGGCTGGGAGCGAGGTCAGGCTATTGATCTTAGATGAGGTTGATCAGTTGATTGTGAGCCTTGAACAGCAGAGATGATCGACCTATGACTTATGCTGTTACAGGCTCGGAACCTATACGAAAACGTCCTGAATGTCGCTAAGCTGCTTCCTGCACCTCGGAGGAATGGCACCAATGGGACGTTGACTCCTGGAGGACCAGTCACGCCGTCGATGCCCTATTCGCCTGGCGCTGGGTTACCATCCGTCACGAGTCCTTATGACGTGGGACAGCAGTCACCATTCAATCCGGCTAGCAAGACACCTTTCCCTGGGCAACCTGCTTCTCGTTTTGGAGCACCATCCGCGAATGGGGGTCCTGTCTCGGGATCGACCATTGAAAGGCAAACTTGTCTCTTGTGAGTCGAATTCCTGCTAACAAGAGGAAGGACCAGCTGACAGGGTCATCATAGCTCCAATACAATCCCGACAGATGTGATCAGCTTCTCTCAATCCCTCCAAGTTCGCGATCCAGTCCGTGTCCTTGTTCGCCGAGAAGGAGGTACAAATTCTCAAGAATCCGTCTCTTCCATTACACCAGGTATCAACCTGAAACATACCTATGTCTACTTGACTATAACAGGCTCGGCGAGGTCAGATGCCGCACCTCCCCAAGGGCCCGATAGCGGTCCGGGGACTATTGGATCCGGACGGGCAACTGGTGCAGGTGGTGGCCAAATCAGTGAAGAGGCTAGTAGAGCTAAGGAGTTCAAGTTGGACACGCTGGTCAAGATGTTGGATGATTATCCGCTTTGGCAAGCTATTATCCATGTCGGAACTTATCCCATGTTGGAAGCTGTGGTGGTGGGTCATCTCGATTTAGGAAATGTATTTCTGGCTGACGCTATGATCTCAGTTTAAACTGTCTGGTCGCAATTGGGAAACGCTGTATCTGGTAAGTGATATGCCAATCGAAACCCTCAGTGCAACAAGTAGCCATACTGAGACATCTCATCTCAGTCCGCCGAGATGCCCCAGCCACAGAAAAAGGCAATCCTGCAACAATGGCGACAAGGCTCCCAAGGATCAGGCTCCGGCCCACGGTTCCTGGTGGTCTTCGATGTCAACATCAAACCTCCAGATGTACCATGGGCCCCTCTCGTGATCAACTTTGATCTTCCACGGAGCGTCGAGGGATACGCCGCACGGGCTGCGGCAGCTATGCCTCCGGGGAATCGACAAGGCGGGAACCAGGTCAATGGGGTTATTGTCAGCTTCGTACAGGCTGCAGGAGGGGATGTGGAGATGCTTCGATCGACGGAATGCGCTTATCGGTTCAAGGTTGGTCCTGTTGTTTTCTCGATCGTTGGCTTCATGTGAAAACTTGGGATGGTATGCTGATAAAGTGAACGTACCATATTAGTCGGCGGAAATTCCCTCGGTTTTCCATGATCTGTTCCAACATTAAGAGGGTCAGTTTGACGACCGAAAGGCCGTGGTGGTGGTTGTCGAATCTTTGTGTTTCTATCTATTTTAACATAACATCTTAAAGCTGAAGGTGTAAATTGGGGGATTGGGCTTCTGTAGAATCTTGGTTTACATTGTTCTGCGGCATGGCATGGGCACAGGCATGGGTATGTGAAATGGTTCTTGTCATTAGTCAATACGATGAAAATGCATGTAGCTGTATAAGTGGACATATGATATTCGGACGCGGAGAGACTTGACGCGCGGTGGAGGTGAATCAGCTTGCATTGGAGAGATTTCTTTTGCGACAACTCTACGATTCCATCAACCACTCACTATTTTGTCCTTCCACCGGCATCCGCTGTCATTGTCGCAGGTAAAGCTGGCAAGAATCACCATGAGGAGAAACTCCAGCCGGTAGCATCACCACCTGTATCTCGACCATTCAAGACGGTCAACAGGCCAGCATGTCGACCTCAACACCGGCACTTCCTCCACTCCCGACCCCCGATACCTTCCCCTTTCCCTATCCCCAACCCTACGCCATTCAGTTAGATCTTATGCGGACCGTCTTCCGAGCTATCGAAGATGGCAAAATCGCCATCGTACGTATCCCATCCATTTCGTCACATTCACTGAAATTCCGAGCAACGGAGATTAATGAGAAACCTTAGGTGGAATCGCCGACTGGAACTGGGAAATCCTTGACTCTGCTCACATCGACGTTGAGCTGGCTTGAGGCTAATCAGACACGGCTGGACAAAGAGGTTGAACTGGGATTGAAAGCTAAGCTGGAAGCTGAAGATCCTGATGGTGAGATATCTCTCTAATCGCTAATATTGGTTTGAGAATGCAATCACCCTTGCTGATCAGATGACAGACCCACCATGGGTTATTCAGCATGCTATCAAAGCTCAGCTGGCAGATCTGAGAGCCCACCAAGAAGCTAGGGAGGAGAGGTTGCGAGCCGCTCGAGAACGGGAACGAAAGATCCGACAGCAGAACGGGGTCGGGGCTTTCAGGGGTGGTGGGAGGGATGTAAAGAGGATACGGATAGGTGGTGGAGATGGAGTGGGGAATTTGAGTGGGAGATCAGGCGGCGAGGAGGAGGGGGATGAAGCTTTCCTCCCGGACGATGGAGGGCAGGTGAAGGAGGAGGGAGTTTATCTTTCTGCTGAAGTTCGGGCGCTCATGGATAAGTGGGTTGCCATCATCACGCAAGAAGTGGGTAAGAGCTGATCAACGCAGATACGAGGCTTCTCGGCCCAAGGCGATTCAAGAGGAGGAGAAGGAGGAGGATGTTACAAAGGTCGATCAGTTCTGCGTGAGAAACCTGGGTAGGAGCTGATATTTCTGGACAGATATACTACACCTCCAGGACTCATACTCAGCTTCGACAGCTTACTGCCGAGCTACTTAAGACTGAATTTGCCGGTATCCTTGATGACAACGAGGATACCAGCAGTAGTCATGGTATCAGTATGGTACCCCTGGGCTCACGAAAGCAGTTATGTATCAATGATAAGGTTCGGGCTCTGGCTAAGAGTGGTGGGGACGAGAGGATGAATGAGGCTTGTCTGGATATGCAGAAATCTGGTAGGTACTGTCGCCTCACGGACTTTCATTGACTGCTTATCGTGCAATCACGGGGACTGATTATCTCCAGGCAAGACGAGGTGTGAATACCTGCCGCCAAAATCTGATGAGGGCTCGATGCTGGATGCAAGAGATGCCGTCCTTGTGAGCAGAAGGACCTGAATATAGCTGACTCTAGGCAACCGTCCAGGACATTGAGGACATTGTTGTCATGGGCAAGAGATCTTGTGTCTGTCCTTACTATGCGACTCGGCGGGCTGTTAAGCAGGCTCAAGTACGTTCGTTGGAGATTCTTCGCTGACATTCAGCTTGTGACGCTTCCGTACAACCTTCTCTTGCAGAAAAATGCGAGGGACGCTTTGGACATTGATCTGACGAATCAGATTGTCGTCATCGACGAGGCACATAGTGGGTTGAAATACCAAATACTCGCTTACCAAAGACCTCATCGATACCCTACTGTCCATCCACTCAACGACCCTCACTTCCGCTCAGCTCGCATCAGCAATCTCCCAATTGAAACAGTACCTCGATAGATTCCGGAACCGCCTCAAACCAGTACATGGGCTCTGGATTAAACAGACCCTCGCCGTCCTCCAAGGCCTTCATAAAGTCTGCGACCAATACAAGGGCAAATCAGAAATGCTTCAAGCCAACGACCTGATGACAAAAGTTGGTGGCGCAGGCGATCAAGTGAATCTCCTCGAGATGGTAAATTACCTCAGGGAGAGCAAACTTGCACGGAAAGTCAGTGGATTTTCCGAGATGTTGGAGAATAAGAAAGAGGCTCGAGCATCTGCTGCGAAACATGCTTCTATTGCTGCTTTCCGTCTTGTGGAGGCTTTCCTGCTGTCTCTTACGGACGCGAGAGATGATGGGCGCGTCTTGTTGTCGTCGTCCGAATCTGGGGTCACTTTGAAATATATCTTGCTCAACCCGGCAGAGAGATTTAAGGAAGTAGTAGAGAAGGCCCGGTGCGTTGTCCTAGCTGGTGGAACGATGGAGCCTGTGAGTTCTACGATCACCTCTCCGAGTAGAACTGACAACGAGTGTGAAGATTACCGACTTCCTGCACCAACTCTTCTCCTCCATACCTTCGAATCGGTTCTCAACCCTCTCCTGTGCTCATGTCATACCAAAGTCCAATCTCCTTACTCAAGTCGTCAGCCGTGGTCCCAGGAAGATTGATTTCGAGTTCAAATTCGGCAACCGAGGCGACGAGGCATTGGTGAGTCGTCATTATGGAACGGAATTGACAGAGTGTAGCTCGGTGAATTAGGGGCCGTCATACAGTCTACCATAGGATTGGTGCCGGACGGCGTTGTGGTCTTTCTACCATCGTATGCGTTCCTGGACACGGTTAAGACCCTTTGGACCAAATCTGGCCTTCTTCAGCGAATGGCGGAAAAGAAGCAGGTAACGCTGGTCTTGTTCGTCTAGAAGTCCCGCTGATGGCCAGGAAGGTTTTCTACGAGCCCCAAACTTCAGGAGACGTGGAAACGACTCTCCGCGACTATGCATTGGCGATAGGACAACCCAAAGGGAAAATGACGGGAGCTTTGCTGTTCGCTGTGGTAGGAGGGAAACTCTCTGAAGGTGTGTTGATATATGTTTTATTGGTCGAGGATGTACGACAGCGAGACAGGGCTGACTGACCGGCCTGATGGCAGGTATCAACTTTTCTGACGGACTGGGGAGATGCGTGATCATGGTTGGGTTACCTTTCGCGAATCTCCACTCGGTTGAGCTGCAGGAGCGGATGCGGTATGTCGAGGGACTTGATGGTGGCGGGAAAGATGCTTCGAGAGAATTGTATGAGGTAAGCCCGTCTTTGGTCATTCAATTAACGATTCAAGCTGATGACTGGGATTATAGAACCTGTGCATGCGAGCTGTCAACCAGTCAATCGGTGGGTGGCCTATGCAGATACGTACGAATGACACTAAAGTTTGATCCATCATCCGCAGGAAGAGCGATTCGCCACGCCAATGATTACGCTTGCATTCTCCTTGTAGATCGACGCTATGCCACGTCTAGAATCAGGAACAAACTGCCCAAATGGATAGGGGAGGACGTGAAAGTCCCCGAAGATTATTCAGGCGTAGCGAAGGGTATTGCGGGGTTCTTCAGGGAGAAGCGAGAACGGAACAAGGTGTCATCGTAATCTCCGGGTAGGACTGGCATTCTATGCATCTGATTATGAGTATTATACGATATATTATGATGAGCTATGATGAGAGGAAAGTCAACTAGGCCGCTGCAAAAGTTGACTTCTCGCGGATACGTGCGCCTATACGGTAGAAGATAAAGGGTAATGGGACTGTTAGGACCATCAACCCTCCGAGGAGACATGAGCCCCCGACCGCTCCCAGTCGGCCATACAGCTGTTGACCAAACCTGTGTCAAGGTCAGCAGCGAACTTCTGCGTGATTTCAAGCGAAGGGAGACATACAATGGGAAACCCGCGGCGAAAGCTGACCGCATGAAACTATTAGAAGCCAACGCGGAAGCAGCAACCGGCCGATAAGCGTCGACACTACGGTGACCGCGGGTATCAGCATTGGATGTGATCTCCGACAACAAGATATGGCGACAACGTACAGATATGTGAAAGTACTCGTGAAGCTGAATACCATGCCCGCACCGAAGAATGTGGTACAAAGAATGGGGATGATCCACGGTACGTTCTTGAACGATGTCAAGCCAAATAATAGCAGACCGATGGGACAGCACACCGCACCGTACATGCCCATGATCAACCTTGTTTCGGGCGGGGCTTTCCCGTCATGTTTCGCTGAGAATTTTCGGTAATTCGCGTTGAAATAGGGCTGGCAGGCTACTGCTATTACTTGTCCTAGACCTATGCCTAGGAATGCTAGACCGGTTTGTTGGACCGAGCTAGGATGGGATGAGTGAGCTTCGTGAGGTATGCTAGGGGTGGAAGGGATACTCACAAGCCATACTGGGTTCGGAAAACGTAAGGGATACCTCCAAAGCTTAGGTACAGGATTCCGAGGATGACGGCTGACCACAAATTCAGGAGGGTTACCATCATTTGAGTTGTCATCAGGACTAAGTTGAGGTCAGTTTAGATACTAGCTGGAAGTAAGAGATGATACTGGGTTGTACGCACTGAAGGGAGTCTTGATACTCTTTGTCAATGCTTGCGTGAAACTTCGATTGAGCTTCTCCACTGGCGCTTTCCACCTTTCCTCTCCAGTCGTTTTTCGAAGACTTGTACATTAGCTCGACCACAGATAGTCAAAACTCACTGAACGGCTCGACGACGGAGTAACTCGGGATCGTATGTCTCCGGGACAAAGATTAATAGTAGCACGAGCATCACTGCCGCCCAGATGATGACGGTGTAGTATGTCCACCGCCAATATGTGTTCTCATTGATGAAGCCTGAGATCAGTGGACCGAGTACTGGACCAATGAAAGGTGCGGCGGAGAAGATCATCATGGGTCTGGAGTTGGGACACACAAGTTAGTGGCATTTCTATCCAACCCAAGAGCCCAGGTAATCCAAACTTACGTTCCCACTTGATGATTCATAAAGACATCCGAGATGGCACCACCGGAAACGGAGAGGAAAGCGGAACCCGCGAATCCAGTCAGGAACCGAAAGATGAGATGAACCGATATGTAATTCGCTACAGAATATCAGGATATGGCGGTAGACACTTAAGAGGGAACTCACCAAAAGCAACTGGAAAATTTAACACTAAAATTGCCATCAGCTTAAGTCCTCTTCCCAGCGGTTCGATCCACACGTACAGAAGAAAGCACTGAAACCGTACCACAAAACTCGGCTCCGACCAATAAATTCAGATACAGGTCCGAGAACCACTGCAAATAGATCATCGTCAGTATTGCTAGTGATAATCATAGTGCTTATCATGCGAAATCCCTTGAACCGAACAAAGCGTTCAACTTACGGGGACCAATCCCGAGCCCCGTCACAAAGAGCGATACACTGAGGATACAAACTTCCTGACTGACTCCTAATTCCGCTTCCATCCCTGGGTAGGTATCTGACGCCATACTCGAACAACATGTCACACATGCACAAGCAACCCCCAGGACTGCTACCATCACCCATTTCCGCCAACTTGGGGTGTTGAGTGGACATCCCGGATCTTCAGGTCCGTCCCATTTGACTGTCCAATCTGCGTTTACCTCTTTAGAACCTGGCTGTATGGGTTTTGTGTAACGTCAGCCTCGTGTTCATGGTAGTGACATAGTCATTGGGTTCAATGGATTCACCTCGGAAGATCGTCCTTCACCAGTCCCATTCCGTTCTGCGTCCTGTTGTTGTTGTTTCTCCCTATCGTCGCCAAACGTCTTGTCCCCATTCTCAGGCGACGATGTTTGCGGATTCCCAACATTGATAATGGTCTCTGAAGACCGCGCTGAATGTAGCGACATAGTGTAGAGTTGGAGCAGGGGTTGAAGAGGAAATGCTGACTTATATATCTATAATTCTGGCGCAGACGACCATGAACGGAGCCGGGACGGCGGGAGAAATACAGTCCAAGTTATCTACAAGGTTGTTATTAATGATTAAGATGATTACAAATTCGGTACCGTGACGTAGATCGTGGATGAGCGCAGATACACGTATACTACCAGAGTATGGGAGATTACGTGTTTGCGTGTGAATGCATGATCCTTGTCCTGGATGTAAAGTCAGCTCAACTGAGCGGTGGTAGTCAAGCAAGAAAACTCCCCATCGCACCTCCACCTCACGGGAAGGTTCCGACGCCCGCCCGCGGGCCGTGATTATCTCGGATCCGACGATTACCCCGCATTTCGGCCGCTACAACTCTTGAGCTATAAAGACAGCAGACAACTGATTACTAATACCCACCATATTCAAACACCATATACAAGTGCATGTCCAGCCTGCTCGGGAGACGACTGTATGTGACGCATACCCTGGCCACAACAGAATGATACATGGAGTCCTTGCATACGACGCAACAGAGTTACCCCCCTCGACTAAAATGGACGCCATTGCTGAACGCGCCGCTACGCAAGATCCACCACGATCTTACCAACTGCCCGTCCAGACTCGAGCTTTTCAAACGCCTTCTTCGCGTCCTACAGAATGCTATGTCATCAGAAATTCGTCGACTGTACCATATGAGCGAGAGCAACGTACCTGGAAGCTCCAGACGGAGTCTACTCGGACTTCCTTTGCGCTCTCCAAGAATGCGGGGACGGTGTCCAGCACCTCCTTTGTAGGTGTGTCCATTGTACATGCATATCTCGGATTGGCGAGCAGTGATTTGAACGGTAGCCAGGTGTAATCGTTCAACGTCCCTCTGAAGGTCCGGATAGCCTGTGAGGGGGTGTAGTACTGTAATACCCGATATCGTTAGCCGACTTTCTTTAGCATTATTATGACGGGCATGACAAACGTTGGTGATTGCTCCTCCCATTTCGTCCCTGTCCTTTTCTGAGCGTGGTCAGCCATAGCAATAGTCACGAAGGTGAAACTCACTATCGCCGACTATGCTGATGTATATCCCGAGATGCGGGGCTGATCTATCTTTCAAGATCAAATGGTCGAGATAGGGTATGAGTTCTGTACCGCCCACACAGTCCAGCACGACAGCATACGGAGCGTAGGGGGACATGAGCGTCATCTCTGGAACATGTTCCGTCCGGTAGTCGATGACCTGTGACCGGTTCCCAATTTTTACTTTATCTCACAAGTAAGAATCCTAAAGCCTCACCTCATCGGCTCCCAGACTCTTTACGAAAGCCACATTCTTCCCCGAACAAGTCGTCACGACCTTGAGTCCCATCTTCTTAGCCAACTGAATAGCGACTGTACCCGTACCGCTACTCCCGCCGAGTATCAATACACTCCTCTTCCCCCGTTCCTCGGGAAGGGGATCAAATGGTAATCGACCATCTCTGACGAGGGCGCCATGCACCGTCGTATAAACCAGTGGGATGGCTGCAGCTTGTACGTGGGAAAGTGTCGCGGGTTTTGTGGTGAACGGAGAGTCTGAAGGGAAGATTTGATAGGTCTGAAGTGTCCCGGAATCTTTCATCTGGTCAATCATGCATACCTTATGTCCTGTCTTTCTGTCGCAAGCGGAACGATATACTTACCATCAAAGACATTGCGCATCCCGAAGACTTCGTCGCCAACTTTCCACTTCGAACTCTGTCCTACGGAATGAACCACTCCCGACCAGTCTCTACAAGGCACATGGGGACTTGTCAAGGGCGTAGCGCCCATGAACTTGAGAAGGCGATCACTCGATTGCGCTCTTGAACCCAACTCCACTGGTTAGCGCCACGGAGGATCGTGGTGTGGTATGGCAGTACAGTACTTACACTTGCTCATCAACTGGGTTCAAGGCTACTGCTTTGATCTCCACTACGACTTCATCATCTTTTGGCTCTGGAATCGTCACTGTTTCCAGAGAGATGGTCTTGCTGAGACGACCTCGAGTACTGTATTGCCATGCTTGGGCTTGCATTTTATAAGCGTTAGAGAGAGAAAATGTAAGAAGGCGGTTACTATAGCTAGCATTCTGGATCTCGAATCTGTCTGTCTATGACGCAATGAAATCCGGTGGAGGTGGAGGGCAAGTCTGCCACGGGTAAATGCGCATCTCCTATGGTCTTCGGAGACTACCCAGAAGCCGTGCATGCACCTACAAGCTAGCGTTTGAAAGGTGTATGATGCATGTAGTCTGATATGCAAGTAGTCCGCAGGACTGAATGTTGTAGTCTACCCCTTAACACTCCAAGACAGTTACATAACACCCGGCACAACCTCCGGCTGGTTACAGCTTTGTTTCCTTCATGGCAAGTTGAGGTGGAGGTGTGTCTGGGCTAGGCTCTGGAGAAGGGCTGTGGGGGAGGTTAGCATGGTGTCGAATAGCTAGGGACATACCTCTCGGCAGCAGCCTTTCGGTCGAGCTTCGATTCGATGTAGGTATCCATCTATAAATCGATCGAGATCAGCCACCGGAAAATAGCGGAAAGCTAAACGGCTCACCTCATCAGCAATGGCGAAAGGTCTGCGACCCAGCATCATCCGCATGTCCTCTCGCGTGATGACCTCCTTCTCCAACAAAAGCGCCGCAACCTTCTCAACCTCCGCCTTCTTACTTGTCAACAGTTCCGTCGTCCGTCTATGAGCATCTTTGACCATTTTCTGAACCGCACGATCCAGCGCCTCCGCCGTCTTTTCACTGAAAGGCTTCTGGAAACCTTCACCCTGCTGATCCCTGTTACCGTAAGAAATGGGTCCAATCTCGGGATCCATGCCGTAGTTTGCACAAACCTCGAATGCCATCTTTGTGATCTTTTGGAGATCGTCCTGAGCGCCAGTAGTTATTGATCCAAAGAAAATCTCCTCAGATACACGTCCGCCAAGAGTCATGCACATTCGATCGATAAGTTGTTCGGTCGAGAAAAGGAATCGCTCTTTGGGGAGATACTGAGCGTAACCCAATGCTCCAACCCCACGAGGGATGATAGAGACTTTGAGAAGGGGATCGGCGTGTTCCAAGAACCAACCGCACACGGCATGTCCGGCTTCGTGATATGCCACTGTTCGCTTTTCCTCTTTTCCAAGAACACGAGACTTCCTCTCCAAGCCGGCGATAACACGTTCGATGGCGCCGTCAAAGTCTTCTTCCGTGACCGCATCCCCACCTCGACGAGCTGCGCGCAGCGCGCCCTCATTACACACATTGGCGATATCAGCTCCCGAAAATCCAGGAGTCAGGAGAGCGAGTTTCTCAGCGATCATATCGAAGTTGATCTCGGACGAAAGGGTGAGGGGGCCAAGGTGAACCTTGAAGATCTGTCGACGACCAGAGATATCAGGATTGTCAATGGCAATATGCCGATCGAATCGACCAGGTCGCATCAAAGCCGGATCGAGGACGTCGGCCCTATTTGTACCAGCCAGAACAACAACATGTTCCTTTGTCCCAAAACCGTCCATCTCAACAAGTAACTGATTCAATGTTGACTCTCGCTCATCGTTTCCGCCAAATTGTCCGCCCTTGCCTCGAGCTTTACCGATGGCGTCGATCTCGTCGATGAAGATGATACACGGCGCATGTTTCTTTGCGTTTGCAAAGAGATCTCGAACTCTGGAAGGACCGACACCGACAAACATCTCCACAAATTCGGAACCGGATACCGAGAGGAAGGGTACCTGAGCCTCACCAGCCGTGGCCTTGGCTAGCAGGGTTTTACCGGTACCGGGAGGACCAGAGAGGATAGCTCCTCGAGGGATTTTGGCGCCGAGCTTTTCGTATTTGGTGGGCTCTTTGAGGAATTTCACAAATTCCATGATTTCCTGCCGTTAGCTAAGCTTAGGCAAGAAAAACTCACCTCTTTAGCTTCATCCATACCAGCGACGTCACGGAAGCGAACAGCGACCTCTTCCTCTTGGTTAAACATCTTTGCTTTACTTTTCCCGACACCAAAGATCCCTCCACCAGGACCACCGCCGCCCATCGCCGATCCACCACGCCTTGCCATCCATAACAACAAACCTGCGATCAGCAGGGTGGGGGCAAAGTGCATCACCGTTTGGAAGGTTGAAATCTCCTCGCGGTAAGATACTGGAATCCGTTCCGCTGGTGGAATACCAAGCTCATCCTGAGTAGCAATGAGAAGAGACTCGAAGGCTTCGAGGGAACCTATCGTAAATGCGTAGGGGGCGGGACCATGGTTGGGAGACGGTAGGGTGTTGTCGGAAGAGGGAGAGGGAGAGATCGGGTTGTGAAGATGAACTCGGACTTTTGTCCGGTTGATGACCTCAAGCGAAGACACTAGACCACGAGCGAGAAGAGAATTGCGGCTGTCGTCAGAAATGAACGTCTCACTAGTGCACTTACAATTCTTGCCAAGTGATCTCCCGAGATCGCTGAGCATCGGGCTGGAAGGCACTGTACAGAGTGTACGAGCTGATTGTTAGCATGATCGAGTCGATCAGACCTACCTGACAATCATCAGAAGCAGCTGGTTTGTTGATACATTGAATTGCTTAGGACCGCCAGGACCACCGGGACCACCAGATCCACCTCCCGATCCACCCCCGCCGCCACCGGTAGCAACCTTCTGCCCACTCAACTTGGGTCTCCGTTCCTTCCAGCTAGGCCCCTCATTCCCCTCTTCCGCATTCGGCGTTTTCGGAGGCGATGGCTCTGAAGGATGCTCGGTCCCAGGGGGTTTCGGTGCGACTGTTGTTCCCTCTTTGCCTGACTTGCCTCCGAACAGCGACTCGAGTCCTGCTGGAGGTGGTGTATTCTGTCGAGGTGTTGGAGTGGCATACGCTCTCACTGGCGGCAAACGTGACAAGCGTGTAAGGCGCCGCAGCGATGCGATACGAAGGGACATCTGATGACCGGGTGAGTGAGTGAGAGAGATGGGAAAGATCGAATCGGAATCGGTGGCCGAACTTGCTACAACTTACGCATGCGAGCGAGTGGTGGCGGCGTATGGCCACCCGATGTGCCACGCGTCGGCGTTACATCATGGGGATATAAATGCCGACATACCCCGCATTCGTTCCCCGCACCACGCTCGTGTCTCTTAAGTTATGAGCTCTGCAGTCTAATTGAGCTCTCGACGTCACATCGAGTATACCACAGCTTGTCGCCCAGCATGCGATTGCTCGCCATTATCCTGGCGATCGCTGTATCCTGCTCAGCAGTGAAGCAGGAGGATTTCAAGCTATGTTCCCAGACCTCCTTCTGTCGCCGTCTCCGGTCAATCGCCGCACGCCGGGAAGAGCCTGGATTCACATCGCCGTACTCCCTGTCTGCTCCATCCGGTGCTGACGGCTCCTGGGCATGGTCCGTCAGTTCAAGTCTCTACCCAGAGATCCAGTTCGAGTTAAAAGTAGACGTTCTGCAAGGTGACATTGCGAGAATCAGGGTGGACGAGATTGGCTCCAAGACTTCGTGGAAACGATACAATGAGACAGCCAAGTGGGCACTCCTCAATGCCGAACCTCCCCTAGGAACCGCGACAATTCACTCGACATTGTCGACAGATGTGATTGAGTATGGAGATCTCTCTCTTACAATTGAACGTGCGCCTTTGAAAATTACACAATTTCGAGCCGGTAAGGCCGAAATCGTCTTCAACGATCGATCCCTCTTCCACATGGAGCATTTCCGGGAGCGACGCGTAGATATCGATGAGCAGAAAGTTGAACCATCGTGGTTTGAGACTGAAGATTCTGAGGCATTTGAAGAAAATTGGAAACAGTGGAAAGATAGTAAACCCAAAGGTGAGAGCAAAGACAAAGGCGTGGCTGATTAACAGGTCCCGAGGGCCTTTCCATCGACATCACTTTCCCTAACGTTGAGCATGTCTATGGTCTTCCTGAACACGCCTCTCCTCTCTCTCTTCCTGACACAATTGGCCCCAACGCGCATTACTCCGAGCCATATCGTTTGTTCAACGTGGATATCTTCGAATACCTCGCAGATTCGCCCATGTCCATGTACGGAGCAATCCCGCTCCTCCATGCTCACTCCCCCACATCTTCCGTGGGAGTACTCAACCTTGTGGCATCAGAAACGTGGGTGGATGTAGAACATTCCTCAGGTGTGAGGACGCATTGGGTGTCGGAATCCGGAATCCTCGATCTCCTCCTGTTACCTGGACCGAAACCCCAAGACCTATTCGCACAATTCGCTTACCTGACTGGGCCTACCCCGTTACCCCCGCAATGGGCTACAGCGTATCATCAATGTAGATGGAATTACGTTGATGAGGAGGATGTGCTGAGCGTCGACAGGCGCTTTGACGCTGCTGATATCCCACTTGATGTGACATGGTTGGACATTGAGTATGCAGACGAACACCGATATTTCGATTGGGATGCGAAATTCTTCCCAGATCCTGTAAGAATGCAGAACGCCGTTGGGGCAAAGGGTCGAAAAGTGAGTCCTCCATGGCCGGTGACGACTGACCAAAGTAGATGGTCGCTATTGTGGATCCCCACATCAAACGAACGGACTCATTCAGGGTGTACTCCGACGCTAAAGAGCTCGATGTTCTGATAAAGAAAGCCGACGGTAGCAACTTTGAAGGATGGTGCTGGACCGGGAGCAGTGTTTGGGTCGATTTTTTCAACCCGGCGAGTTGGACATGGTGGACAAAGATGTTTGATTTCGGTGTCTGGAAAGAGTCTACTCCATTTTTGTTCATCTGGAATGACATGAACGAGGTGAATTGGAATTACCTATACCGGATTTATAACTGACGACCATTCAGCCTTCTGTCTTTGACGGTCCAGAGATTTCGATGCCAAGGGATAATTTGCACGCCGGAGGCTGGGAGCATCGAGACGTTCACAACATTAATGGGATGATGTTTGTAAGTCTAGACGTCTCCGATAGGGCTAAAACATGCAGCACAATCAAACACAAGCCGCTTTGATCGCCCGTCAGACACCTGCGAAGAGGCCATTTGTACTTTCGCGTGCATTCTACACCGGTTCTCACCGCTACGGAGCCATCTGGACTGGTGACAACATGGGGACATGGGGTAGGTCTCCTTGTTCCAGCCCTCCATACTGACGATAGATCACCTCGCCGGGGAGACTGCCATGCTCTTATCGAATAATATCGCCGGCATGACATTCGCTGGAGGTGAGTCTCACTCAACAGGATCTTGACTCAAGGTTAGCCGACGTCGGTGGATTTTTCGGAAACCCTACTCCGGAACTCCTGGTTCGATGGTACCAAGCCGGAGCCTTCATGCCGTTCTTCAGAGCGCATGCTCACATTGATACCAAGCGACGGGAGCCATATCTGTCGGAGCAACCTTATCAAGGATATATTCGGGATATTATACGACTTCGTTATCAACTCTTACCAATTTGGTACAACTCCTTCCATGAGGCCAGTATCGATGGTACCCCTATCATGAGGTGGGTACATGAATCGATTTGGGTATTCGCTGATAAATCGACAGACCTCAATATGTTATGTTCCCAGAGGACAAACAAGGGTTCGCCGTCGATGACCAATATTATGTTGGAAGTTCTGGTCTACTGTTCAAGCCCGTGATAACAGAAGGGGCACAGGAAACCACCGTTTACCTGTCTGACGACCAGCCTTACTACGACTACTTCACTCATCAAGTCTATGGCGGCAAAGCGAATCGACACGTAACAATCCCCACGCCACTTTCGACTTTCCCCCTCCTGTTACGTGGAGGCTCGATCATCCCCATTCGACAACGGGTCCGTCGATCTTCGACACTGATGTGGCAAGACCCTTTCACTTTGATCGTAGCCCTCGATAAATCTGGATCAGCAAAGGGCGATCTCTACCTAGACGATGGAGAGGGATACGGATACGAGTCTGGAGAATACGTGCATCGCGGATTTGAATTTTCTGCAGGGAGACTCAGGAGTGTCAACCTCGGTGGAGGAGATGATAACGCTTGGGCCCAAGCAATTTCTCACGTTCGCATCGAGAAGATTGTTGTGCTTGGCATGAAGAGGAAGAAGGTGTCAAAAGTCACTGTAGCCGGCGAGGAGGTGGAGTTTGTGAAGACTCCTGAGAGAGTTGTGATCAAGAATCCTGGCGTTGGGGTCGTTGGAGGTTGGGAGATTGTTTTTGCATAGATCTGAAAGGCAGATAGAACAATTTGCATGATAAGTTATGATGTGTTATGTAATTATCCCAGTCGAATGCCGAGGACGAAACCGGCTACGAAACTTGCTCGCTCTGTAATATGACCCTTATCAGCCAGACATAGACCAATCACTGTGGCTCACGTACGTTGGAAATTTGCGGTTAGGAAATCGACTATCCAGGCATAGACACCGCCGACAGTTGGCGCCCTTGACCCATTGGCAGTCTTAGTACCAAAGAGAGTATCATATTTGGAGGAGAATTTCGACCAATCGACCTTGATGTAACTTGTGGATGAGAGATACTGTGCGTCGCATCAGCTTTGCTTACCACAACGACAGAAGCGAGACGTACCTGAAGGAGGACGAATAGACCTCCGAGAACAAAAGCCACAGCTCTCAGACCCTTCTTGACGAATACACCACTACAAATCCCGCACACAGCACCGAATCCAAGCTGATATACTGAGAGGATACTCTCAGGTGGTGGGTTACCCCCTCCGATCTCAGGTGCCCTCGATGGGACGGGAGTAGGTGCATCGCAAAGGACGGGGGGACGGGTGAGCGAGTATGTAGTGAGTGTTAATCCGAGTCCTAGGGCTAGTGCGACCGTTGAGCGAGGGAAGGAGGAGGGACGAGCGGTGCGGGCTTTTATGAATGTATCGGATCGAAGGTTGGGTCTTATACTTGGTCGGGAGGATGGCGGGGTTGGGGGGAGGAAGTGGAAGAATCGAGAAGGCTTGGAGGAGGGTCGGAGGGGTTGTCTAGCTGTGTGAAGGAGAGATGGGAGGAGGGATGGACGGATGGACATGATTAGGATGGATGGGTGGGTGTAGGATGTGATGTTGTAGATAGAGATGGGGTTTTATTACAAGCATCTAATAGACGTCATCGCCGACGGCTTCGTTCACGGACTTCGGAGGAACTCCGCATCCCGCTAACAAAAGTTGAAAGCTGGAATTTGTTGACAAATCTCACCCTTGTCCTTCACAGTCACGCAAAAATGTCCATCGAATGGTCTATCATCCGAGGAGTCGTCCCAGACCACGAGGCTGGTCCTTCACGAGTCCGAGATCTCGCTACAAGTTTGGTGGAGGCAGATTTCAAAGCGGTACTCCTCTCACCAGAAGCTCGAAAGGTCTTCGAGTCTCGTCCGGACATCTTCGATAGTCCTCCTAGAGACGCTGATGAAGTCGTGCTAGATACAGATACCTCGGAGGAGATCTTGTATCTCATCATAGCTGTTGCGCTTTTTCATGCGTTTGTTCAAGCCAATTGGACCGGACCGGATCTGCCTTTCTCGACACTCGACTTGATCACTTCTCAGTGCTCGCTGGACGAGATCAATGCTGCTGCTTTACCGCATCTCACGCTATTGGGAGAACCGGCATACCATCTTGCGTCATCTCCATCACTCTTTCTCGCCTCTATACGCATATTTGACCTGCTTGGACGACAACGCACGACGCTTGAAACTCTACCGTGGTGGTTGTTACGATTACACTTGGTTCACCAATCCCTGCTGGATGAAAATGTCGATATCTCGCCTACGACCCTAGAAGCTGTTCAGAAGCTGCTTACAATGGTATCAGTGGAAGATTCGGCTGCTCTTCATCTGGAGCTTGGGCTACTACAGAATACACTTGGTCACGATAAGATTGCCAATCAGGAATTCCTGGCCGCAGCTCAAGCTAATGGGTTGGAGTTTGAGCTGACGGGAGCTATGGGGAAGAGGACAAAATTCCAGGTAGATGCCGTCAGCCAGCTGGTACTTCTTGCCGAGTCTAGTCGGAGCGACACGACTGCCCCTATCACCCAATCGGCCCCCGAGACACTCGCTCTGAACGATGATACGCTGTTAGAGGAGACTGAGTTCACTCCAGAGGATCCGAACACTTCTCGCACGTCTACCGGTAAACTCTCTCACCTGGATCCAGCAGATCAACCCCCACTTCATCCTCTCGATCAGGCTCTTCTTCTGTCTCTCTGCTTGGCTCAACATAACGACTCTCCGTCCTCTGGATTGACCGCCTCGCAAATGCAACCCTTCGTTTCAAGGGTGATCAGTCATCCTCGCAACTGGTCAATACATACTACAGCTCTCCTACTCAGATCACGACTAGAGTCTCATCGATCTCGGACGGTCGAGCGATCCACTCTCCAGCTTGCGGCTCTGATAGAACAAATGCCCACATCTGACTCAAAAGCGTCGGAACGGCTTTTGTATTTCCACCAACTACCGCTTCCGAGCAGATGGGAGATGGAGCGGGAACTTGCCAAACGATACCTTACACTTGGTGTTGTACGGTCAGCTTTGGATATTTTCACTCGACTTGAAATGTGGGAGGATGCTGTCCAATGTCTTCAGCGCATAGAGCGAGAAGAGGATGCCAAAACCATTGTCCAGGATCTATTAGCGGGACGGAAATTGGAATCGGAGTTTGTTCCAGCACTTAGTAAAGCTAGTGAAACTCGTCGAGCCAAGCTCACTGCTGGGAGGGAAGCCAAGCTGTGGTGCGTTTTGGGAGACTTGGCACTGGGATCGGACGATGCTTCGCAGAAAATCGCCACGGGTCATTATGAGAAAGCTTGGGAAGTGTCCAATCACACTCTCTCCCGAGCTATGAGGTCTCTAGGCTCTCTACACGTTTCAAAATCTGAATACGAAAAAGCGATTCCATGTTTCCAGGCGGCCCTAGGCATCAACCCTCTATTCGCTAGGACTTGGTTCACACTCGGTATATGCTTTGTGCGACTCGAGAGATGGCTGGAAGCTCGTGATGCTTTCCGACGGGGAGTTTCAGTCGAGGAGGAAGACGCTGAAGGATGGAACAATCTTGCTGCGGTGTATCTTCGATTGGACGAAGGTCCGACCGCGTCGTTCGACAACAAGCTGCTAGCGTGGAGAGCTCTGAAGCAGGGGCTCAAGTATGCTCACGACTCTTGGAGGATGTGGCAAAACTATATGATAGTCAGTGTGGATGTTGGGGAATTGGCAGAAGCTGCCAGAGCAATGACGAGGGTTGTCGAGGAGTTATCGAATCAGAACCCGAATATGGCAGTGGACGTTGACGTCTTGGATCGACTGGTGGACAGCGTGACGAGGGATGACTGGAATGGTGGCAACCCATCTCAAGCCCCAACAACATCAAATGAGGGTTTCGGATTGCTACCAATTGTCGAAAGGTTATTCGACGTCACGATTTTACCTCGAATCTCGGATTCGTCTAGGGTATGGCGGTCCCATGCTAGACTGCAAAGATGGAAGGAGGACTGGCAGGGTGCAATGGAAGATTATCTGCGGGCATACAGGGCAAAGGTTGTGGGTGATGAAGCTGTCGAGAGGGATTTGGATAGATGGAGAGAAGCGGTGACTGAGGTGGAGGAGCTGGTGGATGTTCTCAGCGTTTTGGGTCCTGCTGCTACCGCTGCTGAAGGTGGGGCGAAGAAGAAGGGCGATTGGAGATTCCAAGCAAGAGGAATTGTGAGGACTTTCATGGGACGGACGAGGGATTCGTGAGTCCTTCTACGTATTTACAGAGCTGATGAGGTAGGTTTGAGGATCAACCGGAGTTTGCGAGACTGCAGGACAAGTTGGACGAATTGAAGGCTGCAGCATGAGCATAACGGTTTTATATGAGATGGTCTCTATACATGACCGTATATTCCCATCACCTCATATCCATGCACAAGGGTATATATACAACATGTGTCCACTCCCTCTGGGATCCTTCCACATCCCATGCTCCCTCAACCTTCACCGACTGCCTTCCAAACCAACTTCTACCTCCGCCGACTCGGCCTCCCAGCCTTCCTCTTAGCTTGAGCTGTACCCTGTCGGTTGATACCCTTGGACTTGGGTCTAGCCGACATCCCCTTAGCCAGTCTCCACTGTTCCCTCCTAGTATCCCTAGATCCGGAGGTAGAAATCTTCTTTTCTGGTTCTGATCGAATTTTCGCAAACGTCGACATCAGAACTCGCCTTCTTCCTTAACGCAACGTATAGGAGAAGACTCACCAGATATGTCAACATCCTCCACTGGTTCAGTTTGCTCAACAGCCATCTCCTCCTCTACGGCCCCACTTGCTTCCTCAGCCTTGCCCTTGCCCTTGACGAGTCTGTCCGAAACCCTCTGGAGTCGAGCGGCGTCCGCGACGGCGTAATGCGAGTCGTTTCTCTTCTTTCGACGGGCTGCGAGTTTCGCTTTGGACCGGAGTGATTTGGCCATGGTGTTGGTGGGATTTGGTGGGTTTGTGTTGTGTTTTGTTGTGCAATAGTTGGATCCTTGGAAGTGAACGATGGATGATAATCTGGGCTATCAACTTTATTGAGTTGGGATTAATGCAATATAAATCTAGGAAATAAAGATGGAGTGGGGTCCCATACGCGTGTCGCAAGCGTCTTTGTCTCTGGCTGTCTGTCCACCTTCCAGACTGCTTCAACGTCTGCTCATATTCACCTTGCAAGTTCGCTCTGTTCATCATAGGCTCATCACCGTAGCTGAAACCGCGTTACGAATATCTGAGGTCGCAGACCTAGCTCTCTGAGATGTCGCGTTCATCCTATGATCGGTAGGTCGGTCGTCCAACTTTACCGAACGGAGCTCACGTCTACCTTAGGTATCTAACAGTCTTCTCTCCAGAAGGACGGGTGAGTTGGCCGCTTGCAGGTGAATTGAGCGCACATACTGATATTTATCCCCGTCTAGCTGTATCAAGTTGGTAGGTGTCAAGACAGATTGGCTAGCAGCCTGTCCCAGCTGACTTCGTACTAGAATATGCGTTCAAAGCAATATCAGGAGCTGGAGTGACGGCCATCGCTGTTCGCGGGAAAGACACAGCGGTGGTCATCACTCAGCGTAAAGTACCCGTTAGTTTATCTACCTTCTACCAAATGAACTTTCCTGAAATGCTCTACTTCAGGACAAGCTGCTGGACCCCGAGACCATCACTCATCTCTTCCAAATCACCCCTACAATTGGTTGTGTCATGACCGGCCTGATTGGTGCGTTATCGTCCTTGTCATCGTGTTGCGAGGGTTTCAGAGGAAGACTAACTGTTCATGACGGATAGCCGACGCTCGTGCTCAGGTTCAAAGGACCCGATCAGAAGCTGCTTCGTTCCGCTATAAATACGGGTACGAAATCACTCCCGACGCTCGTGAGTCTCTCTTGGTCGTTATGATTATATGGTGTAGCTGAAAAGACTTTAAAGTGGCGAAGAGAATGGCAAATATCAACCAGGTCTACACTCAACGTGCGGGCATGCGGCCGCTGGGGATTTGTGAGCAGTTCATGTCATGATGGCATCCGACTCTGACACTCTACCTCCAGCTATGATCCTGATTGGACCGGACGATGAGCGTGGACCCCAGATTTTCAAGCTGGATCCTGCAGGATACTACGTTGGTTTCAAAGCGACGGCAGCTGGACAGAAGCAGACTGAGGCTACAAATTTTGTAAGTTTGCTACGCTTCACGTGGTGTCCTGATCTGACTTTGTGTCCAGTTGGAAAAGAAGTGGAAGACCATGGAGACCTCGAAAACAGTATTAGATCGAGCGGGGGTTATTGAGGTACGGACGACTTGTCTGCTTTGTCTTGTCATTGAGCCTCGCTGATCGTCACGATGTAGACGGCTATCGAGTGTCTTTCGTCCGTCTGCGCAACAGACTTCAAAGCGTCTGAGATCGAGATTGGGATCTCCTCGACTTCCCCTGATGAGCCTTCGCCTGATGGAGGACTCGGAGGGCAGGGTGCGTTCAGACAAATGGGCGAGGAAGAGAGAGGCGAATGGTTAGTCAGAGTCGGGGAGAAGGACTGAAGTAGAAGCAGACGCCGCGCATTTGTACGTATTCATGTGATTATGAAACCAAGTCATATACCATCATCAACATTCGCGGGCCTCGGCGAAACGGGCGTTAATTAGTCGTCATTCATCACTGAATCCAAACAAAGCATGATGTTAATGTTTACAGCACTAGTCACAAGTATTTGACGACGACAACGCCAATCAAATTGCCATAACAGCAGACAGTCCAGCAATCAATCCACCCCATGACCCCAAGCCACCACTCAAGCAGAGGATTGCACAAACTCCCACAATTATTCTTGCACTGAGCTTGTTGAACTCCTTGGAAGACATTCCGAAACTCTTGGCGAGATTCTGATGGCTGATAATCGCCTTCGTGAGGAAAGAGGCCACTCTAAATGAATAATCTCAAATTAGCACGGCAAACATCTTAGGATCGGAGGTACTGGGGCACCGGACGTACGTGAGAACCAGAAGAAGTCGTTTAGCGAGGACCTGGTATTGGGCTACCATTGTTTGACCGGTTTGTGGGCTTTGGACGATTGGTGCAGGCGTATCCTTGTTGATCACATAGACGGTGTTATCCGGATTCGGAACGACAGAGGTTGATTCGGTGTCAGTGTAAGTCCCAGAGATGCCTAGAAGAGCGTCGACAACCGTATCTAGCTGTTAGATATTGCTGCTGTGGATGAAACTAACCTAGATCTGATTCTCGGTCGCAGCAGACCAGATCCAGCCTGTCGAATTAGTTACACCTTCTGAGATTGAGACATACCGAGCCGAGATGAATCCAAATTTGTACTGCAAACTTCTATACATGCCAACGACGGCATTCGCTACATGTCAGTGATAACCTTGCGGGACCGACCTACAGAAAGCTAGTTCCGCAGGTGTGACACCTATGTTCTTCCATCAGCTGATCCACTAAAGTGAAACCTCCATCAAAACCCACCTCTAACAGACAGGAACACGGCTCGTTTACCTTCCCCATACCCTCTCTTCCAATTGTACACTGCAATTTTCACGGCTCTCAACAACGCATGTGCATCTTCTAGTAAGAAGAGGACTGTGTCCACCTGGTCGTAACGGTTTATTGCGCCTAGCCAAACTGAAAGGTGCGAGTCGTATGATGATGGATCCAGTGGGTAAGGGGTGAGGGTTACTGATTCTTTGATAGTCGTGAGTGCCGTCGTGTGGCCGTAGACCACCATTGAGCTTGGGCTTTGGTCAGCCGTTTTTGTGTGAAGGAAATTTGGAGGGAGGGAATATTACCCTTCATCAGCGGCTCGCTGGGCTACAGCCTCGGCGATGGGACCACCGCCTGTCTGTTAGCTTCTGCTCAGCGGGGCTAACTCACCGAGGACGAGGACTATACGACAATCTTCGTTCTTGTTTTCACTCATCGTTTCAACTCGGAGACGGGATCTGTACCATTGTATAAATTACCACCTGCTGAAGCTGTGTGCGGCGAATGGGAGGACTAGGTGGGATGGGAACAACAGAGACGGAGATGGAGAAGATATCCGCGGCAAAGCCCGTCGGGTCAAGACGGTGTTCAGACAGAGTTGGTCATTGAAATTCAATCATCTGTAGTACGCTCAAACATGACAGCTCTTAGACCTTTGGCAAGGACGATACTGGTGAGTCTTGGGCTCAATGAAATAGCTGACAAGCAGTCTCATTCATGCTCGATACGATCAGCGTCTACATCGGCAGGACGCTCATCCCGATTCGGAATCCGAGATGCTCTTCCCCGCCAAACGCTCCCTCGACGTTCGCTCCGTTTCTCCTCGACAGCCCCATCCCCAACCATCCCCCCCGAAAAAGCTTTCCGATCCATGGATCTAAGTAGGGACAAGCTGTATGCTGAAAGATCTCGTCGGAACCGATCAGTCTTACTCTATTCTGGTGGTGTGGTGAGTGATCCATCCCACCTTGCCCTGCAAAGCCATCTCAGGTTGACAGTGCTACAGATAGTGTTAGCGTTGGGCGTGACATATGCTGCTGTTCCATTATATCGAGCTTTCTGCTCTGCAACGGGCTTTTCTGGAACTCCTATTACGGATCCTGCTCGGTTTTCGCCAGATCGATTATACACATCTCCAGAGACCGAGTCGAGGAAACGAATCACTGTCCATTTCGAAGCTACCGCTGCAGATACTTTGCCGTGGAAGTTTGAGCCTCAACAACGAAGCGTCAAGGTTTTACCGGGAGAGACAGCTCTGGCGTTCTACACGGCTAAGAACAATAGTGATACCGATTTGGTGGGGATTGCAACCTACAACATGACGCCAGGGAAGGTAATTTGTCTTTAGACACCTTGATGTGGAACATGCATTGCAGATACTAACAATTTCAATCCAGGTCGCACCATACTTTGCAAAAGTCGAATGCTTCTGTTTTGAAGAACAGAGAATTCGAGCTGGGGAGGAAGTCGACCTACCTGTATTCTTCTTCATTGATCGGGACATTTGCGACGAACCGCAATTAGATGGATTGGACGACGTCGTTTTGAGTTATACGTTCTTCAAGTGAGTCCAATAAGACAATGGACAGTAACTGATAGACAGAGCACGACGTAATGAGCGCGGTCATCTGGTCCCTGATGCATCAGAGGATGTGATACAGAAATCACAAGGATTTGAGGGCTACGAGCTGGCGAAGCGATGAGATACGAGGGTATATAGCATATGCATGGGATGGGATGTCGATTAGAAATATTAATAGACTTGGATGGACGAAATGTTTATCTGGTCCCTGAAAGCGATGCCCAAATCCCCCGGCCCGCAGTCAATCCGACGTCAGGGACACTTTATCGCCAACAGCATCTCATAAACATCGTCAAGCATCCAAGTAGCAAAGCATGCATCTCGGCGCACCTGCTTGAAACATAATAGAATTCGAACCATGGGCCGCAAGAAGATCGAGATTCGGCCGTTGACGGTGAGTGTCAAGCGAAGGGGATGTCACTGACGCTTTTAGGACGAGCGGAATCGCAATGTCACTTTTCTCAAGGTGAGTAAATGCACTTACTCTCTTCGCTGGATATCGCTAATGTATTTGTTATAGCGCAAAGCAGGACTGATGAAGAAAGCTTGGGAACTTTCGGTACTCTGCGCCGCAGACGTGTCTATCATTATCTTCTCTGCTGCTGGAAAGGCGTACGAATTCTCGAGCAAAGAGCTAGATGGAGAGTTGGACCGGTATCTAGAAGTGAGTATATTCTTGCACGCATGACCTGTGTCCGATCACAATTTGAACTGACTATGGTGACAGTACGAAGGGATGATTGAGCGGAGACGAGCGCCAGAATTCGAAGCAATGGCTTTAGCAGGGGAAGACGACGACGAGGATGAGGACGATCTTCGAGGGCCGTCGAAGTCTACCAAGACCGCCGGGACGAGTACCCCAGCCCCAGGAGGCAGATCGCTGAAGGGGAAAGAAACGTTTAAATCTCGCGGTCAACCCATCGCATCGGTCATCTCTTCGTCTTCGCATCGGAAAGGCAAATCCACAGTGAATGGGACTGGGAATGGGAAATCTCATCGGAGGCAGAGGGAGGACGACGACGTTGTCGAAGAACGTGAGCAGAAACCGTCATTCATTGATGGGATTTTGTCGGAAAAATCGAGGACTGGGACGAGGCGACGAGGTAGATCTGTTTCTAGCTCTGGCTCCGGGTCACGATCGGGGTCCGCATTGGAAAGTCCAGATGAACCGGGTCGGTCAGTTACTCCTGCTCCCCCTATTCGGACTGGATCACCCCGTATTGGATCGGAACAACGACAGCCCAGTTCTGCTGGGTTACTATACGCCTTTGAGCTGCATGCGCAGAAGGAGAGAGACATGTTCCAACAAACTTTTGGGTCGACTTCGTCTAATGGTTTCTCATATGGCCCATCATATCCGCCAACATCCATTCCCGACCGACCCAACCTCCCGCCAATCGCTCAACCAATGTCTCTTCCCCCCGGCGCCTGGAATTTTCGAGTCCAAACTCATTTCCCCCAACCTACGCCCGGGAACATGAATCAAAACGGCAATGAGATCTCTCACCTATCCGTTCCACAGACTTACCCACCTTGGGGAAATCCCTCTCAACACTCTCATACCATTCTTCCATCTCAAATCCCGCCTAATTATGCTCAGTCGTATCCTTCGAATATAGCTGCACCGACTTCAGGACAGACTTCACTGCTACCGAACAACATGCAGTGGGATGCCAATCTGTTAGCTCGATACGCCGAATTCCAACTCCAACAAAACCACCAACGACAACAACGGGCATTGCTGGAGAAACAGCGGCAGCAGTTGGCGGAATTAGGGGTTCCTGTAGAGGATAAGACTCTGCTGGACGAGCTGTTCAGTACTGGCGTACCCGGCCTAGGCGGCGGAGGGGGAGGAGGGGGTTCGTATTCTCAAAAACCGGCTGAAGAGAATAAACGTCGAGACGAAGAAACAGCCTTCATCTGGCCGACATTCAGCGGGAACCCATCAACATCGAGGTCTGGATCTGGATCAAATAATACGGGTTCAGGAGAATCAGGGACTCAAGGAGGCGGGATGGGAATGTTATCGGACCTTCTGCCCTCAGGCTCCGGGTCTAGAGGGTCGTTCGCCCATCAGCAAATGACGAGCGATAGTCGAGAAGACTACAGCTGGACGCTGGATGATGGGGATCCGCTGAATCCTCGCGGTCGGATGCCGCATCTTCCGAGTCCTGCGTCGGCGGGTACTGGCGGGGAAAAGGAGAAGGAGAAGCGGAGAGGGAGTGAAAAGAGGGCTAGGGTCGGATGATGTTGGCGATGTCAACGCTGGCATCCGGTATCTTTATCATCTATAGAGTAAAGGTCGGCAGGTAAAGCATGCTTGTTCAGGGTGGGTTGTTTTGGTGTATAATACACAGCTGCAGGTTGTACCTTGTATCACACATTTTGATCCAATACATGGCAAAGCAAGCAGTCACAGAACAAAGACCACATCGTCATCCTCATCATCACTGTCCCCATTCAGATGAGCATGTAATGACTTGAAAGCATCAGTCAGTCCTGATTACACCTTGGGAAACCGAATGACTCACTCCACCACTCGCGGGATACATTTTATCTTTCGCGCTCACCCCCCCTTCACCAGTAGGTTCGGAACCCTCCTGTTCAGAACCCAGACCAGAAGCAGAACTGGTACTGGAACTAGCGCTCCCCACACTCAATCTAGCCATAGCCTTCTCCAACCTCGAAGCTTTCTTGCTTTTCACGACCTTCCGTTCCTCTGTGTCCTCAAATTTGTGTGCTCTCTGCTGTTCTGAGAGGAGGAAGGAGAGGGGAAGACCGTCGGTTAGGTCTGGGTTGACCAGGGGTAGGGGACGTTTGCGTTTTCCCTGTGAGGGGGATTTGAGGAGGTCTAGGAGGGTCTAGGAGGGGTCAGTGTTGTGTTCGGTTGGTCTCCGTACTTTGGGAGATAGATGGAAAGACTGATCAGTCAATAGGAAGATGGATGGAAGGATACAGCAGGAATGGTTGTACCCGTGCAAGAGGGTGGCAAGATATATCTGGGAATATAATGGATGATGCATCGACTTACGAGTCGTGAAGTGGATATTCCTTCTTGAATTTTGGTATTGTGCCCATGCTCCCGAGAAGTGACTGCAGCACCAAGACCATCAGAACCTCTTCCGGCTCCTATCGAATGCTGTGTCAAAATCGAATTCTTGGTAGCCAATCTGTCCGCCGTCTTGTCAGACATCGTTATAGCCCAAGACTGAAACCGTGAGCTGGAGAGAATGAAGAATCACATGGACGCTTTCTAAATAGGTTCGTTAAGAAGAAGGGGATAGGGAATCGGGGAGGGGACATGGTGAATTTCCGTTTCCTTTCACTACCTCGTCAAGGGCGATCACGCCACGTTCACCGTTGCACCCGACACCGGGACAGGTCGTGTGGGTTTCAGGCCAACAACCATCATAGCCACACGTCTCCTGGTTCTTATGCTTCTTCCAACTTTGGTAAAGACCAATCATGTGGGAGATCTTCAGCGTCACCGCAATTTAGCATCATGGTCCGCCGGTTTCGGGACTACAATGCACAGCGGGACTGGGTCAACTGAAGGTCAACTGAAAAGCGAAGTGTAGTAGCCACACCGCCACGCTTGCGGGGTTGTTAACCGGTTTAGTTCCCTCAGTGTGACTGCAGCACCCAACAGCAACACAACAACAGGATTAAAGAACCAAACACGGTATACGGGTGCCGTGGACCACGGTGCAGATTCACGAAGCACTCTCGTCTCGATGGCTCCACGAATCAGTATTCGAGATCAGATCGCTGCGAAACGCGCCGAGACGCGTGGTCCAGCTTCACCTGCGATAGCTAAGACCTCCACCAGGGATCCGCTTCGTCCATACAGCGGGAATGGGTCCTCAACGAATGATGATACTCTGGAGGAAGTGACTGTTGACGGACAGATACGACGTGCTGCGAAAACCGGTATGTTTAATTGGTATCAAATGGGTTCAGCTGACGATAAAATGTCCAGGAAAGCTGGATTTCACGTCGCTCTATCTCACAAAACTACCTCCATCGACTTACACCACCCTCCTCGGGATCCCCTCATCAGATCTCACCAACCCACCTACACCACCTAGGAAACCGAACCCTGCGTCGGCGACGCTCACACCCGGTCGGACTTTCGAGGACAAGTTTGCGTTAGCATCATCGCCTGGGCTGTCGAGGGATCAGGAGCACGAACAAGTCTTCGGAATCAAGTCACGGGCTGAGAAGGCTAGGGAGGTTTGGGTGGAACCTGAGGAACTCGTTAGTTTCAAGGCGGTTGATTGTGGGCTTGTGGGGTTGGAGGTTGAATTTGGGGCGTTTGGTGGGCTCAAGGTTGTTAATGTAAGTGGGATCTTTGGTTTGGGTTGCTGATGATTAGCTTCGGGGCAATGGACTTTCCGCATTGCCTGATAGCTTTGCAGATCTTCTTCGAGTGGTTTCGCTGGATCTCTCGTATGTAGCACTTTGGATTGATAATCTAAGTGCTAACTATTATAACCAGACACAACGCGTTCGGTGCAGTCCCTCCCTCCATCCTTCTCCTTCCCGCACTTCAACTCCTCGACCTATCTCACAATGGCATCCAATCGGTAGACCTCTCATCGCCTGTCCAACCATCCGCCGACTGTCTGGCATACGGTGCAGGCTTCTTGTCGACGTCCTTCTCCCGCGCCGACACATCTTCGAGAAAGATCTGGCCGGTGTTGACAACTATCAACCTTGGGTTCAATCGGATCACTGTGGGTGGTCTGGGATTCGGTGCCGCACCTTTGCCGGGTCTCACTTCCGTCAATCTGGAGAAAAATGACCTAGTTGGGGAACTGGATGTCGACGTTGCTGGGATAGGGAGGGAGAATGTGCCCCAGCTGAATATACTGAACGTCTCCGGTAATCCTGGCTTGACCAAGGTGACTGGTACTCTGGCACCTGGGGTGAAGATGGATACCACGGGATGTAGGTTACAAGAAGGCTATGCCGACAAAGAACCCGTGAAAGCCAAGCCTCAAAGCCAGACAGCCGTTCAAGTACCAACAAAACCTGCTTTACCCGATGGAATCGACCCAAATCCCCCTCCAACGCTCACGATCGTCTACCGTACGTGTCCAGCAGCTACCTTCGATTCCGAACCTCTCCCCATCGAGTTTGACATTTGGCTACCAACAACACCTGCTGGTCCCGAGGGCCATCCGCTGGTGATCTGGTGGCATGGCGGTGGTCTTTTACAGGGCAACAAAGAAAACCTTCCTCCCCATTTTCGGCGTCTCCCGACATATCCATTCAAGGATTCCACCCATGTAGCGGTCATATCGCCAAACTACCGTCTGGCGCCCCAAGCTCCGATCCTTGACATCCTTTCCGACACTACCGCGCTGATGAGTTTCGTCCGGGAAAAGCTGAACGCGAGGCTGGAGAAGGAAGGGAATGGTGATCACAAAATTGACACGAGTAGGATCTGTCTTTCTGGAGGATCTGCAGGCGGATATCTGGCTTTGATCGCGGGTCTTCCGGTACCGGATAAAGCGAGTGATGAGAGCGTCGGAGGGTATCGGGGCGAGTCTGGGGTGAAGTGCATAGCGCCTTTCTATCCTATCACGGATCTTCAAGACAAGTTCTGGTCCACGGAGACTAATCCAGTCCCATGGTGGAATGGGAGGTAGGTTTATTACTCCTCGACAATGTTTACCTCGTGTGACTAATACGATACTGTCTAGTGTCCCACACGCTGCCGCCAAACCGCATCTGAATACCAAAGCACCCCCAGTGGCTTCAGCGATATCTGGAGGCCCCCGCTCAATCCTGTATCCATACATGCTTCAACACGCCCTCTTCCCTTCTCTACTGTTCCAAAACCAACGCTCCGTCGGACAAGGTCTCGACGCCTTCCGTCCATCTGCACAAACCCTGTCGATCCCCGATCGTCTGGAGCTCCTGACCTCCTCGCCTCGATCCAAGAAAATCCCACCGGTATATCTCATCTACGGGACCGCTGATCGGGCTGTGAATCCGTTCGAGAGGACTGTCGAGGCCCTGCGAAGGAGTCCAGGTGGGGACGGAGTGATAGTGGAAGTTCGAGAGGGGGAGGACCATGCGTTTGATGAGGATGAGAAAGAGGTTTGTGAGGCGTTTAGGGAGTGGGTCGGGAGGACGTTGATATGATCTAAAGGGGTTTCTATCTTAATTATTGGGTATGAGTCGGGTGCCTGCCAAGGGATTTCATCATCAAGCGCGTTAATCTCGCGGGATAGATCACTCTAGCCATAGCCATACATCAATGCCTCAACAATAAATCGTGTGTTTATGTATCTAGCTGTCATCAAATGGATGCATGCACAACGAGGCGATACGAAATATCTCGGTGCTGGCTGCCACTCGCCCGAACGACGGCCGCATAATGACGTGAATAGCTGCAGGGGATCGACGGCCGAAGCGGTCTTCTGAGTAAGCATCCTGCGAGGAGGAGATACGCAGGCAGGAGGTCCAATGAGAGGGGTTAGGAGGGTAGGGGGGTAGGGGGATAGATGTTTTCCCTGATCCGAACCGAAGCACAAAGTTACGTTACGCCACGAAGTTCCCAACTTTACTCGGGTGCTGGGCTGCTGGCTGCTGGGCTGCTGGGCCAACGGGCAACATCCGAGACAGCTGCTCTTCTCTGATCTGCCTCTGTCGCTGCACTGGCTGGACGATTTGGTTGCTCACCTCAGCCTTGAGCCGTTCTCGGTGTCTCGGTGATGTGATCCCCATTCGGTTGCCACCACACCACATTCGTCGACCCATCTTAGTGTAATCAGTAAGTCATCCAATCCACCTACGTCTCTCTGCCCCCATTCTCCACCTCTCATCCCCTTCTCCATATCCTCATCCACCAGTGCGGGTGCTCGTTTTCGTCCACACAATTCACTGGTAAACCTCAACCTCGCCCGCGGTGGCCGAGGCAAGGCGACCTTCGTCATCGTCTTCTCCTTGTCATCCCATACATTACCCCCGATCAAGTCATGCGGGTTAGTCATCGTCGACGTTGTTACCATTCCTATTTAGTATTTTAGTCCCTCCCCCCCCCCTCTCCACCCGACGGTTATCATTTTTCTCTCTACACACCGCATAGATTACCTAGAGATATAGGACTGCTATAGCATATCCGTTTGTTTACACACTTCACTACAACCTTGGGAGTTGGCATTTTATACCTCGATGATCCCGCTGTCGATCGCTTCTCACTCGCACTCACATTCATATCCACATTCATATTCACATTCACATTCACACTCACATTCACATTCATATTCACTCGTCATCACATTATTCACCCTCCTATTTCTCTCCCTCCAGTCTCCAATATCGGCCAGCCCTGTCCCGTGGTTCCCATCAAGACGACCTACACCGTACATTGCCCCACTCTCCGTCTTCTCTACCATCGCCAATCGAACTTTCCAAGCCCTACCACCAATGTCTAATCCCAATCGACCGATCCTCCATTCCGCCCCTGGCTTCCTCGCTCCAGGACGTCTGAACCTTGACTTGGTCGATAACGTCGACCTCACAGCAACAGGTCCAGATGCTACTGCGCTCGATGGGGGACATTCTGATAAGCCCACATCGGGACGGAGTAGGAAGTTACCAGCTATCACGAGAGTGGATACGGATACTGGCATGTTCTACGATGAGCTTGGAAATGTCAGGATGTTTAGGGGGATGGCAGTCTCATACAAGGTTGGACCGTTCCATCCAAATCTCACAGCGTACGACCCCATCATGTCATTCGCCGAAGACGACATGCTACTCTTCGATAAACTCAATCTTAACATTGTTCGATTCGGGATTTCCTGGGCTGCAGTTCAACCACGAAGGGGCCCAGACGGCTTTGATCTAGAATACCTCGCCAAGATCAAAGATCTCGTGACAAAATGCGAGGCAGCAGGACTATACGTATTGATCGAATGTCATCAGGATCTGTTCGCAGAGAAGTTCATGGGAGACGGCGCCCCTACATGGGCGATCACCAGGGATTGGTCAACGTTGCCGTTCCCTATGCCGATGCATGGACTTAAGAAGGCTTCATACGATCCGACAGCTCATCCCGATTCAGCACCGACAAATATGGCTTACTCGGATGACTGGGGATTGGAATATGGTTCTGATGCTGTTGCACGGGCTTTTTGGGGATTGTACACGGATTCGCAGGGGGTCCAGGGAGAGTTTGTGAGGTTCTGGGGCAAGTTGGCAGAGGTTTTCACAGGGATGAACAACGTTATTGGATATGGTGAGTTATCCCTATTCCGTTCTTTTAAAGTGTATGGCTGCTGACGTGAAAGCAAAGAAATCATCAATGAACCATTCATCGCCGCGAGATCGACACTCCATCTACCACTGGCTACCATTACCCGATCAAATACCGAGAAATCATATCTGCAACCCATGTACGATCGTGTCGAAGCGGCTATCCGGGTCCACGACGATCGTGCACTGATATTCTACGAACCGGTTTGTGGGTCTGGCGGGTATCTCGGCGATGGGTTTACGAAGACTCCTGGTGATCGACCCGAGAAGGCCGTATTCAGCTTCCATAGTTATGGGCCGAACCCTGTTGATCGGTATACCATGGATGGAGCTGTTGCGAAGGGGATTTCGCAGGCGAAGCGATTGGGCGGGGCATCCATGGTGTGTTTCATCTTTTCTGCGAACATGACATATCGCTGACGCTGCATGTGCTAGTTGACTGAATTCGATGTCGAAGCTACAAAGGGTCAAAGACATCTGCTGCGTGTTATGGATCTTTTCGATAAGAACAGGTTGTCCTGGATGTGAGTTGCCGATGATCGAGAGAGGTTACTGACTGTTCAGTGGATGGCAATATAAACAGTTCATCAGAGTTGCCGGGTCCCCTTCCCATGGCTCGGTTATCGATCCAAGAACCGGCGTCTACCGTCCTGCCATGTGTAAACTCTTCTCCCGACCCTTCCCATCCTCCGTGACCGGCGTCCTGCATAGCTATTCGTTCAACTGGACCAGCTCGGAGCTGAATGTCTCAATAACGGCTCCTGTGGAGACATCAAAGCAAGCCGAGGTCGTAATATCCGTCACCGAGGAGGACGATTGGGGTTGGGACGGCCAATGGCGTCTCCTCCGAGTCCTTCGCGAGGATGGAGAGCGAGTTGGAGCAGTGCGAGTGGCGACAGAGAAGGAGCTGGAGATTGATGGGGAAGGTGTGCGATGGTGGGTCGAGAATGGATGGGTGGTGGGCAGTAAACTGGTGAAAGTGAGATTGGGAACCGGGTGGACCGGTAGAGCAGACGTCGTCGTGGGTCTGGTCGGGGGTGGCAAAGTTAGATCAATCTCTGAGGAGAGTCTGTTAAGGCAACAGGCCGAACGGGAGGTGGAGACTTAGATTGCATCTGGATTTGGATATGGATTTGGGTATGGAGTGGCCTGAAGAAGGATTGTAGTGGTCTCATCTCGACTCTCATGTAGCTTTTTTGATGACATGTTGTTCAACTGCATACCTACACCTCTGCTGCATGCAATGAAAGTGCATCCAGAAGTGACAAAGAACAAAGAAAGGGTGGAATGTAGGTTAGTAGTGGTGCCTTGTGCCCCGGCTAACTGAATGGGGAAGGGAATGTAACTCGCGATCCCGTTCTCGCTTCTTCTCCCGACGCGCTGAATTGGGCTGCGTCTGTCACCCAACTTTGTCTCACCTCTAAGCATTCTCATCCTCATCCTCCGGTCTGTTCTCTTTCTTCTCTTTTCTGTTCTCTCCATCTCCTTCTCTTTCCTCTTTCTCGTTCCGTTCCTCAGTGATCCCCTCTCACTCCTGCCAAAGGAGTACCGCCTCTTTCTTCCCACGTCCCACGCTTCGAGTCCGTGTGACGGCCACGTCCACCCGGTTGGTGAGCAAAACCGCCATCCCCCATCCCCATCAAATTCTTATATCCCCATCACGCAACCATCGTGCTAATCACTCCCACTCCACTCAACTAGTGCATGCCAAAGCGTCCTTCCACGTCTTCAGATTCCTCCACCTCCAGTACTCCCCCCACCAACACCAACAGCACCATCAGCAGTCGCAGCACATCAACAGACCATCTCCTAACCTCCCTCCGACTTCGAACTCGGCCCCCCAAGACTACGCAGAAACAGAAAAAAATGTTCTCCACACGTAAATATTCACCACTCCCCGGTGGGAATCAGTCGTCTCATCGGAAGAGGGCTGGTGGGGGGGTGGCGTCTTGGAAGAAATATTTGGGGGTTGGCGGCCTTTTGTTGATTGTTGTTGGGTTGGGGTATTCGAGGTATGGTGGGAGCTCGGGGGAGGTTGAGCAATGGAATGAGGAGAGTGAGTCGGTCTTGCTCCTTTGATGGTCGAGCTATATCTGTTTCTGCTTCTGTGATCTTGGATACGGTGTTTGGTTATCAGAATGTCTGCTGTTGTGAAGTGTGAAGTGGATGATCGAATGTCCCGCTGACACTCTACAGATACTTACACACCCAACCTCGATGGTCATCTCGGAGATATTGACGAAACGGACTACTCATCCCCACCGTTCAGACCTCTCGACTCTGACATTGCGAAACCAAACTCGGAGAACACACAAGACACAGACGAAGATGAGGAGGGCATGTTACATGCGCTTCCCATTGACTCTGGAAACCCCCATGATCCATTGTCGTCAGGTGCTATGGATGCTGTGGAATCTGATGACGACTTCAGTGAGATTGAAGATGAAGACTTTAGCGCTGGTGCTGGCACCAGCACTGGGACTGAGACGCTTAAAGGGCCAACGTCATTCGAGACCGATCCCGATCCATCTTCGACCACCTTCTGCAGCGAACCGTACTCCGATGACAAACGAATCGTCCAGTACGCTCTGACCATCGACGCAGGGTCGACCGGTTCACGAATCCACGTCTACAAGTTTAACAACTGCGGACCCTCGCCCCAACTCGAATATGAGACGTTCTTCTCGGTCAAGCCTGGTCTTTCAGCGTATGCTCGGGACCCGACCGCCGCTGCTGCGTCACTCGACCCGCTGATGGAGGAGGCGCAGCGGGTAGTGCCCCAGGAGCTGTGGCATTGTACCCCAGTGGAAGTTAAGGCTACTGCTGGGTTGAGGTTGCTGGGCGCCCAGGAGTCTGTCGCTATTCTCGATGAGGTTCGGAACAGGCTTGAAACGGATTATGTCTTCTCCGTGAACGGCGACCGCGCCGTCGAGATTATGGATGGCAAGGACGAAGGTGGGTCCCTGTTCTGGTATGGCGGCATCGGAGAAAGGCTGATCTAGTCCAGGTGTCTACGCTTGGATCACTGCCAACTACCTGCTCAACAAAATTGGGGAAGGTGCCGAGGCGGACTCAACGATTGCTGTCATGGATTTGGGAGGCGCTTCGACGCAGATTGTCTTCGAGCCTACCTTCCCCGCGGACTCTGAGCAGACTCTGCTGGACGGAGAACACAAATACCACCTCTCGTTCGGCGGGAAAGACTTTGTCCTCTATCAACACTCGTATCTCGGCTACGGCTTGATGCGGGCTCGCCGAAGCGTGCACAATCTCGTTGCATTTACCTGGAGCTTTGGAAAGGGCGATGTCGATTGGGACAGTCTGGGCGAACACGTCGAGGTTGCTAATCCATGTCTGGCTTCTGGGACTGTTCGACGCGTGGAGCTTGACCCGCTAGGACGAACTGCTGTAAACGTCACTATGGTTGGAGCCGAGGGTGGTTTCCAAGCCTGCAACCGGGTGGTCGAAATGGTCATGGCCAAGGATGCGTAAGTGGTAAACATTTCTGCAGAGTGAGGATGCTGACACCTAGCCAGTGTCTGCGAAGTCAAGCCGTGCTCATTTAACGGGGTCTACCAACCATCACTCCTGGATACTTTCCCGAACGGCCAGCTTCTGGCTCTGTCCTACTTTACAGACCGGATCAAGCCCCTCCTCCCAGCTGCCTCGAGGAAATCCCCTGAAGCAGATTCGAAGCTCAGCATCTCGGACCTGACCTCGATAGCGAAGGACGTCTGTGCGGGGCCAACAGCGTGGTCGAAACGGTGGGGAAAGAATCAGGACGCCATGACGGAACTCGAGGATCGACCCGAGTATTGTCTGGACCTGACGTTTATGAACGCGTTGTTGGGATTGGGATATGAGCTGGGACCCAAGAGGACGTTGGTGGTTGAGAAGAAATTGAAGGGTGTTGAGTTGGGTTGGGCCTTAGGTGCTGGGCTGGCTTTGGTGGAGAATGCCGAATTGACTTGTACGGCTTGAGGACTTTTTGCTGGGGTGGGGTGATTTTGTTTGGTAGAACGACAGCGGATGGCGGTAGAGGCTTTCGTATTTGGAGGGATTACACGTCTCCAGTTTGTAATTGGGGACGATCTGAGGCATCTCGCTCTTTATCTTTTGTGTGTCATCTTCAGCGCTTGATTGCGCACTGGTTCGTATCACGTATATCATTTAGATGGATTTTACATTATCTCATTATCTTTCATGCATCCATCTGGCTGGACAGGTGTGTTCATGAACATCTAGATGTAGGATATAGGATAGGAGGTGTATTGAGCACTGGAGTGGCGGCCAATTGTGGCGCACGGATCGCTGTGGGGGGGGTAACGGTAACCGCGCACTGGCCTCTCACCTTGGGGATCTGTGCGGGTGCGAAGGGGAAAGGGGAGTAGAGGGGGGCTGATGCATGAGATCTATCTCTTCCATCTATTCATCTCATTATATGTTTATGGACTCCAACTGTTATTAGGCATAACGCATAACCATACCCCGCAAGGAAATAGAAACATCCCGGACATGGTGCCAACCCTTCTCCGACGAAAACGAGATCGCTCAACCCCCCCACCCACTGCTCAACCTACCATCCGACCCTCCCTATCGCTACCAGATCTCACCACCCCCCTCCTAGACCCGGCATCATGGGAAGAACTCCCCTTCGTCTCTCAACCCCTCCCGATCACCACCGACATACCCGGGGGAGGTCGAAATCGCGCCCCATCGCTAGTCGGTACAGCAGCCGGCGAAACACCCAATAGTCAAGTACAATTTCACAGACCGTTCACGCCTTGGCAAGTGGTTAATCATTCATCGCATCTTGCTGAGGGATTGAGTGCGACTGATGGAGGGAGCGGAGCGGAGTCGAGATCGTGGATTAGGGATAGTACCGCCACTGGAGTTAGTGGGTTTAGTGCGGTGGGGTATGGCGAGAGACGAGGACGGGGGAGAGGGAAGAATAGGGTATTGGGAAAATTGAATGTGGCTGTCGTTGGCGGGAAGGGGGTTGGGAAATCCAGGTGAGTTGGACTGGTCTGCACAGGGGGTACCTTCGCCTAAGGGCCCTTTCACTTTCTCCGGACGGTACTAGTCCACCCTACCGTGGTTAGAATTTTACTGATGGGAGCCTAACAATACTTTCAGTTTCGTCAACCTCTTATCTACTTCGTTGGAATCAAGGAAAGCTGCAAATGGGCATTTGACAGAGCCGTCCAATGGGTCTGACCGCCCTGGTGCAGTCCAAACGACGCCAGCATCCCCCACAGTCCCCGGTCCACCCGTTTCCGCCTCCCAACAACTGCCCCACTTATCTACAATGAAACTCCCACACACTCCAGTTGTACCGCCATACAAGCCCGCCAGACCGACGTCGAAAATAACTGCACGGATACTCCATGTTTCAGCACCCGGATACGAGCGTTCCCTCCTCCGGCTGATAGATACCCCGGGTCTGGAGTTGGGGTCCACAGATGTCCAAGCCCGAGAACGGGATCGGGGCCTAGCTGGTATCTTGAGGATGCTCGAGGAGAGATTCGCAGAGACCCTCAGAGAGGAGTCGAGGATCGTCAGAAGGGGTTCGAGGGCTGATGACGACCTGATACATCTTGGTGAGCTACTAGGTAGCCAGGAACGCCGAAATAGTCCTGCTGATGATTGACGTTTGACCTAGTTGTTTATTTGATCGATGCTAGGGTAGTTCTGAGACCACAGACTGATAATGCGGTTGGCTCAACGGGAGATGTGGATTGGTCGTCTGTGGGATTGTTCGACGAGACCTCACCTAGGGAGGAAGATGAGCGCTCAGATCCCGGACCACAAATATCCACAACGGAGATTGATCTGGTGAGTAGCTCGACTTCTGATGAATCCAGCAATTGATGGCCCCTCCGTCAGATCCGAAAGCTGGCAACACGAGCAAACATCTTGCCCGTCCTGACGTTCTCCGATGCACTTACCATCACTGAGCTTCAGACCGTCAAAGCTGCAGTTCGCCGAGATCTCGCCACCGCATTCAAGCATAGTAATCTGGAGAATGGAGGCAAAGGTTTTGGAGTGTTTGCCGACATTGACACTGAGGAGGAAGAGGAGCAGTCCGATGATGAGACTGTGAGAAGTCTCTTCTGGCCGATGTCGTGCTAGATGAAACTTCATTGCTGATGAAAGCCAAGGCTGAGGCAAATGCCATGGAGGTTGATGTCAGACCGCCAACGCCCGCTTCGATAGCTTCCAGTTCTGGAGCGAAGGATCCGCTTCTCCCCTTCGCAGTCTTCGCCCCTAATCTGCCAGAGGGCGAGCGGAGTTTCACCCGGATTTACGCGTGGGGGGAAGCGGATGCCTTGAATCCTATCCAAAGCGACTTCTTGAGTCTCCGGGATGCGATTCTGGGTTCTCATTCGAGGGTAGGTCTCAGGATGGATCTGACGTTCCAGGCGCTTTTGGCACTTGGAGCACGCCATCGGGACCTGGTGTGCTGTATATAACATTCGCTTTTCTGACCTGACGCTACAGGTTTTGAAGACGACAGCGAGAGAGGTATTATACGAACGCTTCAGGACTGAGAAGCTGCTGGCCAAGCATGCCATGTCGCAGGGCAGGTCTTCTCTTTGAACGGCGGAGGAACAAGCTGATGAAAACGGAACAGTCGTACCCAGTAAAGAGCTGGAAACTATCGTTAAGGAGATCGAAAATGTGTAGTCCAAAGTGTCTACACGATCGGTACAGGTAGAAGGGGCGCTGGACGTCGGGAATGCGTGGGGTTCAGTATGTCAGCCTCTCGCGCTTATATCGGATTCAGTCACGGTCAGCAGAGGATGTGTGTGTCGGGAAACTTCGATCAAGGATTGAGGTGTTTATTGAGGTGTTGCCATATCGTGATTTGGCTGTGGTTATACATGCTGGTATCGTAGTTCTAGGGTATCATCTACGGTCTGCAAGATGGATCATTCATCCGCAAAGTCGCCTGCGAACGTTTAGCGATATCAGTAACCTCTCTGTGTTTCTTTAACAACAAGAGTAATCACCTTCATCCATATCCTTTGGCATCTGCAAATACAACCGAAAATTAGTCCAATATCACGAATGTATCTGAGGTCAGGAGCGGATAAAGGGAGGGAGGTAGGAAGGTCATACCTTGGGCTCCTCGTCTTCTCCATATTGCATCATGTTATCTATATGGCTTAAGACGGTGTTCACCGAGTCTTCAGAGGTGACGTCCAGGGGAAGGAAGGAGACCAAGTTCTGGTCTTCTATCTGTGGGTTTGTCAGTCTCGTTGTATTTCGCTGAACACATGCAGACTGAGAGGTACCGAGCGGCCCGTAGATGATAGTGGAAGTAGATTAAACGCGACGAGAAAATGTGGGGCGGTTGATGACAAGGGGCATGGATTGGAGACAGCGAAAGTTGCGGCAAGAAAATGGAACCATCATAGGACATTTACTCACTAAAGAGACTACTGCTCGGTTTAAGGCATGGAATTTGGGATTTGTTTGCGCATTTATATCGTCCACTAGAAGTGAAGAATCTGGGTCGAGGTATCTGTGCCTAGATGTCAGTCCTGGGTCATATTGGAAGTTCTCTCCAAAGTCCTCAAATAGAAAAGGAAGTAGGAAGATAACGAGCCAAAATACCCACCGACCAACTTCCCTCCCAAGTCTTCCCTTACGATCCTTAACCAAATCCATCTTACTCATCAAGCAAACCATACTAACCCCCAAAGCAAGCATACAACTCATGGCGCTCATGACGCCTGCGAAGAATTTGGCCTTGTCCTGCATGAACTGCGATTCGACGAGGTAGACGGCTGAGGTGCGGAAATTGAGGTTGGTCTGGAGGAAGGCGGCAAGACGGGGTAGGAAGGGGATGTGGGTGTAGAGCTCGATTTGACCGGGACAGTCGATTATTAGGTAGTCGTCTTCGTAGGGTCCTAGTTCTTCTTCTAGCCAGTCTAGGTTGTTTAGTAGGTATCTGAGGTTTGTCAGTGTCTCGTTCGATAAGTTTATACAGTCTATAAATATGTGATGATCAATGTTGATGTGAGAGAGACGATAGGAACAGAGATGACGATGAGAAGAGGAAATCTACCAGAGAAATACAGACGGGAGAAAGTCAACTCACTCAAAACAATATATCAACCCTCCATTAGGCCCAAACTCCAATTCCTCCATAACGTCCTCAAGATTGATCAGATCCCGAATATCCACAGCAGGCGCATATTCAAACTTGTCAGCAGCCGGGTCTAGGTTGACAAGGTGGATCTGTCGATTGGAAGCTTGGGCGTGGGTTAAGAGGTTGGCGCAGAAGGTCGATTTCCCGGCACCTGCGGGTCCTGTGACGAAAACTGCATACCGCATTGTGGTTGATTGGAGACTGCGATTCAGGCCAAGACGGGAGCAGAGGAGAGATGATGTGGTGCAGTGAGCCTTATGGAGCTGTAGATATAGATACAGATAGGGCTAAAAAGATGAGTCTGGAGGATGGGATATGGATATTGGTAACGTAACGTAATATTTCAGCACAAATAGCTTTGTCTTTGTTTGTGGCGGATGTTGGTGGCAAATGATCAACATAAGGCCGGAGCTTGCAGATAGCTTAGGTAGGAATATTCCGACAGCATGCATTAAATATAATCGCAAACACCCACACCTCCCCTCCACCATTATATAGACCAGCCTCCGACTTCTATATGAGACCCAACCGTACCCCATAGCTAACCTTCAATGTCCTTCTGACTCCCGCAGCACGACGCGAAGAACCCGCCTGACTTCTTCCTGGGCGCAGCAGTTTGGGCAGTTGGCTTGGATGATGTGGTGCCAGTTGGCTTGGATGATGTGGCTGGCCCTTCGGCCTTGGCAGCAGTGGTTGCGGCTGTTGAGGTGCTTGTCTCTTTTGAAATGCCTTTGAATGAAAGATCGAGATTTGTTAGTCCTATGTAAAGGTATAGGTTCCGTCGATAGGAAGTCATCGAAGGTATAGTTCACTTCACTCACCGTTGCCGTTGGCTACGGCCGGGCTAGTAGGGGCAGCCAGTCTGTGAAATGTACAGATCTGGTCAACAGCTGTCCTTGACTTCTCTCTTCTGGTTGACGGTCTGCCTCGGTGATTTCCAAAACAGCTTCGACGGCAGGTTTGAGAGACACGAATAGGGGTTTCCACTCACTGCTTGCCACGAACGAAGGTTCCGACAAACTCTGCGAAATACTGCAGAGAGGGTAGTGCATCAGAATATGTCTTTAACTATCCTACTATAAGGCAAGCAGAAGACAGCCCATTTTATGACTCACCTTCCCCTGAAACTCGGCAATCGAAAGCTCAGCCTCACTTGGCTGTCTCTCCCCACGAGAACCGGCAATAGTAGACGCTCCATACGCAGAGCCGCCCTGAACCGTCTCGATATCATGGAGTTTAGGGTTTGTAAGACCAATTGGAACGTAGACCACTGTGAGATGCCAGGGTTTGCCATCAGTAGCACACACAGAATGACATGGTACAAACGTCACTTACTTCCGTGGTGGGCGAAGAAGGGGAATGAGGTCACGAAAGTCGATTCTTGGCCGCCATGTTGTCCTCCAGTCGAGGTGAACATAGTGACCTAAGTTCGATGATTGAGCATATCATTCACCAGCTGCAACTTCGACAGAGCTTTAGGTTGTGACTTTCTAAAAACTCACAAATTTCCCCAGGAGTGCACCTGACATCCAGAGACCGCCTGTTTTGTCGAAGAACGCGGAGACTTGTTCGGGAACACGTCCGTACCTGTACCGTTACTTTGTTAGCCTGATCCCACTTCTCATTGCAAGGATTTCACAGTGCTCTGAGAGGCCTGCATAAATGAGTCAAGACGTACCGAGTTGGAGCACCTAGAATCAAGCCATCAACCTCCTTCAGGTGGTCCGGTTGGAGAATAGGGTATTTTGGTTTCAGCGAGCCACCCGCGTACATCTTCTGGAGTACTTCGGCAGGCAACGTTTCTTCACTGTCATTCCAGTGGGTCTTGGGTAAGTGGCGTAACGGAGACTCATGGGGAGTAGAGGAGAATTACATGAAATATGGCTTAACGATAGCGCCTGTTGACTCGACACCTTTGATGATCTCCTCGGCGAGGGTGCCGATGTGACCATAGGTCGAGTAGAAGGCGACGGCAATGATTGGTTTTGACCTAAATGACATTCTTGTTAGGAGTGCTGTGGTGCCGGTGGGATGAGTTGAGGTTGATGATAGGCCTTGACTGGGGTGACTTACATGGTGGTAGAGGGTGTCTACGGTGTAAACTTTATTCTTAATCAAGAAGCAAGATAGGGTGCGTCAGGTGTACGTGCAGACTCCAAAGGAAGGTGAGAGACAGAAAGTGATCTTAGTACACTGCCAAAGTGACACAGACGACAAGCAACGAAACACGACGAAAAGGGGGACAGTACTAGAAGGGGGTTGAAGCGCTCTCCTCGAGGAAGCTACCTGGTTTGCAAAAGCCCTCCGCACCCCTACAACAACATGCTGCCTCCCGTGACTAATCTGTCAGTACAGCCGTGACCAGCATTGGACCAGCTTTACCAATCTCCCCCATTGCTGTTCTGATTGTAAGCTCTCCAAACAAGCAATTAGCTTCGGCGTTGTTAAGAAGACCGAACCCTTGATTTATATTATCAAGCAGCACTGAAAATTACCCCATTAGGCAGTTCTTGGCGGTGATGGTAATTGTGGTTGGCCCGTGGATGGAAGGGAATGTAACCATGATGCTTGAAGTCATGAGAGGTCTGACTCATCCTTCACCTAGATGACTATAAATATCTAATAGGCCAACAATCTGTCGCCCACCCTTCCTAGGTAGAATACTTTAAAACCGCTTTCTAACTCGCAACTTAGTCTCCAGGAGTTCCGTCTTTCACGCGCGCCTCCCAATCGCTAAACGACCTGACAATCTCTCCGCCCATCTCCCTTTGAAGCCCATCATGTAAGTCTCACCTCACTATAAGTGACTCCTCATGGAGCAGTCTTGACGTCTGATTCCCGCCATGCAGGACCGCACGAAAGCCCATCATCGCCGTCATCTTCTACTCGACCTATGGCCACATCGGCGCCCTCGCGGAGGAGGTGAGGCTGTCGACAGCCTTTTGATTGTGGCGGTCGACACTGACATGCTGGATGCAGGTCATCAAAGGAGTCTCCTCGACCGGCGCCGTCGTCAAGCCTTACTTCATGTGAGTACCTGGTCTCCTTTTCCCATCACACTATATCCTGCCATGCTTATGTCCCCGAAGTCAGGAGACTCTTCCCGAGGAAGTCCTCCAGAAGATGTACGCCGGAGGATCGCTCAAGCCCAAGTACCCGATCATCAAGCCTGACGACTTGAAAGAGGTTGACGGGATCATCCTCGGTTGCCCGACTCGGTGAGTCTTCCAATGTCTGGAGCTTGGAAGTCATCGCAATAGGAATCCTGACGTTATCGGTTCAGTTACGGTCGTGTCCCGGCTCAAGTTTCGGCATTCTTCGACCAAACCGGTGGTCTCTGGATGACTGGGGCTTTGGTGGGAAAATTCGTGAGTGGAATTGTTGGCCTTTCCTGCTGAGTGTTAAATACTCCGCATGTTCGGAGGGAATATCGAAAAGCAGTCTCGAGGTTAGACAATGCTGACGATCCACCCCCACCAGGTCACCATGTTCACCTCTTCCGGTGGTCAACACGGTGGTCAAGAGACTACCTACATCACCACCTTCCCATTCTTCGCCCACCAAGGTCGTGAGTCATTCACATTAGAGATCGAGACATACAAAAGCTGAACGAACATACCTGCTTCTCAAACGTTTAGTCGTCTACGTCCCCATCGGACTCACCGACCAGAGATTGATGGACGTTACCACCGTCTCAGGTGGCAGTGCCTACGGAGCTTCGACCATCGCCGGTGCCCAAGGACAGAGACAGCCTACCGAGGTTGAGCTTTCAGTTGCGGAGAACCAGGGTGCCGTGAGTCTAGAGTCTCCTAATCCAGCACCTGTCTGTCTGCCTTGTCGAGATATACTCCGATTCGTCAGACATAATATACGGTCACCACTGACAAAGTGTTCAAACTTTAGTACTTTGCCAACTTTGTCGGCACGTTCGTCCGCGGCAAGCAAGAGTAGATATATACTCTACTCGGAACGCCCTGACCCGGAGCAACCATTATCTATCTGTATGACTGTAGCTTTGTCGCCTTTGTCATCCAAGATCGGCGCTTATGCATCACTGTGAACCATGACCAACAAGCTCTTTCAACCCAGCCTCCTCCGCTTATGGGCGATTCCAGCTGCATCCACGAATAATCCGAGGTTCTAAAGCATAGCCGAAGAGGGCTGACCGCTTGAGAAAGTCTGTCCCAATCGGGAAGGACCACTGACAACCCTGAAGGGCGACGAGCGAATATTACCAAATCGAGAGATTTAGTTCCACGTGTGGCAGTGACTTGCTTGCTCATTCCTCCCATGCATTACTCTAGTGCTCACGACCGAGGATGACAAAGGCAATAGAAAAAGGTATAAATACGACTAGCTAACCGCGGTTTCTCTCCACTGACCGTAATAACACTTGCTTTCTTTTCCCTCTTAAAAAAGATGTGAGTAGCTGAATGGATATCTCCTTATCGTGTTGATGCGTCTCTTCTGACGCGACTGCCTTTTGCTCCAGAATCTGTACATAATGTAAGTCGCAGGTCAACCTGACAGTCTCTAGGGACACTACACGTTCCCCGAAATATCAGCCATGTCCATCTGCTCATACTCGCATTAGGTCCAAGCCTATCATCGTAGTCGCCTTCTACTCTACCTACGGGCACATCGGCTCCCTCGCCGAGGAGATCATCAAGGGTGCCGAGGCCACTGGCGCAATCGTCAAGCCATACTTCATGTAGGTCTTCTAGATCCTTCTCCCGTCCCCGTTCTGCGTCTATCAGGAGCTTAAGCTAAAGCTCGCTTGCTCTTGCAGCGAGGAGACTCTCCCCAAAGAAGTTCTTGACAAGATGTACGCCGGCGGCTCGCTCACCCCGAAATACCCTCTGCTCAAGCCCGATGACCTCAAGGAGGCTGATGGTATCATCTTCGGAGCTCCTACCCGGTAAGTTGTGCGAATCAGTGCAGGCGACTATTGGACGGCGGTCTGCACATCCGGTCCTCAGCGCTGAGAGAGATCTTACTGAGGAGTGAATATCATTCAGATACGGCCGTCTCCCCTCTCAGGTCTCTGCATTCTTCGACAAGACCGGTGGGCTCTGGGCTACCGGCGCTTTAGTTGGTAAATTCGTGAGTTTACAGATCATATTCATGTCCCCCATCTCGTTTCTCACCGTGTTTCGTGCCACATGAGGAGATCTTGGCCAGATCACTAATGCAAATCGACTATGCAGGTCACCATGTTCTCCTCCGCCGCTGGTCAGCACGGTGGTCACGAAGCGACCTTCATCACCACCTTCCCATTCTTCGCACACCAGGGCTGTGAGTAGTCTCTACCGCGCCAGGTTTACCAATCGCAGCGTAGCTGACTCTGCCGACCACTAGTGGTTTACGTTCCTATCGGATACCAGAACCCAGCTCTTTTCGACATCGCTACCGTCCAGGGTGGAGCCCCGTACGGAGCAACCATGGTTGCCGGTGGCCAGGGCGAGCGATCAGCCAACGAAGCTGAGCTTGCTGTTGCTCAGCAGCAGGGCAAGGTGGGTCCACTTTCCCGTCTCGACTTTATCCTCATTCGAGCCTTTGTGAGAATCCGGCTGACGATTGTGGCGTGTCTTAGTACTTTGCCGACTTTGTTGGCACCTTCGTCCGAGGAAAGCAGTGAGTCTCGCTTGATGATCCCCTACTATAGACGGGTTTCACGATCGAGGCAAAAATCGGAATAAGAATAGAAAAGGGTCGCCTTCTTGCGCGATGGGTCAAAGCCAATGGGGCAAGGAGATGGACAGTATGCATATATGAAGTCCAAAGTGGAGGCTCTCCTTGCCTCGGCTAATGTGGTTACTCGCAACAATGATTAGGTCATTGAGGCTGACGAATGATGGTTCTGACAACAATGCAAGAGTTACTGACATTACTTACATCAGTCTCGCTACTGCCCCCGTTACTGCGGCTGCTAAAGAACTTCCATCAACGGGATCCAAGACAGAAGAGGGTGAGTACGACTTCATGCTGCTGTTAAGTCACACATGAGATTAAGATCCATACCATCCACTGTCTATCATCAATAACAATTCCGTATGGGTATTCTTTTATTATACAACACCTACTGACCCGTACACCAGGCTACGTCCTACCCCCCTCAGTAGACAAAAACACCTCGGAAAATGCAGCAACAGCCGTCCCTACCGATACTCCCACCTCGGCAGCCGACGCCACAGTCGTCCCGACCCCGACTGCCCCGGTAGCCGACGGTGAGAAATCCACATCCGCCCCAGCTGCCACCCCTGCTGCGACTAAGACTCCTGCGACCCCGGCGCCGAAGAAGAAATCTGGCGGCTTGTTTGGGAACTGCTGTGGGAGTCAGAAGGAGTTGGAGGGGTAGATGTAGTGTGTGGATCGATGGGCTTTGGCACTGATACAAGTGTTGGAGGATAGGGTTGGTCGGCGGCTGGAAGGTTTATGGAGTAGATGCGTATAATGAGATAACATGTACTTTATACCTAAACACAAACCGTTTTAGCGACAAATATGGCAAAGCCACATATACCCAGCGCAAGCCTAGCTAAGCGCCGAGACACTAGGCACGCGACCCCGGCTAAACGTCATCGTCCGGCACTCACAATCCTCCATCGGCATTGAAAGCTCTCTACATAGTTAAAATCAATCGGCACACGACATCAACCTCGCAACATAGTCTTTCATAGACTCGACCTCACTATGGCATTATTCAGCTCCGATCCAACCTCTTCATCGACGTCCAAATCAAACGTCAAAGGAGTGAACAACATCCCGCCCCCGCGAGCTGATTCGGCGGCCAATACCCCTCCTGCTGAACTTCATAAACGGGTAGCAGATTTTATACAGGTCAGTCCTTAGTTTCGAGCAAAGTTTGAGTGGGTGTGAAAAGGGAAAGGAGGGAGGAAGCGGGTTGAGGATGATTGATTGGATATTGGAAATGGGATAATACTGACATCCTACTTGCAGGAGGTTCCAAATGCCCGGTATGTCAACTTCTGATCTTTGCCATGGAGTGCAATATAGAATGCGGAATGGCATGAATCTGAGGTCTTGCCCGGTTCAATGTGGATGCGAATAGCTAATCTTACCGCTACAGATATACATTCGACTCTAGAGGTGGCATTGACGAGCCTGACGCCGAGCTCTGCCGAATATCCCCTCAAGGCGGGAAGAGCTGTATCAAGGTATGCTTCGCCTCCCGTGTCTCCCATAAAGTCCTGTCAATGTCTGTGGCAGACGAAAGAGAAGTTTGACAAGACAGAGCTGATGACTTACGAAACAGCTCGCGATGCAATCCAAAGCCCTGTTTAAGAGCATGCAGTCTCTAGGTGAGTCCTCGCGTCGCCTACACCTCAAGTGCTCCCATTCCACTGCAGCCTGTGAAGAACGGTCAACGCTAATGATTGGCTCTACAAGGGTTCTACTGCGCATTGCCTGCCGAACCTACACGGACGCATATGGAGTGTAATAGGATCCCCCGGTAGAGTGGGTTGTGGAGAGCGAGATTCCGGGAGGTTGAAGGTGATAAAGGGCGGCAGGAGTATCATAGTAAACATAAGCTTGCATGCACTTCTCTGGAACAAGCTGTATGGGAGCTGACAGCCAGGCATGTTTGTTGTGTAGCATCTGAAGATCTGGATATGCAGGTCATATACCTGTGATCTGCTTTGGAGCCCCGCGACACGCGCCACCGAGCACTGAGTCCAGAGTACAATGACCACCCAGGCCATAGGAGACAGTTGTGGACGTGATGCACAAGGACAAAAGGTGAATTAAAGTCGCTTTCACCTCTACACCAATCTGCTGTCCTTCAACAGGAGAAATAGCAATGGCACCTCCCCCAGTGACAATCTACGTAGGTTCAAGTTCCCACTGTGTAGAAAGGTCCTTTCCGAATTTCCAAATCATCTAGAGTTCCCGCATCCATCACTCTCTCTAATTCCAGCTAACGCAGAACCCACTCACCTGCAGATCACGAGTCTCACCTCGCAGCCAAAGGTCAGACGGCATATCGAGCTGTTACATCGGTGAGTTCAGGAGCACAGCCAGCTCGTGCTGGTACAGGATCAGAGGTATGAAAGGAGGAGTAAGCTAACCATCAACCTGGTACATGATAGATCGCTAAGAGGACTGGATATCCCGTACGAGGTATGTAGCGCAAGTCTGAATGGTCTCTATTAGACCATGACTAGATTACCTACTGTATTATGATGACGAGACTGACGGCCCATCAGGCATTCGACCTGGTCAACGAACCCGAAGCCAAGACACGATGGCAACGCGCAAAACCCCCTGGGATGGTCGTAGGTCTCCCTGGATATCTAGTAGGAGGTGAATGGGTCGGTGTGAGTCCCGCATTCGTACTCTTGTTGAAACGGAAAGGGCGTCTATCTCAGAAAACTAAAACCCCCGTTAGACAATGGACGAATTCGAAGAAGCCGTCGAGACCGCGACACTCCCCCAATTCCTCAAACAAGATATCGACCTCCCAGACCTCCACCCGTCCGCATCGACTGAGGATCCAGATTCAGGAGCAGGGGCGGGAAACACGAGTCAGACGATCCAGGAATACGAGTTGGAGAAGTTGATGCGGGAGATGAGTGAGGCGGATTTAGACGATTTAGTCGCTCAGCTTGATGTTGAGAATGACTCGGTGGGGAAGGTGGGGCTCATGGTCCCTCCTGAGGGTGGGTCTGTCGTGGTGGACAAGGAAGTGAAGGAGGAGGAGGCACAGACCGGGGATGCCAAGACGGGAACGGTCTTGGAAGGTGTCACAGAAAAGCTTGGGGCGGCTGCTACTGCTATTGGAGAGGTTGCGAGTGCTGTCACTGGCTCAGCGGAGGGAGATTTCAAGCCATCATCCGAAGTTGGTGGGAACGATAAAGTCCAGGAGAAGATACCAGCTCAGGAGGCTGCTACCGAGACAAAGGCTGAGGAGAAGGAGAAGCTCGACTAGATGGGTGCGTTGACCATCGGTGTCTGATGGAGGAGCGAGCGATCTGCGAGTCAATGTGTGTAGTGGGTGGAAACGATATTAGATGTTTGTACGAGTTTGTTCAATCTTGAAAAGGAATCCACCGGAGGAAGTTCTTGTACGTTGATCTTAGATATGATGTGATACATTTCTTCGGTACTTTCCCTGCACTCCAAAGGTGACAAATGAATACCACACCACTGTCCTCCTGAAGCGTCCACAATGCCTATCGACCACCCGATCCCACATCCCACATTGTCATGACGTTTCAATTCAAGCCTTCTTCGCCCCTCGGCTGGTTGCTTTCTTGGTCGGTTCCGGATCTTCCTTCGCGGTCCTACAGGCATCGTGAGTTTTCACTGTGTCAAGCTCCACGGCCTGAAAAACAACTTACTTGGCCTTTTTACTCGCCGGTTTCCCCTCAGTTTCGGCACCTCTCTTGTTCCCCGTCTCTGCTTTCTTACTACTAGGTTTAGCCTTGGTAGTCGCCTCCTTCGCCTCCTCTTCTCCACCATTAGTTGAAGGCTCGACTTTCTCGGCCTTCTTGCTGCTAGGTTTTCCCTTAGACACAGGCTTTCCCTTGGACGCGGGTTTGTCCTTGGAGGCAGGCTTCCCCTTGGACGCAGGTTTCGCCTTGGAGCCAGGTTTATTCTCGGATTTCTTCGATACGGGTTTGGTGCTCTCTGCTGTTATGGATTCGGCCTTCTTGGAGTCTGGTTTGGCATCTGCTTTCTTAGATGTAGGCTTGCCTTTGCTTGCTGGTTTCGCGCCTTTGCTCTTTGGTTTGTCGGCAGCCTAGATATCCTGCTTAGCTTTTGTTGTTCGAAGACGGAGATAACTCACTGGATCAGCTGCCTTATCTGCCCCACTTTCCTTGACCTGGTTCTGTTCTCCCTTATTCAGTGTCTTCATCGGATCGTGTCCCTACGTCGCATGGGGTCAGCGTTCAACTTATCGCATACGTCCAGTTCGCAGGGTAAATCCACTCACCCAATTCTTCAAACTCCTCGTACTCTTGCTCTGCATCAGCTCCTCCGGGCCTTTCTCATCTTTCAGATGACTCTCTTGAGCCAAATGGCGTTTACAGTATGACACGACTCGTCTCATATGCTCCTTGTCTTCTTCTGTATATTTCGACTTGTCCTGTGGCGGGAGACGCTTAGCCAATGTTCTTCGCACCGCGTAGCATCCGCGGCCAGCTAAAAGGTTGGCAAAACTAATCAGGCAAGGAACGATACTCACCTTGGTTGGGTTTCTCCGAAGTATGTCGACGATCTTCCGACCGCTCTCATGTCCAATCGCTTCTCCGCTTCCGTCGTCCTTGGTCCACCCCGTGGTCTGAGATGCCTCGGTTTTGAGGAAAGCGTCTAACTCCTATTTGTTCAAATCAGCCTGACGTCAACGGACATGGGTCCGGGTTATTGTCCAAGGAGTACATTAAAAGCGATGAGCAACTTACATCCGCTGTCATGTTCACGATCTCTTTGTAAGTTGATGGAATGTCAGTCGTCTCACCGCTACCCGATCTCCGCTTCTGACTTACCGTTGAAGTCATCAACGACCTCTTCGACTGGTTTGACCATTATGATGTATTCCCGCTCTGTATGGGTTGTTTGGATTGAGAAGATAGAAGTGAAAATGAACTTATCAACAAGCGGCTCCACTGGAGGTCTATAGTTGAAATGGTTGTTGTTGTTGTTGACGAGTCATATGACGTCGAGATTGGATTGCATACGATGGCCAACGATTGGATGGTCACCCTCCACCCAGCGATCGGCGGGACCACGTGGCATGGTCTTGTCAGAGCTATATACGTGTCATTCTGTTATCAAACCCAGCCCTGACAGCGGGAGCATTTCCAAGTTTTGAAAGTTGGCCAGGTCTGAAAGTTGCATCCATCTGTGGTACAGGATAACCACCCCTCTGTATACATAGACACTTCTCACCGCCGCCAGCAATGGCCCCAAAATCAACAGTGGTGGCTAGTTCATCCCGCTCAAAACCGTCCCTACCCATATCTAACGGCCACAGCCATGCGGGACCTTCTCGACCGGCTCCTCAAGTCCTGAAACGGCGAGCTGCTAATGTTCCCTCGGACGACGAGTCTGAGGACGGCGAATTCGACGCGGCAGACGGCGGACTGGAGCTAGGAGAGGACGATGACGAGGATGGGGAGGATGCAGAGCTCGACGATGACGATGACCAGGAGGACGAGGCTTTCCCCGAGCTGGATAGTGGGTCCGAAGGGGAGGATGGGTCTTTAGACGACGATGAGGCCGATTCGGAAGATGCCTTGGAAGAGGATGAAGGGGAAGAGAGTGGTTCAGAGTCTGGGTATAATTCGTCGGATATCGAGCGAATGTACAACGAGGACGATGATTCCCCAGTGACCTCCCCTTCGTCGTCAACGCAGAATCTGACAACCGACGACAAAATCGACCGTCTCATCAAGAAGAACACAGTCAAGCCTGATGAGGATTTGGGAGCAGACGGGAAGATATCCAGAGCGAAGGACGGGGAGGGCCGATTGGTCAAGAGTAAACTCGTCAAGGGCGGTTATAGGAGAGAGTATGAAGATGTCGAAGCTGGTTACGGGAGTGAGAGTAGTACCGAGGATGTGAGTATAGTGCCATTTCTCTCTTTGCGCACTTTGCACAGGGGCCCATTGCTGACAAGCCGGTACAGAACCCCAACACAGTCGGCAACATCCCTATGGAATGGTATGACGACCTCCCTCATATTGGTTACGATATCAACGGCCGCAAGATCCTGCGCCCAGCGAAGGGGGACGAGCTGGACAAATTCCTTGCAACGGTGGAAGACCCAACGTCATGGACGTCAGCCGAGGACAGACTCTTACAGCAACAGGTCCAGTTGACTGATAGGGAGCTAGATATTATTCGACGATTGGAACGAGCGGAAAACCCTGATGCTGGATACGATCCGTATCAGGACACTATTGAGTGGTTCACCGGAGAAGGAAAAGAGAGAGTAATGCCTTTGAGCGGTGCTCCCGAACCCAAGCGACGATTTGTTCCATCCAAGTGGGAACACAAGAAGGTCAGTCCTTCCTTACTCTATATCTGATTCGATGCTGACATCGGGTCATAGGTGATGAAAATTGTCAAAGCCATTCGTGAAGGTCGAATCGTTCCCAACAAACCCGCCGATACCAAACCGACCGTTTATTCAATCTGGTCAAATTCCGACATCCCCAACCCACCTCATGCAATGTACATGCCAGCGCCACAACTCCCGCCTCCCAAGACCGCAGAATCCTACAACCCGCCCGAAGAGTACCTGCCAACAGAGCAGGAACAGGCAGAATGGGAAGCGACCGACAAGGAGGACAGGAAGACGGATTTCCTCCCCCAGAAATACGACGCTCTTAGACTGGTTCCGGGGTATCATAACTTGGTGCAAGAGAAATTCGAGCGGTGCCTTGACCTATACCTAGCCCCTCGAACTCGTAGGGTCAAATTGAACATTGACCCGGAGAGCTTGATACCCAAACTCCCGGCTCCTCGAGAACTACGACCCTTCCCTATCGCCCAATCTGTCCAGTACAGACATCCAGGCGATACAAGAGTTCGGGCAGTATCCATTAACCCTACCGGTGAATGGGTAGCCTCAGGCTCCGAAGACGGTGTAGTGAGATTATGGGATCTCGGGAACGGTCGTGAAGTCTGGAGATGGGATCTAAAAGCTGGCGCGATCCAGTACGTAGAATGGAGTCCCAACCGCGAAGAGGCGATGTTGGTCGCGGTGGTCTCTGGTCGGATCGTCGTTCTGGCCCCACTGGCTTTGGTAGCCCCCGCAGTGGCTGCGACGACTCTTACTCATGCCAACACTGCTTTTGCAAGTAGTGCGGCTACAACGAAAATCGGGGCCGGGAAGGAGGTAAAGGGGACCGAGGCTATTAAATGGGTTAGGCCTGGGGAGAATGAGAGGGAACGCGGTGTTTTGGTATATATCGAAGTACCAGGCACTCCCAAGCAGATAGCTTGGCATAGAAAGGGAGACTATTTCGCGACGGTCGCAACGGATGGTGAGTGAACCGACCTCCCTTCATCGGTAACTAAATCCTGTGGAGAATGTAGCTAACAGATGGGTGGGTTGACAACAGCCGCGAATAAATCCGTCCTCATCCATCAATTATCAAAACACCAAACTCAATCTCCCTTCCGCAAGACCCAAGGCCAAGTCCAACGAGTAATGTTCCACCCTACCAAACCGCATTTCTTCGCCGCAACCCAAAGATATGTTAGACTATATGATCTGGCCGGTCAGAAGTTATTGAAAACACTGCAAACGGGTTTGAAATGGATTTCGTCCTTGGACGTTCATCCTTCCGGGGATAACGTGTTGGTTGGGAGTTACGATAAGAAGCTTTGTTGGTTCGATTTGGATCTTGGAACGAAACCTTTCAAGACTCTTCGGTATGTCTTTCCTTCTTCCTTCTCTCTTCATCGCCGGCTGGACTGACAAGGGGGTTGGAATTCTGACAACTTCTATTAGGTACCACACCAGGGCCCTTCGATCTGTAGCCTACCATCCCACTTACCCGCTTTTCGCCTCGTCTTCAGACGACGGGACGATCCACATCTTCCATTGCACAGTGTACACAGATCTCATGCAGAACCCGCTCATCGTGCCCCTCAAGATCTTACGGGGCCACAGGGTCATCGAAGGACTGGGGGTTTTGGACTTGAGATGGCACCCTGAGAAACCGTGGTTGATTAGTTCTGGAGCTGATGGGGAGGTTCGATTGTGGTGTTCTTGATGGCGCTGTAGCTTGAGGGGCGATAGGACCGGTGCCCATATTCATAGCTTACATGCATTTATTGATGCCAAGTTCCTGAGCATTAATTCGAGAGCTGCTTCTGCGTAGGCTATAGTCGTCTGCAAAACGACTCGGGTCCATATGCAGCAGGGCAAATTACATGATATGCTGCATGACTTATGACACTTCCTCTCTTGATCTACAAAGCCAAATAATCCCTGACCTCAGCTTCACTCAGCTTCCTGAACGTAGGCGGTAGCCTTTCACCCGACTTGGGTTCCATTTGTTCTGGCGTTGGACAAGTGACTACCCCGATCTCAATGGTATTTTCAGTCATCTGGCCCTCAAATCCCTCCTTGAGGGTAAGAAGTGCTGTGTGAATGGCGTCTTCGAGGGATAGGTCGTCGTTGTATCTAATATTGAAGGTCAGCATTTGCATCTGAGACATGTATCAATCCAAAGGATGAGATTGAAAGCGAGAGTTGACTGCGACAAAAAGGATGGATAGGTAACTGACCTCTTCTCAAGGAATGTCTTCCCGTTGACCATGTTCTTCCCGATAGCACTGGCCTTCCATGCCCAGTAAGATCCTGAAGGGTCGACCTGGTATAACGACTGTCCCCGATGCGCATCCCACCCAGCAATCAGTAGGGAGATACCATATGGTCGAACACCACTATATTCATCGTCTGCGTTAGCTAAGCCCACCCAGCAGCTAAGCATTGACTTGCAGTCTGAAAGACGCTGGCAAGACTTGATGTTCGCTCAGCTGCGTATGAACTCACCCAGATTGCGTAGCCTTCTGCATCACTCCAGCAACCTCCTGAACGAGTACCTTTGTCGGTGGGTATTCACCATACACCTTCCAGTATGCCTGAGCGATCTTCCGAGCCTTTGCGACGAGGATACGGAAGTCTGGACCCATGCCTGAGTACACGAAACCGATGTTGGGGCAAATGGGGGCAACCTTCTCGATCATTGACGCGTCTAGGAGGAGGGAGGGCGACTTCTTCTCGGTAGCTAGGACTATACCATTTGTAGCTATGAGTGAAGTGTGGTCAGCCACATCCAAAGCCTCCAATGGGATAAGGAAGCCATGCAAACCGATTCGAACTGATGAAGAAATCCCGACATACCTTTGATGCCGAGACTGGTTGTCCCACCGGCGACAGCTGCTAGGGCATGTTCGATTTGGACTAGCTTTCCGGATGGGGAGAAGGTGGTGAGAGAGAAGCTATAGATCAATATGTGTCAGTCACCATTCAGAGCATCGTCTTGCAATGAATACTGAGGTAGGACTCACGAGTAGGCTCCGCCTCCACCTGGGGCAGCCATGATCAGAGAGCTAGAAAGGTTCTAGAGAGGAGCAGGATGTCGGAGCTTATCGACTTGGTATAGTCTAATGAGAGCCCAGATTGTCGTAAGGCAATAAAACTGGGAGAGAGATGAGGGTCAGAGGAATAGCTGAATGAACGAACCAGTTGGTGTTCGAGGACATGAAAGACGAGCGCGCGTTCATGCAACGCAAGCGTCAGATACTTTACGTAAGCCAATACTCTTGGAACAGCTTGATCCGAGGACGAGTCTTCATCTTGCTTCCTCGTTCACGAAACGCTGACTTGTGCACATGTGCACGCCCATTATAGGTTCCATCGAGCAGCATTCAAGAATCTCCTACTCGGTGTGAACAACCTCCATGTTACTGCGCATATGAGCAACCAGCGTCGCTAAGACAAAGGTCTTTCAACTATGAAGTAAAGGACCAACCCCATCCATTCCGTCAAGGGATGTTGTAGCGATCGAGATGGGAACGTACAATCTGGCATACCTCGATGTGACTTGACACAAACTCATTTCCCAGCTGGAGTTCCTTTGCTCCACAGTGCCGCATATTGCCGATGTCACTTCTTGTTCTGCTGACTTTCCCGAGTATTTTGGCTTTAACGGTCCTCGCGCTGATGCTTAAAGGGATGCTGATCACACACAAAGCTGACGATGCATCTGATGAAGCTCATTGATCCTCTACAGCTCTACAGTCCGGCGGGGCGGTTTATTCTGTCGGACGAAATGGTCAGAAATCGAGGTCCTGAAGGCTCTCCGTAGAAGGATGTTGAAGCTGCTTCTTTTCCGGCGTGGCTGCTGCTCCGGATCACGGCATATGTAGCGGAAAACACTGGTTCTATCGAACTTTTAAAACCCCCCCGCACCGGATCCCTATCTAGACATTATTCATAGCAAGATAGCAACGAAACACACTAGAATGGCGTTCTCCCACCCCGAACTACTCGCTCCTGCCGTGATATCTTTCTTCGCCGCCCTGTATCCCCTTCCTTGGCATTTGAGGACTAGGAACATTGCGACGTTATCGATGATATTCTGGATGACCAGCCTGAACGTCGTCCACATTGTCAACTGTAAGGATTTATTGACTACTGCCGTCGTAGCTAACAAAATGGAACAGGTCTCGTGTGGTCGGACAACGTGAATATCAAGGCCAAAGGATGGGGGGACATTTCCGCCACGATTGTCGGTGAGCTATGAATTGCTCAGCAACTGGACTACCCCGACTAAACAGGTCAATAGTCGGATATAACTACGGTCTACCCCTGGCCCACTTAGTGCTCGCCAAACAACTCGAATCTCTAACCTCCCTCCGACCCCGGAGCGCATTATTCGACCTGGACGCCAGACACCGGCAGAAAGTTCTTGACCTGAGCATCACTGTCGCTGGACCAAGCGTAGGGATTCTCTTGCATCTCAGTACGATGGATCGGAGGTTCTACATTATTGAAGGTTTTGGTCCGATGCCTGCTACGTTCTGGGACGCTTGGGGCGTGATTGATATGGCAGTGGGTGACTGTGGCTGTGAAACGAAAACGCACCTGGTACTAATACTAGGTTGCAGATTGTTCCGATCCTAATTGCCTTTGCATGTGGTGTATACACAGGTTGGTTCTCCGTCGCTGAATGGTCCAGTACGATTAACATGTACACAGTCATGACTGTGGTCAACGTTCACCTACGACGACAGCAATTGCTCTCTCTCATCCATTCCGACTCCTCCATCAACCGCGATCACTTCATTCGCCTACTATTCCTCGTACAAGCCGAGTTTGGCACATGCGCGTAAGACCATCTCCCCCTCAATTTCAGTGAGTGCGGATGCTGAGAAGACTATCCCAGCCTCCGAGCGATCTTCAACCTCCTGGCATTCGAGCATGGACCACAACCTTACGACCATCGTGGTCCGCCGAAGCATAATCTGACCAGAATCGAGACCTTAACCGCAAATCAGCTCTCCTCAACCGGCCTCGTAGTTCTTCGTCTTCAGTTTTACACTGTAGTGGCGTGCTCCATCGTCTTCTTTTTGTGCTTCGCAAACGGTGAGCGTCTCTGCTTGGGCATCATCATGGAAAACTGATTGAGGCATCTAGGAACCGAAACCAAGAACTTTTATCTAAAAGTCGTGCGGAAGATGTTGCCTTGCCTTCCCGACCATAACTTGGCTAGGCCGAGCAGACTCAGCTCTATCGATACGAGGTATAACTGCTTTTTGAATCTGATGCAGATATCAAACGAACCCAACTAATGCTACATTAGTGGCTCTCAATTTCAGAGTGGCCGCTTGCTTCATTCACCTCGCTGTGAGGACATACAAACTCCGGCTACGGCAAAACAAGATATCAGCCTCGAGGAAATGCTGGGTGATCCGGTGACACCGGCCCTTGATAAGCAGCCCCAATGGGACGCGGAACGAATACACACAGGAGATGCAGATTCGCTGTATCACTCGCCTCTGGATTTGAGGCGAGAGGAGTGAAGCTCACGACGGCAGCTGTCTGCGGTCCTTTGGTCGATGTCTCAGAATGGATCTGAATGTGTGAATCTGTTATTTTGTTCAAATTATCGCTGTATATCCGAGAGAACAAGCGGCCTTGGAGGGTGCCGAATGCTGTGAGGTAGTCAAGTACATTGCCGTCCCGCCCGGGTTTGATACCTTGTTTCAAGCTCTCAGTACTACCACATCAGCACCTGATCATAGTGAAATGGAGTTCTAGGTGGTAAAACAGCTGCCGGAATGGGTAATCTCCCATGCCTGTCATGTACCCAAACGCGAACAGCTGGTAACGGAAGCCACATGGTATTAAGAGAAAGCACCGAGGCGGTTCCAGATCACTGTCTGCTCACTTGACCGAGGGCTTTCGACTGACACAATGGCTTACATACCTCTTGCATCGTCCACGTCTCTTAACCCCTTGAAGCTTAACATGGACAATCATGCAAGGCCAGAACCAAATAAGGTGTGTGGCCCATTGCAGAGATACTCCCCTATCCGAATCTGTCAGCCTTCTTTGGGACGCAGTCTCGGTAGGAGTCAAGGGTCTGATCACTTGCCGCATAGATCGGCGGGGCAAGTCCAAGCGGACGAACCGCTTAGTGTTCTGTACGCAGAAGTAGTCCCCGGTTGTCGTTATTTCTTCTTGGGTGGTGCGCCGCGGATGGAAAGGGGAGTGGTTGGCTGGTTCATTAAGCTCAGGGTTTGTTGTTTCCGTCTATCACTTCAGGCACAGATCATGTGGCGGTTCCTGGTCCAAGCTCCTGGAGACTGCAATTCTAGACAACTCTTCCATAGAAATGATGCTATTGATAGCGATCGGGAATATCATCTTGCATCTACTATCCACAATTCACTCAAACTTATCTGCAAAATATTGACACCCACCAAAGTAAAGCTCTTATTGAGTGGAAGACGATCTCTCCTATACAATACCTGAATACCCAGCGACTGGCCCAAAGCTCTGGAATCGTTAAGGTTTCCTCATGGTTCGCCTCGACCTTGTTATCCCCACGTTCGTTGGTCTCGTGGTCGGAGTATACCCTCTACCATGGCATCTCAAGACGAGAAATATAGCGACACTTTCCATGGTGTGCTGGCTCACTGTTATTCAACTCAATAGCCTCATCAACTGTGAGTTCAGCAACTCCCGTCACCAACTGATCTCTCTTTCAGTCTTCGTCTGGGCGGACGATGCCAAGATACGTGCTATATGGTGGTGTGACTTCACAGTAGCACTTCACAGTATGTTCTGACACCCGAGTCATGGTTGTCAAGAGGCTCTGCTGAACTCTTGCGTAGTCGCGAAACAGTATGGTCTGCCTTTGGCACATTTGCTTCTCGCCAAACAACTGGAATCTCTCACAACTCTTCGGCGCGATAGTATTCTTTTTGACGGGGACGCTATGCACCGATCAAGGATGATAGACCTGGCAGTAACATTGATCATTCCTGTCATCGGCGTCCTGGCGCATCTGGGGATGATGAATCGACGATTTTACATCATCCAGGGACTGGGTCCTATCACCGCGACATATTGGGATGGCTGGGCCATCTTCTTCCTCGGAGTAAGCTTAGAAGCCTCCAGTTGGACTGCAAATTCCTATTGACGAGCCTTCATAGATCCTCCCCACCTTCATTGCAATTGCATGCGGCGTGTACACCTGTGAGCTAGAAGCATCCTCTCTAACGGAACCAGTCCTTTCATAGCTAATGTGAGCAGTCATGGCCTTGAACAATATCAGAAGAAGGAGAGGGACTCTCATGTCGATGCTGGTCGACAATTCAAACGTGGATAATAACAACTACATCCGACTTATGATTCTGGCCCTGGCGGAACTGGGAGCATGCACGTGAGTCCAGCAGGTGGCCCAATCTATCCAGCCAGTATGAAGTCGACTAACCTGAAGACATTTACAGAGTCAAGGCGTGTTGGGGCATTTTATACTTTGTGCGAGGCCCTCTACCCTTTCCTTCTCTTCAGGACGGTCCATCCCACAGTCTTACCATGATTGCGACGTTCACTCCTGGCCAGGTCCCCTGGGATATGGTCGTCGTCTTGCGCCTACAGTTCTGGACTGCTTTCGTCTGTAGTGCCGTCTTCTTCCTGTGTTTCAGTTCTAGTGAGTTTGAGGCTTTAGAATGTAGATATTCAGAGGAGTATAGATCAAGCTAATCCTATAACAAAGGTGCCGATACCAAGAGATTCTACAAGGGTTTGCTGAGAAAGCTCATTCCCTGCCTGCACCGAAAGTCAGACAATGCGTCTTACAATAATCAAATTTCGTCAGACGGGTAGGTGGTCATGATTTTGTTCAGCCGGGCGATATTAATATCCCCATCTAGTTCTGTGACCGAAGTGGATCCCTTTGCTAGTCACAAACTCTCTCACAAAGCCGAGCTGAGCTTTGAAGAGATGCTGGGATCGTCGGGTCACATCGTAGTCAACACGTTGGAGAAGCACTCAACGCACTCTGAGCCCCCTCAGTACGAGTCTTTTGAAGAGGCGTCAGATGATCTGTACTTGGAGCCATTAGAGATCCGCCATCCTGGGAAAGAAGAGGTCTAATCTGGACGCAAGATGCTTGCAGTAACTGAACGAGAAACCCCTTAATGTATGACCTGACATGCCGATCTCTGGTGGAAATTGTCTGAGTCGCCTGCTGCTCACTGCAACACGACGCCTGGCATACCGTAGGCAGATCGTTCGTTGCATGGCATTCTCCCTGTCATTCAATTCAAGAATACAGTCTGAGGAAGGCTGGATGCCGCATCTCTGCGTTATCGTTCTTTCCCAGGCAGGTTATGTAACATTTCCAAATGCAGCCAAACAAACGTCGATCTGTCGTCAGCGTGGCGTCGCCCAATGTGGCAATGTTTCAGGTTATTTCCTTCGTCGGCGATTTAGCCATCTCCGCGCCCTGTCTTCTTCATGTTCCCTCCCTATGCATGCATGGATGATATGGATGCCCACCCAGCAGGCCACAGGTCTCTACTAGTTTCTGAGCGATACGCCCTAAGGGGGCGAGCCTGGAATCTAGTCTACGATCTACGCACCGGGCAAGAAACCTTGGCGATCCCTTGAATTGTATTAGGGCCTAACTTCCTTGGGCTGGAAAGATCCGATGGTGGTCGTTCCTTCACCCATATGTGATTTGGTCTGGAGTTGATCTTAGTATCCTCTATCATTCGTTGTTCGAGAACGACCGCTCGTTTCTTCTATATCATATTGCTTCTCAGTAGCTGGTCTACGCTCTTCATTCTTTTCCAGCGACAACAGCAACAGTAGCCAGACTACTTCCCGGTGGCCCTCACATTCTTTTGGATTCCTCCAACATGATCTTCAACGCGAGCACTGTCCTGCCGCAGACTCTCGGGCTGGTCCTGGCTCTTTACCCATCAACATGGCATTTCAAGTCTGGGAACATTGCGACCATCTCCATGATCTTCTGGATGGCGACCAATCACCTGATCCAGCTGATTAATGGTACGTTAAGCGGAGATTCCCGGCACTAGAGCTGACGTTGATCCTCATCATAGCTGTTGTCTGGTCCGACAATGCCCATGCTAGGAACCTTGGTTGGGCAGACTTCTCAAATGTCATGTCAGGTGAGTAGTATCATAACGACAACGCTAATCATCACAGTTGCTGGCAACTTTGGTCTCCCCATCTCGCACTACCTTCTCGCTAGGCAGGTGGAGTCGTACACCTCTTACCGGAAAGAGTGTGAGAGCTGTGAGGAAGTGATGAAAGCCAAGAGACGCTGGAACATCCGTCTTCTCACTTTCCTGGGCCCTGCCGTCGGTGTCCTCATTCATCTGAGCAACATGGATCGTCGAATGTACATTATTGAGGAGATTGGTCCCATGGCGGCTACTTACTGGGACGCCTGGGGACTAGTCTGGATGGCTGTAGGTTCATTGTGATCAGATCCTTCACAGGTACTGACGGAGTACTCTAGGTTGTTCCTTTGATCTTCGTCGGCATGACCTTCTTCTACACTTGTAAGTTATTTTAGGAATCCTGATTCCCATTCGTTAGACGGAGACTAACCAGTGGATATCAGGCAAGGCTGTTTGGAACATTGCTCGCCTTGGTAGTCTTCCAGTCAACTTCACTGGACCTCACATGAACGGGTCCATGTTCCGCCGCTTATTGGCCCTCAGCATCGGCCAATTTGGGAGTGAGATGTAAGTTCCGAGCACAACTTGCGAGAATCGTACTGACAATAATGCGAAGCGCTCTATGCTATCTCAACGTGTGCTGCTTCATCTACGGCCCGCAGCCAATTGTCAACCGTGGCGCTCCTTTCCACAACTTGAGTGGTGTGGAGACTGTCACCTGGTCGCAGATCACTAGCCAAGGGCAGGGTACTCTGCTCATGATGGGATACATGGGTTTGCTCGCTAGCGGCATGTTCTTCATTTGCTATGCTACCAGTGAGTCCTCCCCTGTACTATCGGGCTTGTCCCTGACAAGTTATAGGCATCGAGACCACGCAGTTCTATACCGGAATTGTTCGTCGCGTCTTCATGTGTCTTCCCGGCTCGCGTATGAGCGAGAAGCGAGCCTCTCTTGCGGCGCAGATTCGACAGTCCATCTCCAAGTGAGTTGCTATGCAAGTTTCCTATCCTGTATCCAAACACTGACCAGCCATCACTCAGTTTGCCAACCGATAACTTGACTGAATCGATCCAGAGAAGGATCAGCCAGGCGAGCAACATGCTCACGAAGACCAATACTCGTTCCGACGAACCCTTGGTTAAAAAGAGCGAGAAGCTCGACGTCATTCATTACGATGACGAGGAAATGGGTTCTCCCGGACTCGAGTTTGCCAGACATTCCAGGTGGCAGAACTCGCCGGTTCAACAGCCCTTGCAAGCGACTTTTGATAATCAGGGTACCATGCATGAGCTCTTCATCGCTCCCGATGGCACCTTTGACTCGGGTATTATGACACCGGAAGAGGGCATCGCGCCACACATTGTCATCGAGCGACCTGGTGAGTTGATGAACTTCTCGGTCCTTGCTTCTGTCCGTTTTCCGTTTGCCGGAGCTGATGATGCGTTTTGCTTTATAGCTTCTCGTCAGCTCTAGATATCCTATCCTCTACCCCATGGAGCGAGATTATCATTTCGCTCTGGGAGAGAAAGCAATTATCTCATCCCTCACCTCGCCCTTCTTCTACCCCTCAGTGCTATGGACTTTCCCAATTTTCATTTCCGGCCGTACCCCTTTATCACCCCTGCTATAGCATCATCTTTTGACTATGTATCGTTGACACTGCCAATCAGCAATGTCCATTGCCACCGCAAATGCCATATCGCTTTGAGTTACTCCTCTTTCTTTTCAACACCTATGGCGTTTCAGTATCTCTGGAGTCCTCTCGCTCAATCGACTTCTCCGCGCTGACGCCATAGATGCAAGAGTTTCACCTGAGTATTGGTTGCATTTGAGGAGTCTGCTTCTGCACCTTTGTAGGTTTAAGCTGTCACACGTCTCATCTAGTGTGTAGCATCATGACGCAAAGGACAGTCCCCATGACGAGGGTCAAGAAATGTAATATGCAAGGGCTGCGGCGTCACAAAATGATGATATATAGGCTGGTCGAAACTCGGAGAATCAGTTCGACTTATCGCATACACCATACCTCATTATCAGCTTCGCAGCCATCTCTTTCTGAACGCATCGTGCAAACCATTGAAGCTCGAACTGAAGCCCACCTAGCACTGACGTTTCCCACTAACGATGAATTATTTCTTAGGAGGTCGCCATTCCAGATACCAGGTTTTGGGCGCCGGTAATGATAATGAGGAGATTCAACCACCACCAAACGAGACAGCGGACACTGCAGACATACATCTGGATTCTGGGAATGCCGCTACAAGCGGCACATCTAGAGACTCCAATCCTGGGATAGAGCTTCAATCTTCAAATAGTCAAGCATCGAGCAGGTTTTCAGCGGGCTGGTTAATGCATCCTCAACCAGTCGAGTCCAGGATCCCGGTGGCCACTTACCCCCCACGCTCGTGGAGGTCAAAACGGCACCGCAGTAGCTGTGGTTTGGATTGCTATGACTTGACTGTTTTGGGGATAGGGGGATTGGTTTTCGCCGGAATGGTAACCTTGTTTACTTTCTGCCATCCTCCACGTTACAGAGGTTACGAATATGATAAGGCACCCTGTGAAACCGGATATTACCGGTGCTATGTTCCCGGTCATGCACCCCAGGATTGGTGGAAGGAACTTGGCCTCCTTCCTCTGGGGACGGAAAAGGGAGAAATTCCTCCGCCGACAAAGGGGATCAATACTTGTGAGTATGCGGCTTCGCTTACGACGAGCGGAGGGACAACTATTACAGAATTTGTTCCCCTTACGACTGTCACAGTCAGTGGGGTCACAGAACTCTCCGTGGGAACGCTCCCGGTTCGCACTGCGTCAGCCAGTAGGTCTACCTTGACCCAGGTAAACTAGTCTAGATGGGAAGTGGTGCTTCATAGAAGGGAGGAGATGTTTCATTAGTTTCGTTGTTAACAGTTGGTACATTGAATGAGTCGATGCGAGATGATAAATTTACGAATAACATCTTGGACATACAATGTCCATTGGCGAATCAGATACAAATAAATTCAGCTCATATACAAAACAAGTTAGTGCCATAGGACGGCACGTCCACATCACAGCATCCGGAACCCCATTCCTCCGCCACCTTCCCGATCTTCCTCCCCGATCCCCAAAGCTCTCTGAGCTTCTCGTTCTTCCTCCCAATCGATACCTTCCCCGCGTTCCATGACTCTCTCGTAATAATCCTTGGCGGCTGGCTGGAGTCCATCCGGGAAGACTCTAACCAAAGAAGTACTCAACGGCCCTTCTTCTGAAGGGTTTTCATCGCTACCCCGTCCAGCTCGTTCTGCCGACAACTCTCCAACGAGGATTCGCATCGCGCGTTCCCTTTTCCGAATCGCCCGTGCTCGCCTCGACTCCCACTCAGGGATCAGGGTGAAGAACCACAACAGGACAGGCAACAGAAGTTGAGTCTTCCAACGTGCCGGTTGCGATAACGGATGTGGTCCGATTCGTGGCACTGGACTCGGAGACACAGTGCCAGATCCAGCTGGGTTGACAGGGTTCCCATTAATACCCGTGGTGGTAGGAGGTAACGTCGACTCCGAAGGCAGACGATCAGTTGTATCTGGAGGGAGTCTGAGTTGATTATTGTCGATATCGAGATGGTACAAAGGAACCAAGTAGTCGAAAGCATTTGCAGCTGATCGATTAGCTCGACGCCGCTCCTCCAGTCGGTTTGCGAGAAGAGCCGCTTGAACGTGAAAAGGTGCTTCCGTCCCTATCCGTCTGAGGTCACCAGGGGCAGCTTCACCATCATGGCCGATACCTCCCCCTTGCTCTACGGGAGCAGCGGCAGCGGCTGCACCTGCTCGTCTCCGTCTCGGTGTCTCCCTTCTATAAGTGCTAACAGCATCTCCGACCCACCAGCCGATTGCTGCCCCACCAATTACCCATAGCTTGACGTCTGTCCATTTCATGTCTCTCGTCAACATCCATAAGATTCCTAAGACCTTAAGCAAAGCAAACAGGACATGGCTGACTACCTGGGGAGGTATGTAGGGGAGTCTGATACGGAAGGTTCGATGATAGATGACTCGGATGTTAGGATTCTGCTGGCTCAAAGTGTTCGATGGCATGGCTGGGGCTGTAGAGGTTGTGGTGGTGGCTTGTTCTAGGCAAGTTGATAGGAGGGGAAGTAGTGTGGTGATTCGTAGATACAAAATGAGGTGGTTGATCTGAGGGATTGTCATGAGGTGGAGGGGAGGGAGGTGAAGTTGGTATCGAGTCTCACTACCAACAGGCTCAACGTTAGCGAAATCCACAGCGCACTCATTCGGGACCTCACTCTAGTTCTACTACGACGCTCTCCCCAGCTGGCCCATCTTTCCACCTCCGACCAATTCGGCCCGACCATAGCGTCTTTACCTGACTCTCAAGTTCTTCGCGCCCCAAAGCAGATATGTCAGTCGCCGTATCCGCAACTGGCTCGAAAGCTGATTCCCAGTCCTCCCATCCTTCTTCTCGGCCACCGGCTTCTCCTGCAAGCAATCTTACGATCGTCATCACCGCCTGGCGAGCGATGTCTTGAGAGTGCAACGGCGGCGGGATAGCCTCGTCCCATGCGAGTGGAGGGATATCGAGCAGATGACACAGATGATATCGTGATGTGAATAGGAGATAGTGTATCGTATCAAGTAACGCCTGAGTGTTTCTGATGGCTGGTGTAGCGGAGGTTCTCGAGACCGAGGTCGATGGCGACGAATTGGAAGTGGGTGTATTGGGCAGAGGAGAGCGGGCCGGCGAAAGTTGTGCAGATCTGGAAGAGAGACGAATAGGTCGAGCAACCAGGTAGAAGCTGTGCATAGAGCCAGAATCTCGCGACTGAATGATTATGATGATTCATCAATCAAATGTCGTTCCCGCAGCAATGCGCGCAAGCAACTCACCTGTCCAACGATGTCCCCAATGATCTCGTCGTCACGGACAATACGCCCTTGCCATATCAGCCTCATACCATCCATACTCCATCGGCCAAGACCATCCATCTCCCCCCGCTCAAGTTTCTCTTTGAGGGTCAAAATACTTAATCGCCTTCCTACCACCCAGCCTTCCTTTCTCCTTGACGACCCATCACCAGAGTCTGCGTTGGGCGTTTGGATGGTGATTCTCACAGTGTCCATCTCATCTACCAGGTCGCTTCGATGGTATGATCGTCTACGGATGACAGGCGCATTGACTGTTTCTCCAGCAGCGGTGGGAGGCTGGGGATGATGACGTGTGAATGGCGTCACAGTTGGTGATGGGGGAGCTGGCGGCGGGGCGGCTGGCTCGGGAAGGTTGTCGCCTTGCATGGCAAAGGCGATGACAGCAAAGTTGGAGAGGAAGAGATAGTAAGGAAACTTGCTGGCGGCGCTCTGGAGGATTTGAGCGAGCGTCGCTGGCATCCAGGATGGATACAAATGAACGTTGACAACAGCACAATGGGCAGCAACAGCCTCCACGTAAGGGGGTCAGAGTGCCACAAATGAGGTAACGCCGTATAACCCCGCGGTTATCTACTTAATCGTCGCTTGGTGCTTTGCTTGTCAACAACGACGCGAGTGATTTCGCTGTTCGTCAGCGATTGACTACTCACTTGATACCTCCAGTGCTGTTTCTAACAGTACTTCCTCAGCCAACATCCTCCGAGCATGACCAACGGGTCACCGCATGCCCATTTTGCAGTTGATGCTGGTCAATTCACCTCATCTTCCTCTTCTCAGTCTGTCGAGTGAGTTCGACTATGTTTCAGTCAACCTGAAGTTGACACATCCTTAGAACCTATAACCACAGCCTATCAACGATCAACTCTCAATTACTCAATCATGGATACACGAAACGGCCACTTAACCTCGAAGCCTTGTCAGAAAGAGATAGCAACGACGTCGTTAGTGTACTGTATGAGTTACTAGGATCAAGTGTCGTGAGTCTTTGTTTGCCTTTGCGAAGGACGGACCGCTGAGCTCTGTTTCAGTCTAACCTCACGACGCTCGACTCCCTCGCTGCTCGCTACCGTACTCTCGAATACGAACACGAGCGGCTAGCAAAAGCAGTCGTCTCAACTCGAAATGCCAATGGAAGGCTGGCGAGCGAAGTGCAAGCTTGGAAGTCTCGGTGCGGTGATGCAGAGAAGAAGCTGGCCCTCTCAGAGGAGCGAGAGAAAGCGCTACGGGAAGAGATTGGGCGTGGCCGGAAAGCGTTGGATGGGATACGAATAGCAGCAGGAGTAAGTTGACGGAGAGCCCAGGATTTCAAACGAAGCGTGCAGGCGATTTCCCACAACTGGCTGATTTATTACACTCTAGCATGAGAACAAGAAAACCCAGATGAAGCTCGACAAAGCTCAAGCTCAATTAGCGAGGCTCAGTATGGACGCCACGCTTCTCACTCGTCCGCAGGGTATGGTTCTACTCAATCCCATTTCAAGTGGACGCAGCCTGCCAGAAGCTGTAAGCAAAACTTTCAGATTCAGCAAAGCCCATGCAGAGGCTTCCCACCTAGACTATAACTGACAAACTAAACAGCCTGGGCATTCTCCGTTACTCGAACAATCCCTGCGTGAACTTGCCGAGATTCGACAAAGCTTACAGGAGGAGACCGAGGCCTTCCGACACGTAATCGTTTCAACCGGGAACGGCCTGCGCGAAGCTTTGGCATTAGCTTCGGGTGAAGAGGTGTGTCAATATATCCAGACACGGCTTCGTGCTTGCTGACCTGCATATCGTAGGCACCCCAACGCCTTATGCACTCCCAATTCTTTACAAATCCTTCGTCAACATCCTCGTCCACTCGCCACTTGAGTCAAACTCAGTCACTGACTGCTACTCATCAGTCGGCATCCTCAACCTCTCACCCATCTATCGCTGATCAGAAACTTCGAGCACTTGTTAATTCCATTCGGGACAAGCTGTTAGCACCTCAAGCAAATGCTCGCTCCGATGCGAATGGGGGATTAACTCAAACGCAGCTCCGAGAAGAACAGGAAGATCGAGAACGAGCTGAGCGGGAGAAGGAGAGAATCCGAAAAGATCTGGAAGAAAAGATCAAAGATCTAGAGGTCGAGGTTGTTTGTTCCAAGGGCCGCGAGGAGGAAGCCCGAAAATTGGTTGAAGAGCTGTCAAAGATACAGATAAGCACCGCGTATGTTCTGTTCCCCTCACTAACTCAGCAAGTTATCTCAAGTCGCCCGTACTGACATACTGCCGAATCCACAGCTCCACTCGCCCCATAGAAGAAGAAACTGAATTAGAGGATGATGACCTGGCGGAAAGGTTGAACAAGCAAAAGGAGCTTCTAGATGAAGAGAGAAGGAGATTTACCGAAGCTACTCTGAGGCTTGGTGAAGAGAGAAGACAACTGGAGGTGCGTGCTTCTGGTTTTGTGCCGAATTCTTCTGACGTTGACTTGATGTCACAGGCCCAACGCCAAGCCTTCCTAGAAGAGCAGCGCGAGGCAGACGTAGATGCCATGCTGGCCTTTCTGCCCCCTACTCCAGTGGCTTCAACTTCAGCTAATCCGGCGGTCGACCTTTCTTCGCCATTCTTGACTGCTTCCACCAATCAGCGATATCTCACCTCAACTGCCTTTGTGTCACCTCACAAGCCCAAAGCCCCTTCACCTCTGTCTCCATTCCCTGGTAAACCTCGAACTCCAAAGTCTCATGTAGCGAGTCACGGAAGCGGGAAACGACGGCCCGTGAAAACTCCGCTGTCGCGATTGGTCCTGGAGAAAGCGGTCAGAGAGAAAACTCGAGAGGGCGGGGTACTTGGTCTGGAGGGAGGACGAAGGATCAATGTATCTCAAGCTGATCACAAGAATGAGAAAGGGAAAGGGAAAATGTCATCCGAAGGGGGAGGCACTATTCGTCTATCAAAGAGTACGGCAGGGAGGAGCTCGGGCTCGTCAAATGGTAGCGAAGATGCGAGGAGGAGCAGCGAGACTCAGAAGTTGACAGCCTCGGTGAAAGCCCTGAATACGAGTCAGCGCGGGCCGAGTGGATCAAGTGTCTCTTCCAGTAGGACAACCGTAGATCTGGGCAAGGCAGATGGGATAGGGCCGAGGGCTGCTATGAGGGGTAGTAAGGTCTGGCGATGAGGTGTAGTAGTTTGGAGATGTTGTATTGTTTATGGACGATGATCTCCGTCTTTGCCACGAAAAGAAATCACGAGTGCCACAATGCGTTATTCCGACGCGACAGGTGTGTGTTAATGAACGGCATCTCGAGATCTCCTACTTGACTATCTTCCACGTTAAGACAGACTTGACAGTTGTAGAGAGAGTACTATCACACCCATTCAAAATGTCTACACCCGAGAATAAGTGAGTCAGAGCTGAGACTGTAGCACGCTAGTGCGGCTGCAAGGGTAGTAAGGCCATTAGCTGAACAGAGGTCACAGTGGACCAACAACGTTCACCCCCATCCACCCGTTCAACATGGAGGATCCTAGGAGCTGGTGAGAGATGGCTAATCTAGCTAATCTATACGTCGGGATCAACATGGCTAATCAATGTCTGTTTACCGGGGGTGATAGGGGATCCACAATTGGTGAGTGTAATTCGGTTGATTGAGAAGTTCTATGACAATCAAAGTCCTTGATGATCTATGAATCAAGATGACTCTGCCATTGTGACCGCAGTATTTGCTGACATGATGATATTTTGATAGGAATGATGGACTGGGATAAGTAGGTTTTCGCGCTGCGAGCAAATCAAGTCCACTTCTCGGAGCTCGTTCTCCATGCCATCTATTGACGCCTATGTACTACCTCTGTAGCGACAAGATCGTCTTCTCCAAACGTTCATTACTCGAGTTCCTCAAGTACGTCCATTTCCTGACAGTTCATGTTCGTTCGTTGATTTCGTTTCGAACAGGTCGTGTCAGTTGACTGTCAACGTAAACTTTGGCGAGATTCAGAAACTGGTACGTAGGCTGTTTTTGCCAGTATATCCTGCAACGATAGTGTCCCAACTGACAACTGGCTGCCTGACTCCTCCAGCCCAGTGAGTCATTGTCATTGTCTCGATTCTCACTGGAAGAGAGCCTTATGCTGACATTCTGATCAACCCATCAGAATACGCAACCTTTGGCAAATTCTCTCAAGCTGCCACGGATGCCGCCGTCGCCGACCTCGTTGAGGTGAGTGCACATCCACAGTTATCTATGTCGTTGCGTATCTCACAGCCTATCTTCATAATTTCAGGCCGAGATCGCCGACCCGACCCACGACTCTACTCTTCCCTCGTCCAAAGCAACCGTTCCCCGCCCGTCCAGAAAGGTCGTCGACCCTCCTGGAGGCAAACAAAACCTCAGAATCTTTGGGGAAGAGTACGAAGAGACAGACGCCCTCTCTCTGGCTCCCCCAAGAAATGGCGGGGATGGGGTTGATGTTGAGGTGGAACACTTGGAGAGAATGAAAGTCCATATTGAGCCTGAGGTCGACCTTGGGGCGAAAATTGAGGACGCGTGAGTTTCTTACCCTCTTACCCCTGATGCAGGCCTGTTGAGGCTGTAAGGTAAACAGCTCGAGACGTTCTGTGTCTGGACGGAAGACATGTATGAGTGAAGGCGATGAGTTGTTTTGCTGACACTTTACAATCCATCCAGACCGTCCAGAGTCTCAAACCCTGCCGCAAATTTCAGACCATCCAGGAAAGTCCGCGAAGGTGAGTGCCAGGGCGTCTGCCTACTGTTCTTCTCAGTGGTTTAGGCAGGCATGCTGATCAGTGTCTCTTCATGAGCAGGTCCCGGTGGAGCCTCTACCATGGGTGCAGCTCGTGAGTTCCATGCATTTGGTAATCAGATGTATTGCTTGCGGCAAACTAAGTTATACCTCCGGCTAATTGACAAATCAGTGTTTGGAGGATACGAGGACGAGACTGAAGCCGATAGACAAGCTGCCAAGGCGACAAGCGGGCAGAAGAAGCAGACTCCCAAGGTACGTATGATTCGTGCCGAGCTACCGTGTCTCGTATGGCTTGAAACGCGACTGAGTGGGGGATTGGACTAATCTTTGCTTGGTTGACAGTCCGCTGGCGGGAACCTGTGGTAGGCGCTCCACAAGATGGTCCGTCACTACCATCTGAGAGGCGGAACCATATGGAGTGCCAGGAAGCACTGAAGGACTGCCTGATGGTGTAGGATCTGCTGTCAGCTACTTGAATGCATACATGATGACTCGAGGAGGTTTGCTTCCAGCCATTTAACGTAAGCATATTTAGGCGTCGGGTAACTTTACGCCACCCAACGAGTGTTCCGCAAGCGGCCGAGGAAGATACCACGTGGCAGGAGAGGAATGCCCCGCGTTTGGAAACCATCACCCACCAACACCTCGTTATTCAACTCATCCGTAGCATATTCCCACTTGCTGCACAAAGCGTATCACTGTTAGCATATCAAATTCATCATCCTTAGACTCTGAAGACCGTATATCTCTACAGACTTACACTGGCCAGCTTTCATTAGACACTTTGTCGGCAAAACGTCAATAACCAACATGGACCGCCTCACGCAGAATCCCACTGAACTTCTCAGGTAGGTGTGGTCATCATCAACTCCCTCTCCGGAGCATGCCTTGTCACTATGTCCCCAAGTGCACCATACAAACACCTTGACGTCAGATGGGAATGAGAAGCATGGCGGAATCGCGCTGACCTTCACGGCCCCCATTTCGCAGGATCGTCAACATGTAGGTCTGAGCTTGATTGGAAGCCAATGAACGGATGCTGCCCAGCGGTGTCCGGTGGAGAAACCGACCCGAGCTAACATATCTCACCATAGGGTTGTTGGGGGTGTTGCGATAGCCGGTGGTGTCGGATCACTTATCCATCACTCGTTCTCAAGTATTATTATCGGGGTATACGAGGTCCTGTGAGTACAACCACCATAACTTCCACTTTACTTGAGAACCCACTCAACGACATCGTCGTCTGGTCGAGAGAATTGAACTGACGAACTCAATGTCATTAGTATTGGAGCCATCATTATCTTCCTTGAAGTTCGCACGCCGACCCAACAGCAGAAAACGCTGGTTCACAACTATGCAAGTTTCATGCACTCCTTCATCGGCAGGGGCGTTTGTAAGTCTCCACATCTTGGGTAGTATTTGCGCTGGAGGTGGCATATAGCTGACAGTTATCTCGGTGTTTAGTCTACGTTCTTCTCGGGGTCCTTATGCTCAAGTACGTTACCGTAGACTTGTGCTCACTCTATCGATACCCCGGATATGGTCGTCGTTTGGGCATATGAAGTGCTTAAAGCTGACATGATGATGTGGTATAGCTATTACACTATCCTCTATATCTGTGGATCGATAGTCGGTCTTGTTGGACTGGTGTACATTGGCCTCAATTTTGTCCCTGTATTCGAGGCTCCTTCGTGAGTATTTGTCAAGTGTCAAGTCCATGATCATAGCTCCACATGTCTCCTCACTCGTCATGTAAGAGCACTAACGACTCATTGATACATCAGGACTATGCAACCTCCAACAACTGATACAGAAGCCCAACCAGTCTGGCAAGGCCCTACGGAGTGATCATAACATCAAAACATACCTACCAACTTGCCAGTTCCAATCTCTCCAGCTTTCCAAGAGGGAAAGCGACCTGGAAGCCGAAAACATTCCTGTCTTTCGCCCCGTACATCGCCTTTGGCAGATTTTGCTTCATCTGATCAATTTCTAGAGAATATCGTAGATGACATGTTTGTATATACCATGGTTTGGTTCATATCCTGTGCTTGGGTGTTTTTAGTGCCTTTGGATGTAATATGCTTCTTTGATTCCGTCTGATGCGCAAAGTTCGGAGGTGAGACTGGACGCCCAGCGTACCTTTGCTCATAGCTCCAGAGTTCATTGCCGTTCGCAAGGTGTATTGAGTACTATACTATGCTAAGAACACGCCAAGCTTTACGGTGACTAAATGCTGCGAATCGGGGTAAGATGGACCGGCGTGGGCCGCCGGAAAGCAAGCGGAGAAGGCCGCCCAGATGGGACACAACGGGAAATCGATAACTAAGAGCTAACGGGCGGGAGAGGGGGAGGTAAAGCTAGGCCCAGTCTGCTCTTTCTCCTCTTCATCTCCTCGCTACCACCCGCTGAAGATATTCCACAATGTCAGAGAAGAATCACTCCCTCCCGCTCCCCGCCGGGACCCCAGTAGCCCCCTCCTACAAACTAGCCCGTCTGACCACCCTCTTCCTCGCCCTCTCCGCCCTCATCCTCATCTCCCCTGCTTTCCCCGTCCTCAAATCCTCTGCAAACCTCGCCAAGGATGGCGTACGATCTGCTCTAGGTCTTGAGCCGGCTCATGCTTGGTCGTATGGAGATTTTGAGGGATTGGAGAAGTTGGTAAAATGTCCTGCTCAGCCTTCTGCGATTTACCCGAAGAAGCTGTGGAACATGACGGATGAGGAGAAGAGCAAGTCGATCAGTCTGTTCTCGCAAGCTGTTGTGAGTATTTAATATTATTTGCCATCAGTTTCCTTTGTTTTTAGCCGAACAGGACTGGCTTTGCTTATCGGCAGTATTTTATGGGTCATGCTGACGATATCCGGTGTAGCAAATCCCGACTGAGTCTTTCGATGATAACGGTGATCCTGAAGACGACCCTCGGTGGAAACCATTTGTGGAGTTCCAAAAATGGCTCAAGACAACTTTCCCGCTCGTGTGAGTCTACGACAGGTGTTAATGCTCTGTTAGAGGCTGACTTAGAGGTTTCTTGTTAGGCACGAGAAGGCCAAGATCGAGTACATCAATAGTGGGTCTTTTTTGCTCTTTCCTGAAAGGCTACGAGTTGATTCTGATTTGGCACTGTAGCTCTCGGTATCTTGGCCACGTTCGAGGGGTCTGACCCGTCGCTCAAACCTCTTCTCCTGTAAGCCTGACACCTTCCCACTTCAGCCGTATATAGTCTGACTGCTGACCTGGTGTACTGTCTATCCAGGATGTCTCACTACGATGTCGTCCCAGCGCCTTCATCTACCTTTGATCGATGGACTCACGGAGCCTTCTCAGGCTTCAACGACGGCACATACATCTGGGGTCGAGGGGCTTCCGATGACAAAACCTTGCTCGTGGCGCAGTGTGAGTTGACCCTCTGTGCCCATGTCTACATGGGTCTTCCGTTTCGAACAGATTGGCTGACGTTTGTGCCATCATTCCTACATTAGGGGAGGCCATAACCCATCTCCTCGAAGGCGGCTTTACTCCACGACGGACTATTATCCTCTCCCACGGTTTCGACGAAGAGGAAGTCTTCGCCCGAAGAGGTCAAGGACATATTGCCCCATTCCTGGAGGAGAGGTATGGACATGACTCGCTGCTCATGGTCATCGATGAGGGATCTGGTATGGATGAGGTACGTGCGGACGACTATTGAGGGGACATACAAGGATGACCATGTGTGCCACGGGGCTGATAAAAGCGTAGATGTGGGGTGCTCCTTTCGCCACTCCGGCTATGGCTGAGAAGGGGTATATGGACATTGTGGTAGGTTCAACCTCGTCTATTGACTATGATGCGAGTACTAAAGCGTGGTTCACTAGATTTCTGTTGGGACTGCCGGTGGAGTAAGTAGACGCCGTTGTGATTGGCGAATGCCAACTAATATCTCGCAGCATTCATCCGTTCCTCCCGTCCACTCAGGCATCGGCATCATGTCACAAGTGATCAGCGGGCTTGAGGAAAACCCTTTCCCAGTTCAGGTGACTTGAATTCCAAGAATTCAATACCGACCTCCGACTAACAAACCCTCCACAGCTCACCCCGGCCTCCCCACTACTCACCAGTCTCTTCTGCGCCGCCGAATACTCTCCGTCCTTCCCCAAGAAATACTCAAAGCTCCTCCACTCTGAAGGTCCCAAATCCTGGCCAAAACTAGCCAAGCTCCTCGGCGCCGAATCCCGAAAAGACCGCGCAATGGTCGGAACAACGATAGCCGTCGACGTGATCCACGGCGGAGTCAAGGTCAACGCCCTCCCCGAACTCGTCACAGCCCAAGTCAACTTCCGAATTGATTTCGCAGAAAGCGTAGCTAGTACCCAGAAACATGTTGCGGCGATTTTGGAGAAGGTGGCCAAGAAGAACGGATTGAAGTTTTCGGCATTCAAGGGTGATCAGACTGATGAATCCGCTTTGGCTGGGAAGTTTATCAGAGTTGAATTGATGGGTTTGCCACTTGAGCCGGCGCCTAGGTCGCCTTCTTCCGGTGGCGTTTGGGAGCTATTCGCGGGGACTGTCAAGTGCGTGTCACCATTTTCCTAACGGTCCTACGAGAGCTGATAAATCTACCTGCCTGTAGGGGAGCTCTTCGAGCAGAGGGCGAGGACGAGCCAATCGTTACTCCTTATGCTTCTACGTGAGCGTTTCTTCCTTCCCGTATTACGATGGAAAGATGCTGATGTCGGTTGAGAACAGCGGTAACACCGACTGTAAAATGTACTACAACCTCACCAGAAACGTCTACCGTTTCATGGGAGCGCCTCGTGACTCTGGTTTCGCCGCTGTAAGTTCTCTTTATCCTACTAGTACCGTCGCGAAGACTGTGTATACAGAGAACTGACGGCCTTGCAGCACACTGTCGACGAGAAGGCTAGTGTCAAGGCGCACTATGCCATTGTTGGATGGATTCATGCGATCGTCCAGAACGCGGACGCGTATGAAGGGGAGGAGTAAGAGGGAGACAGCTATATCGTACCTCCCAATAGCGTGACAACAAAAGCAGTACCCCTCTTGTGGGAATAGAGGCAAGGAATAAATAGACGACTCGCGTGAATGGAAAAGAGGAAGTATCGTGAAGCACAAGTATAGTGGGGTCGTTAGAATCACAGTTTCATAGACGTGGAATAATAGATGCAACAATGCTAGGTATTCAACTCGTCCCTCTCGGCCCATACTTCTGTCGTCAACATCAATCATCGCTATCCTCATCCCCAGTCCCTGCAAACGCATGATCATCCTGACCCCCATCAAACGGCTCATAAACATTATATCTCCCAGACTCCTCCCAAGGTCTAGCACCAACCCTACCTTCAGCATCGTCGTTCAACCCCGCTAACCCCGGTTCCCCACCTCCCCACGCAGGAGCAGGCCTAACCTCCCATCCCTCACTGCCCCGTCTCAACCTGGGCATCCTCTCGCCACGACTCATGGGACCCGTACCGTCCTCGTCATAATCCGATAAGTAAGGCTCGGGGGAGGATGACGATCGCTCGGAAGAGTTTTGTCGTTCTTCGCCATCAGATCCCACATCAACTTGCCAAGGGGGAACATATTCCTTGCCATTCATGCTTCTGCTTCCCGCCGCTTGGTGTTCGTGATTTCTAGAGCGGATCTGCTGTTGGGTGTTGGAAGGTCTCAGGGAGGGGTTGAAGGATTCATTGCCGTAGATGAAGGCTGATCTAGAGGTCGAAGGTGGTGGATTTGGGAGTCGGGTTGGGTCGGCGGGGGGCCACTGATATTGTACTTCGGATGCTGGAGAGACGTAAGTGTAGGTTAGCAAATGTCCTGAAAGTGAGAACTGGGGCAGTCAGGATCAGACTACTATGCGAATCCTCCGGTGGATGAACTCACTTCATATAGCACAGCAGTCAACAGGAAGACAGTATACACCACCAAATTACAGGAACGTTCTCAGACCATCTCACCGTCCCCTCCATCCCTACTTCGACTGACTCTCAGTCGCTCCTCCCCAGAAAGGGAGTGAGGCTTGCTCCCGCTCCCGCTACCCTCTTGCTCCCGACCACCAATTGGGTGACTCTGGAAATCACCATCCAACCCGCGAGGAGCAACGATACCCGCCCATTCTACTCCTGCCGACTCACCGCCAGCCTCAGGATTCACAGCGAACGACAACCCGTCGCCACGCATCTTCTGTGGCCAGAGCCATAAGAGCGGATTTGGGCCGAGAACAGATTTGATGTTGTTGAGCATCCCGATATTCTAGCACAGGGTCAGCATAGGCGACATAAGCCTCACTAGTGACTCACATAAGGATACTTGACTTCTTTGATCTTGCCTCGCCGAATCAGGGTTGCGACCTTGTCCTTCTCCCAGCCTTCGATTGTGGTCGAATTTCCAGAAGCGAGGTAGAGATGATACAGAGAGAACGTACCAACACATAGCCAGACGGGTACGCAGGCTGCAAAGTTGAAGATCAGGAACAACATGTCGGTGAGGCTTGGTTCTTCCTGCTAGGAAATGTTAGGAACGATTCGGTGATGAGAAAGAGGAATGTGTTATGAGGGACGGTCGTACCATGTACACCCGACTGAACTCCATGACACGGTTCACAAGGAGCATGAGGTGGTATGTAGTGGCCAGATCCACCCATACGAGGAAACGTATGAAATGTCCTTGGTTGTGGTAGCCGACACCTGAGATACACTATTAGTGACCGTCGTTGGATAACAGGAGGGGATGGTAGTGCGAGGGGCTCACAATTGGCGATCCATGGGCAATGGTCTGGATGATTGTCAACATGAACCCAACGTCAAGATCTCTTATGAGCACTCACGATCCAACTTGAGCTACGACACAGAGTCAGGCCATAATCTCTCGGCATAGATCACGATCAGAGTTAGAACTCACAACGCAAGTCTTGCAAGACCGACAATGATGCGCTGATGAACAGAGCACATGAATCAGCACAACACCTTGCATTGATCATACTTGAGCAGTCGACTCACCTCGAGGAGGTTTATAATGCTCGCAGGTCTTGCAATACCTCGGACCATAATTCTTGCTCTTAACCTCCATACCCTCCAAAGCCGAGAGGTTCGGTCTCTACCCATCTTCGCTCAGCATTGTTTCTGGATATTTTTAGGCAATTCGGAGAGAACCTCACCCATCCTGGAGGAACACCGCCTGGGGGAGTGATGACACATAGCCTATAATTCCAGAAGACCATGAAAATCAAGAAACTATTCATACCATCCATCCATCAGTGTTCGGTCGTTTGGTCTTACGAGATCACATGAAAAGCTCACTTGAATGGAACTAGGAGTTTCAGCAGATCCACACTGAGGGTTCTACCGTATTGTGGCCATACTACGAATATCTGTGACGAGAAGGAGATAAATGATATGAGGGTTAGAGTTCCTACGACCCTAGGTTGTCGGGGGTGTTAGCGACCGCGAGACTTTGGGAGGGATGACTCACCAAAGCCTGTTCCAGTTTCGTGCAACCATCGAAAACGTCCGCTAGGATTAGCTAGCACTGACTCTTCATGTGCTGCTTTGACGAGTTTTCACCAGGCTCGTGAGAGGAGAAAGGAGGAATGAGGAGACTGCTTTGTGGACGCGCAGGATGATGGTCGTCGTAGACGTCGGTCAGGCCACATGTTTTGGCACAGCTTGGAATTGGCCGGTGGAGGATGTTGCGGTCGCTTTCCTCGCTAGCTTATTCGCTCATTGCGGATCACTACTCGTAGAGGTACCCCAAGGACATAGCACATGGTATCGCTAGATTCATGTTATACGACAACGCCCTTCTTCACGAGAACATCGATTAGTCTCCAATATGTATATCATTATTTTACTCCTGCAGCCGCTCTCGATTTGTAACATCTAACTGTTCTTCACTCTGACAGTGGCATCTTGAGGTGTAGGTATCAGTCCCAACAGTCCGAGAGTCAAGGTGTAAAGCGCCGTAGCTGAGGGCGGAACGGTACCGTCAGCTGGTTCTTCCACCTATCTGACTGATTGAGACGAGCAACATACCTCCCGCCATGGATCCAAAGAGACCCAACCCTTGACTGCCTGACATCAAACCTAGATCTCCCTTTGCAACCCCCTTGACAGCATCACCGACTGCTCCTACGACTGTCCGTTTACCAGCCTGTGAGAGGGATATGACAAGACAAGACCAGCCGACCAGGATCGTGGCGGTGAGTAGCTAGAAAAACGGTGGATCAGTGTCTGTCTGTCTCTTGAAAGGAAACTGTGCAACTGGATACGAGCTTACCGGAACAATTACTCGTAATCGGGCGGACTGCTGCCATTTCGGATACTGTTGCACCGTCAGCGTCTAACACTACCCTGCCATACCTGCTTCAATCACAGACGACATGACGTACATTTGGTATGTATCCTCGTAGCCAAGGCAGAAAGAGGACCAGATACAAGAATATGAGCTGTATTTGGTAATTGCACCCGTCAGCACTTCATATAAACAATCCGCAGAGCGAAGACAAAGGACTTAGATGCGGGCAGAATGGGACTCAAAATAAGCATCACAACTCACAATCGTGAGCCCATGAAGGCCAACTGCAGTCACCATGGTCTTCCTATAGGGTGAATATTATCGTAGTCAGCGATACAGGTCTTTACCCGTCTTGAATTTTGAATTCCTATCTCAACAGCTCTCTCAGGATGTGGGAGGCCTGAAAGGCTGAGGTATCGCCCTTGGTTCTCTCTGACTTATTTGGGCAGCAGATGTACACGATCGACTTCTCCCCTACCAAAGACTCATCAAGAGGTCACCACATACCTGACCCAACCCCCCTCGCCTTTCAAGATATTGATAATCGAGCCCCTAAGTCCTAACCACCAACATCCAGCGCCTCCCGCAACGACGTATTTCCCATGCTTGACCAGCACCCGACTCCTCGATAGCGGGGCATCAATAGTGTTCAACGTTTGTGTGCTAGTAGCCTGCGAGACGCTTGGCCGTTTCCGTCGAACAGCCGGTGTCGGTGTTGGCGTAGGAGTCGACGAGGATGGTTGGGAGTCTTGACTTGAAGACTGGGCGGACATGCTCTTTGCTATCTGTGGTCGATTGGTAGTAGGGGAGACAGAGAGATGCAGAAAGGAGGGTGGATAGATGTCGAGCACGAGATAGGGGAGTAGGTTTATCGTCGCAGGTTTTGATATAGCCCGTCACTGCATGTGGAAGGCAAGAGGAATTTGTGTGTTGTCCTCGCTCAGGTAGCTGTAGCGATGGAGGGTTACAGAGATGGATCAAGAGGATATACAATATACACATGTGCGACGAGGACGTGGTACAAGCCTGTGAAACCAGGCGCTGGCCACGTGGCAGTAGGACGTCCTTGAGCCGAGAGGTCACTAAATTCCACACCCGGGATCAAGATAGTGCAGCTGCAGAGTTCCCACGCTCAAACGTCATGCATTCGTGCTATCTTTGTCTTATCTCACACCGAAATGCTCTTCCATGCAGCCTCTGCTTATGCAACATCTACCAGGCGCTGTGAGGCAGTCCTTGCTCATCCGCCTCGTCGAAGATGTTGATAGGCCAGCTGCAAGGAAAGAACGTCAGTAAGTGTCGGAAAACAGCTGATGCGAATCTGAAACGGGCCACATCATAGCTCACGGTGGGCTGTACTGCGACGGAGTATTGCTGCGGACCCGGTTAGCGAGACCAATCTTGTTGATCTCCTCAAAGTCCTTAGGGTCCAGGTCAAAGTCCTCAAAGTTGCTCTGCCGGCGTTGGGATCAGCTGACCGGACTCTACTGGTAGGCTCGAGTTTATGGGGGGCCTAGTCATGCTGCTGTGACAGGGGGTGTATCACTCACAGCGATTCTAGACTCGGTAACGGACTTGGGAATAACGCAGAACCCTTGATGAGTACACCAAGCAATCAAGACCTGAGCTGGGTCCTTGTTTAGTCGCTTGGCAATTGCTTGGACCTCTGGCGAGTTGATAATGCGGGGTTTCCCTGTGATGTTGTTACCAAGGGGAGAGTAGCAGGTGATGACGATGTTCTTTTCCTTGCCTGAAGGGCGGATATTTTGTAAACAGTCGTGCATTTTAATGCCTCTCGCGGAAAATATCAAAAATCAGACTTACAGTATTTGAACAGCTCAGGCTGGATCAAGCTCGGGTGGCCCTCAATCTGGTTCATGGCTGGAACAACACCTGTAGCCTCGATGATCTTTTCGAGGTTTTTGACCGTGAAGTTGGAAACACCGATGGCCTTGACCTTCTTGGTCTCTTTGTAGATCCTGATCATTTCCTTCCAAGTAGCGACAATGCCTGGAGACTCTGGATCGATCTCTCGCTTGCCGTCCTTTGTTGGGAACAAGCTTTCGCCGGCAGTAAAGGCAACTGGCCAATGAATGAGGTAGACATCCAGGTAGGACGTTTGCAGCTGGGATAGAGTACGGTCGAGATCCTTTTCGACATTCTCAGGACGATGGGAATTGTTCCACAGCTTAGATACCAGAACGATCTCTTCACGAGGGACACCGGATCTCTTGATGCCGTCCGCAACCTAACACCATAGCCATTAGATACAGTAAGTCATGACATGTGATGGCAGAAGAAACTTACCTCATTCTGGTTACCTGTACATATGAGAGGGATCTTAGCGCCATTGGGATGATAACGTTTCCGCGCAGCTTGACTTACCATAAACCTGCAGGGACAGCCATCAGTCTTTGCGCATGAATGTTAACAGGGCATCAACTCACTAAAGCACAATCGATATGCCTGTAGCCAATTTTGAGGGCTGCCTCAACGCTGAACGGAGTTGGTTAGCCTCGTCATTTTCGTCAATGTATTCAGTGTACTCACGCCTTCTCGACCTGCCCAGCAGGCGCCTGCCAGGTTCCGAACCCAATCTGCGGAACCTGCAGCCCGTTGTTTCTGGCGAGACAGCATCAGAATCAATGCGCACAAAGCTGGTGTGGTAACTCACAGAGTAAGTTTTCGTCCAGAGGCCATGTTTGCGTGATAATGCAGTGGGTTGGTTGCTTTCTTGGAAAAAAGTGAAGAAAAGTGAAGAGAGGACCCAAGTGTGGGGACGAACCGCTGGCCCCGTGTGATCAGGAGTTAATGAGACCGGGTATACACCGGAAAGAGGACACCCGGCAACCCGGCACTTTCGGTCCGAGGGAGCTTGACCTCCACTTTCCTGGTCATAGATATCCTCCTTATATCACCACGCATAGAGTGATTTATCGCCAGCGTGCACGCCGCAAGGAAAGGCCCTCCCATGGAACAAAATGGGGCCTCAGGGACGATCACAGTCTTTTTCAGGACTGCATGTACGCCACAGAAGGGCCAAAGGTATTGCAGACGCCAATTCAAAGTCGACTCTGGGTATTGTACTCCAGGATGAGAGAGTGACCGAGGGAGCTTCCCTTGGGTCCCCTTCCTTTGTGGCTGTGTGGCTATATGATGCGCGCCTACTACGCCTTCTTCGCATCGGAGGAGGATGGTTGAAGGAGGTCTTACTAAAGCACCAGAAAACGAACTTGTCATCAAGAGGCCAAATGAGATTTATGATCCCTTCCTTCAAAGCTCCCCCTACCCCATGACTTTTCTCACACAGATGACACTGACTTAATAAGGGTGTGGCCTATCGCACCCCCAAAGGAGGGCTGAGAAGTTTGCGAGTCCCCATACCCTTGATTACCTTGATCGAACGGTTTAAATGTGGCACGACGGCTGACATCAATCTCAGGCTCAACGAACAAGCTCGGCTGTACGGTTGTTAGGACGAATTGATGGTTGACAGAGTGTCGCAGACGAATGGTGGCAGGTCACTTTCCTAGACTCCGCATTTAACTCCTCAATACCACAGGGTGTCTGCAGCCTCGTCCAAGCGGTACGCACTAGACAATGTATGCCGTAAGGTTGGATAAAGGTGTGCTTGATGGCCATATGTGAAACCTGAGTATGCCCTCTAGTGTCAGAAGGCTAGAGATGCTATGCTGTGTATCTGACTCGCGTACTACAAAGGAGGATGCGTTGAACCCTATATTGATGCGTACTTGCTACATACAGTACGTACTGTACAGCCTCCTGGGTGGCCCAAGAAGTCATCGCGAACTTGGACTTTCTAGTCCTCTCATCTACTATCTTTTCTGGTTGATTTCGTGTATAGCGGCAATGCCTGAATACCGCAAGGTATTGTGTACAGCGCACCATTAAGACGACAATAAAAAACGCCACGGTCACTTTTCAGAAAAGACAATAATCTCATCCTGGGATTCTAGCCTTGCCTTTTGTCTGCAGCGCCTTCGTCATCTAACAAAGGAATAAGCAAATATCAGTATGACGGGCTGTCAGTACTTTCGTATATACTCGTATATGACATGAAAAGTGAACACAATTCCTGACCAACCTCTCGCAGGCTTGCTATTGACTCTCGTTCTATACACGTAACCTACTGACAAATTTTTGGTTCTCAATTCCGATGTCTGAAACAAATGTGTCGGGTTATAAGCCTGTACTCGGTTGCAATTGTCCCTTACCTCTGACCAAAGTTTTTGTGCACATGGATAAGCAAAGTACCCATATTTCTTGGGATTTGAGCCACAAATCCGAGCGTGTTTATGTGACCATTCCATCCGAGCGTGGTGACTATATTGCGGCTTACATCGCGACGGCCGCGCACGCCATGTAAGATCGTTTAAAGCTTCCTGATTAGCTGTGCATGGCGATGATTATTCTTCAATCAGGAATTGAGATTATGATGCTGATGGGACGCTCGCAGACTCGATAGTCTGGTTTCCTCACAATCTCCCCCTACCCGGCAGCAAATGACAGGTAGGAGACCATCCGCCGCAGACGGTAGGTGAGGTTATGGTCTATCGCTTACTTTACTGATGTTGCGTTTAGCATGGATCGCGATGAAGCAATCTTTTTAACAGTGGAATTTTTCCCAAGGATACATTACCCACGATTCGATGCGAGGGAAGATTGCATCACGCGTTTTCCCTTGTCTAATCCTTAATTTTGCCCGAAACCGCAAACTGATGTTACTCAAGGGAGCGACGTCAGAGCCTTGTCGATAGAGTGGAAATGCATTGAGAATCATCTGCTTACTTCCTCCTGCACTTGCCTAGCTTCCGCAGAACTCAGTCACAGATCGAGCTCGTGATTCCCGTCATTATGTCCACTCTCTTACAGTAATGACACAGACAATCGGGGCCTGTTACATGCAGGACAGTATCATGTTTCACAAAGGAGGATCTATGTCCGTCGATGCCGCGAACGCAATGGATTGATGGGGAACTCAATCATGATAGTACTTGTTGAATTTTTCGATCAAATCTGGATCATGCTGCAGGAGGCGAGGGGGTTAGCGTCATCTTCATAACGGCACGGAAGACCTCAGCGATCAATTAGACGTCTGTCTGGTCTGGACATGGAGACTCACTCTAAAAAGGGACTGGAAGCCTGAGAAACCATCACGGAGAACAAAAATCTCTTGCGACGTCTTGGGGGACGGTACAAGGTTTGCTCGAGTCTCCGCATATATCTTATGTTGTGAATCAGCATGGTCTCGTACAGTTTGCCAGGAGGTCCGTGGGGCGTCCACTTACTCGGGCAGCTTTTGGTCCTCTAACAATTGGCATTAGCGTTCTCTTCTGATCAGAGGACCACGAAGCGATATACATACCTAGCTTGCGACAGAGCACAGTCTGGTACAGTTCAGCCTTCGTCATGGGCGAAAGAGACAGAGAACATACGAAATACTACACGGGGGACTGGATCGTCATGGTCAGTGTCTCGTATGCAGTCGTAAAACAAATTTACTAACCATCTTCCAACCGCTTCACCAATCCTGTCACGCTGTCATGAAACTGCTCGCTGGGATAGTTGAGAGCCGAGACGATATTTCCACCCTAAGCTCCGAGAGGTTGAAGACTAACTCAGCATTCGCAAACGGAGCAGGTCAGACGGAAGCGAAGCTCAGTGGATGGACATACGACGAAATCACTGTCTCGGACGTCGACGATGGCGAAGTCCTTGAGCGCTGAAGAAGGTTTAGCTTTGATGATCTCGGCAAGTTGCTGATGAAGAGGAACGTTAGCTCTACACCGTTTTACCCATTCATAAATAGGAATAGCTGTTCAGCAAGCTCACTTGAGCACTTATGTATCTGAATGGAGGTGCCAGGGACATCTTCGTTGTGTCTTGACCTCCCCAGGCTATGAAACGGCTTCTGTGAAGTTGTAAGAGCTGAATTAATACTAAGCTAAGCCTCAAGGCAGACCTCAACTGAATCCAATCACGTGACGGCAGCCAATCGGATATCGTCGAAGTCAGCATCCGGCGGCGAAATCATTCGATCCTCTGTCATAAACTTTTGTGTTCATCCATATCTTGGGTTCCTATTACAGCTATCATCCTCGCCGTACACATCACCTAACACTCAGCACAGAAACCCAGGACAGCCATGTCATTCGCCCGTTCAGCTCTGCGGACACTGGTGAGTGTCCCTCTCGTTATTTGAAATACAAACCCCACCGCCGATCTGACTCATCAAACGTTTCATCTCGCCTATAGCGCTCCCTTCCCCCATCCCAGGTTGCAAGGTCAAATGCAATCATTGCTCAACGACGACATATCTCTGCTGAAGCGAAGAAATTGATTGACGATGTACGTATTCGCCCCGGGCTAGCGTTGTGGCCTTTTTCGTCGATTTCAAGTTTAAAGTAGATGATGGGTGCTGACGGTTCATTCCACGCATTTTGAACGTCCTTTACAGGCAGTCACACAAAATCCTCTGGTTGTCTTCATGAAGGGTACTCCCGATATGCCTCAGTGCGGCTTCTCTCGAGCAGTGTGCCAGATCCTTGATGTCCAGGTGAGTATGCTGCGTTTCGTTATACCCTACCTCCATGTCGGTGCACCCCATGTCGGAGAGTCCTACTCAACGACCCTTGACACGTACGGTCTCATTCCGCTGACTCTACCGATACTGTTCTAGGGTGTCCCGAGGGAGAAGCTGAAGTCATTCAATTGTCTGGAGGATCAGGAGCTACGGGAAGGTATCAAGGAATACAGGTTAGTCTGAAAGGACTCGAATGATATCTGTAACTTGGTATCTTGTGGTGATGATTATGGAAATGCTAACATTCACTATTAGTGAATGGCCAACGATCCCCCAGGTCTACGTAAAGGGAGAATTCGTAGGGGGATGCGACATTGTTTTGGCGAGTGAGTATCTCGACTATACTGCCTGGCGCACATGTGCATTTGTATCATGCAAGGAACTTATCATCCTCTTTTCCCTATAGTGCACCAGAGTGGAGAGTTGGAGCAGCTGCTTATCAAAGAGGGTCTGATCCCGGAGGTTGCACCCACAGAGGCGGAAACACCTGCCGCGTCATAACGGACCGCCAGAGAGGGGCTAGGACGGGAGGGATGCGATAGCTATATCTACAGTCTTCTTACAGCATGAACACCTGCTCATTACAAAATTCTGCAATGCCAGAAAGAACTGCTGGCAGATCATTCGACGCAAATGTTATTGAATGGATGATATGCTATGCCATGCTATGTCAACTACAAACGGCCCGAAAACGGCTCTTAAACCTCTACTACCCCGCTCCCACGGGAAGCAGCTGCCTACATCTCCTGCCCTCCCTGTCGCAGACAAACCAACTGTATACCTACTTCCGATCTTTGATCCTCTGGGGATCCATCAACCGAGTTTTCCGTCCTCTCATTCTAGGCGCAACCCGCTTAAACCACTCCCATCCCAGACTCATAAGATCTCCATCGGCATCGTAAGGGCTAGGGATCTCCGAATAACCTGGTCTAGCTGTTGGATGTCGGACATACACCGCTGAGCAGGTGAGATAGGAGGGAAGGAGGTAGGCGGGGACGAAGATGTGCGCGGAGGCGTAGGGGGGGAGAGTGAAGTGTGAAGTGGGAGATGGAGTTGCTAGAGCGTCGTCGGTGGTGGGAGATGGAGGTGAAACTGTGGTTGCGGAGGGTTCTGCGGAGTCGACAGGTGACGATTCGGTAGACTCCGATTCTGAGTTGATAGCAGTGCTCGGTTCGGCTTCATCTGATGGTGTGGACTGGGTTTCAGAGTCGGCTTCGATCTCCGGAGTGGTGGTTATTGGGGGTGCTTGGAGCATTGGTATGATGACAGGATCGACCGAAAATAGGTCTCCAGGATTCAGGAGAACATTAGGATTTCGGACCTGATACTTCATTAGCTCCAAATCCGGTCTAAGAGAAGACAATGTCTACCAGGCTAAAAGCGAAATCGGGAGAGCATACTCACCACAACCCCATTCAACTTCACATGGCCCTGAACGACATAACCCCTAGCCTGCCAAACGGAACTAGCGAAACAAGCTCTGAAGATCAAAACATCCAATCGTCGCTCAATCTCAGCAAACATCATCGTCCCCACAGGACTCCTCCCATCTTTCTCCATCTTCGCAACCCTCTTCTCCTGATCTGTTCGACCTCCGCCTCTCTCCCGTCCTTCGACCCATTTTGTCAAGCTCTCTCCCGAGTTCGATGAAGATGAAGATGATGCGTGACGATCGGGGTTAATGGAGGGTAATGATTCGGGGAAATACCATCGTTCGAATTTGGTTTGACCAATGTGATCTCCGTGGTACCCTCTTATCAACTTTTTGGATCGCCAGCGTTGTTGGAATAGGGTCATAGAGGTCCTTGTGAATTGGGAGTCACGGGTTAGGAAGCCGTCTTCAGCGGTCCGTTGCCAGATGTTGTAGGTGTTTTCGGGAGCCCAGGACTACGAACGGGAATTGATATTAGTATGGGTAGGTCTATTTGTTAGGCGATTGGCAGAAGAAAGGTTTGGGGTACATACCATTCTTGGTAGCGCCTTTTTCATGTTCAAGACACTCCGTGTGGAGGCTGGACGCATCGGCATGCTGGGCAGCCCGTCTCTTAGAGATATGAATTAAGGATATGCTACCTGGACAAGTCAACGAGGGTGAATGGGTGCATGCATGGTCGAGCTCTTTCAACATTTACATTTACATCCACCAGCAAAGTCAAAGTGGCGGTCGGAATTAAACGCTTCCGTGCAAGTGTGGCAGATTCATCTTCCCTCTTCAAACAAGCCACAGTATCTCACCACCTACGTGCATGTGGTCCACCAGATTATAGCGTTTCAGTGCATATTAGGTCTGCAAGACATGACACGATGTAGATCAAGGCAAGAGATATTTGCATCCCCCTTAAAGATTGCTCCGTTGTCAGGCTATGACTGCCAAGAATTCTAGATCTATGCTACAATCTCCATAACCACACCTAAAACGTGGAAAAGAAAGGTCAACAACCATCGATTAACATGTCACGAGAGTAGATGCGCTCACCAGCAGCAATAGTCTCGCCACTTCGTCTTACCAGAACCCTCCCCATCTCCTTGTTGTCCGCCGCAGTCTCGAGCGGCATAGAAGGTGTTCGACCAGTGTTGCTGCCAGCGGTACCTCTCAGCGTGAGCTCGACAGTAGCGGTTGCTCCCTTTTGCAGAACACTGAAAACGTGAGATGCAAGGTCAGATAGTTCGCCTTATGGCGGAGCCTCAACACATCCGACACTTACCGAGGATTCTTCTTCACAACAGTTCCCTTTTCGGATATCGAAATAAGTTTGCTAATGGTCGCTGGGAGGTTCATGGAATGATGGAAGAGCTCAACCTGGATGATTGTAAGCATTACAGCAAACAACTTGATAAAAAAGCGTTGACATACAGCAGCCCCCGTAATGATTGGAGTAGAAATATCAAACACCAGGATCTGGGCGATGAATTGCGAGACCATGCGCACAGGTTGATGAGTCGGACAAAGTACAGTCCCAATGCTCAGGTGGATGGGGTCAATACCGGAAAGGTACAGCGTCACGTTTTGCCCAGCAACTGCGTAGGGTGCTGAATCATCGTCGACCTCGATAGCTGATGAGACGTAAGCTTGATTCTCTCTTCATAATAGACCAACAGGCGAAGTACTTACTCCTCACAGACGCGACTTCATCGCCTGGGACCGCCCTCAATCTGTCCCCAACCTGAAGAACACCACTACATAATCTTCCGGATACTGCTACTCCTGATGCGACAGCTGTCTGACCTTTGAATACGTTGGAGACCGGAATTCGTAAGGGAGCATCATAAGGCCGTGGAGGAACATCTACTTTATCTGTATCGATACATATTAGTACATCCCCTGCGTCGATAGAATGCCGACGACCTACCTAACGCTTCAACCAGTGTTGGACCATCATACCATCCCTTGAGCTCTTCCGAGGCATTTTCCAGCAAATTCGTGCCTTCCATCGCAGCTATTGGCATGAACGTTGTTTTGGAAGCCGTGAAGCCGGCAGAAGACAAGAAGGGTTTTAAGGCATCCACAATCTCGTCATACCGGTCTTGTGACCAATCAACCTGACATTTCGCATCAGAGTGCGAACATCTTCATAAGAAATTGGAGGTGGAACGTACCATATCCATTTTATTGACTCCGACAATGATCTCCTTGACACCAAGACTTCGGACCAACCATGCGTGTTCCCGTGTCTGCCCACCTCTATCGAMCCCCGCCTCAAACTCTCCAGGAGAGCCGTCAACTACCATCAGAGCTACGTCCGCTTGCGCTGCACCTGAAATCATAGCTGGGATGAAGTCCCGATGACCTGGTGCGTCTAGGAGTGTGACGTTTCTATGCGGGGTGGTGAAATGAGTCGTAGCAATGTCGATCGTGACACCCCTGCACGTCGAAGAACTTTCAGTTTTCATTGCACGAACGGTGACGCTGTCAAAAGACCACAACAACACTGACCTATCTCGCTCATCACCCAGGGCATCCAATCCCCAAGCAAATGCGAAACTCCCTTTTCCGACTCGCTTGGAACCTCTCTCGTTCGAAACTTTCTCCTTCTCAGACAGCTCTCCCAGATCATACAACAGTCTTCCCATCAGTGTCGACTTGCCGGCATCGACGTGGCCTAATATTCAACGATCAGCCAGTGTACCATCCAACGCGATTTATTGTGAGAACGGACGATCGAAGCAAGATGCCACATACCGACAACAATCAAGCTAATATTCTTCTTGCCGGATTCCTCCTCATCTTTCAAGACCTTGGCAACCAATTCCTCCTGCTTCATATTCAAACCCTGTTTCTCCCTAAACCTCTCCCGCTCCCGCTCCCGTTCCTCCTCATCAGCTTCCTCTGCAAGATGCAACCCCGCCAGGTCTTGCTGCGCGACGCTCATGGCGGCAGACGCCACCTTAGGTGTTTGTATCTTGGGGGTTTGTGAACCCGAACTGTAAGCTTTGCCCACTTTGCTAGGTCCTGCTGAAGGCGGTGTAGAAGTAGCCGGGGTACGTGGTTTGCCAGGTAGTGATGCAGATTTTGGGGTAGAAGGTTGGACAACCTTTGTAGTTACTGCTTCAGGGGAGAGATATATGACAGCGTCAGTCTCAGTCACGCAGTCAGAATTATCCACGCGGTCCAGACAAGGCAAATAACGACGAGACGAGGCAAGGCGCACAGACATGAGTGACATCTCTGCGCCCTCGCTATGTCTCCTCGTCAACGATCTGTTTCGTGCCGCTCCCCCCTTATCTCCCAGAGCCAAGAGCTGTCGTCACTTTTGTATGAATTGTTGTCGTCTTGACAGGTTTGATGGCTGCTGCAGCTTCAGCCGTCCCTGCTCGCCCCTGCCTCATCCTCAGGACCATCTCATCAGGGCTCTCAACACCTTCCCCGAATGCAGCACGAATTCTCTGTTCTAATTCCGCTTGGTCGCGGACGACTGGCAAATGGATGTTGGCTAGCAGTGGGTAGTCGGTCTTCTCAGCAGGGGGAGGAGATTGGTGGGTAAGAATTGAGAAGAACCGGGAAGGCTGCGCTGACGGCCCTGTACGAGTATCGAGATCCTTGCGTGAAGATGATGGGAAAATGTCGGATTTTGAATCCTCAATCGAAAGGCTAGACATTCCTTGACCAATCAAAATGTGCTCTGATAGCTCCGTCACATGGTTGGAGTTCGTCGCAAGCCCTACGGTTGACTCTGCCTCTGCCGCAGCTTTGGCCGCTCTTGCCGCCGCCATTTTTTGAGCCAGTTTTGATAATGGTTTGGCCGGTGAAGGAGAGGCATGCGAGGGACCAGAAAGACTACTATCGGGTGTTGCGGGCGTTGTAGGTCGACTGATGAGGGGTGTAGTGGGTGGCAGCGATTTTCCGGGATGGTTGCCCTCCTTCTGAGCGGCTTCCTTCCTCTTGAGAGCCAACAGTGCCAACTTGGACAACGGCTTGCCTGCGCCTGTGGGAATTGAGGAAGGAATGGTATCCGTGGCGGAATCAGAAGGCTTTTCGAAGGACGTCTTGCTATCGGGGACATATGAAGCTGAATGAGAAGAGGACGGCCTGGAGGCTTCTCGCCTCGAAAGGGAGAGTTGTTGAAGTGCAGAAAGAGGTGGTTGGGGTGACGGTTCGCGGCTTGCACGCCGCTTCAGAGATCGAGATCGAGGTTGCTGATCTGGAGTCGGCTGGAGGTGAGAAGGCGGAGAATCGCCTGAAGACCGTAGGTAGCTCAGCCGTTTTCGATGTAGATTCGCGTCCGATCATTTCCCCTTCCATTCACTCGCCCAGTAATCACGCCCTCACATGGAAGCAAGCAGGTGAAGGGAAACCGGAATGATAGAGACAATCGAGCGACAAGATATTATAGCAAAACCGGAATTTGGACTAACCTTTCTTCTCCCAATCTTTTCTCAGCCAACTAACAGTCTTCTCCACATCGAACCAGTAATGCCAGAGGGAATCGGCGATTGCAGCATCTGATATTGGGGGTTTTATGTCTTTGAGAAGAGCTCGAGCGATGGGTAAGGAAGTATTCATTTGAGCTATAGCGTTGAAGCACGTTAGTTGCTACTCCAGTTATCAAAGAAGAGGAATCTCTTTACCTCGTTCTTCAGAAGTCATGCCTGTCTCCTCCTCCGAGTCCTCATCGGCCATTTCGGCTGCAAGAGACGGTCAGCAAGCGCGTGAACGGCAGATATGTTGATACTGACCATCGAGGTCAAGATTGCGAACGAAACGATGCCGGGACATGATGTACGGTCAGGTAAATTAAGGAAGAAATGGGGAGAAGGTCATGAAGAGCTGCAATAACTGGTTAACTGGAGAAGGGAAGTTGGAGAAGGGGAGTGGCGGATGACGTAAGCAGCGTTGGTGTTCCCGACCACGCAGCCACCAGCCAGCAACAGCAGTAGCCATTCACCACTCGCACATCCTGTCTCGCAGTCTCTTTCTTCTTTGCTGTTATCTCCTTGAACACATCGCTAGCATCATGTCATGGTAGGTCTACTGAATGCTTGGACAGAGAAATGTTGTTGCTGATTGCTCGACGAATGATTTTCTAGGGGAGGGTACGTTCACACATTGTTATCTCAGTCAAAAGCGTTGGGTCCCGAAGGAGTGTTTCTGACTTGATCGTCAATCCAGTCTCAAGAAAGCTACGTCCCGGATGGGGACGACAATAATGCAGAAAACTGGTCAGATCGAGCGTACAGTTGATCGAGAGTTCGCGGAAGAGGAGGGGCGATACCGAACGTGAGCCGTTTGCATTCATTGAGGGGTATTGACCCCGGATTCATTTCGTCTCCGGCATGGGGATCTTGTTCTTCGTATGAATATAGACGCTGATTGATTTATGCTCATCTGATAGGATGGAGAAAGAGACGAATAACTTGCAGAAGGATGCCAAAACTTACTTGGATGCAATGCGAGGTTAGTCGTCACTCCCGAACGATGTGTTGTTCTGCCCAGGTCGGTTGCTGACTGTATTGCCACCCTCATATCAGCTATGTCTTCATCACAAACCCGAATTGCCGATACAATCTCCCTCTTCTACACCGCCGATCGGGCCAGCGATGTGAGTGGAATAGCCTACAATCATCGTACCCCTTCTCGCTCCCAGAGGACATTCCAAACAAACACATCAAACCAATTCCGGATGCTAATCGTCATATCATCCGTACTTCTAGGGTGCGATGGCCGGACACGCATATAAAGCTGCAGTCGACGAACTGGATATTGGGGTTGGTCGAGACTTGGTAAGTCTTCGATCTCACTGTCTTGCAATCAAAAGTGTTCCACGGATACATGATTAACCGCCTACTATTTTCCAACAGGACGCTCCTTATCGAGCGACTGTTCTAGAGCCTGTTGGGAAGCTCAACTCGTATTATGGAACCATCAATGCAGCCATAGAGAAGCGGAACAAGAAGGTGCGTATGATGTTGTGACCGATTCGCTTCGATACAAAGCTGAGGCTGCATATACGCAGATGCTTGATTACGATGCTGCGAGAGCCAAGGTCCGCAAACTTGTAGAAAAGCCTTCTGACGATACAACCAAACTTCCACGAGTAAGATTTCGAGTCATGTCGATGAGCAGGACGAGGAAAGGCTAACAGTCTCTTTTCCACCCCAACAGGCACAGGCAGAGCATGATGAGGCTCGAGAAGTCTTCAACATTCTCAATGATCAGCTCATAGCCGAGCTACCGCTGCTTTTAGATCTCCGTATCCGTAAGTGACATCTTAGCAGGAACTAGGCAGCTCGATAGCCGGTAGCCGATCGTTGCATGAAGGCAGACGAATTGATTATCTTGTCTTCAGCCTATCTTGATCCTTCTTTCGAAGCCATGGTGCGATGTCAACTCCGCTTTGCTGAAGAGGGTTACGAGAAGCTCTCAGGCGTGCAGAGGTCAGTGCATGATTTCTTCACTCTTCATGCTTCCCTTGCTGAGCATAGCTGATAATAACCTATCTTTTAGGTACTTTGCCGACCATATCCGTGATGATTATGCGAATGGGGCGCTGGATGTCCAAGTCGAGAACGTGCTGGAGGAGATGAAGGAGCTGGCGATCTATGGTGTTTAATTACAAGTGCGAAGGGTGTTGTATACATTTGGTTAATATCTACACGCGATGGTTAAATGTCTACAGGCGATGCGGATATCAGGCGGTGGCTATGGATGTGATGCACTCGCTAGGCGTATCTTGCTCTCCCTGATAACTAACTAAAATTCTGCTTGGAATATAGTTACGTTGAGAAAAGCGTCTCGCTAGACTACTTGGGACAGTGGTCTACTCCGTCAGACTTGAATTAAATTTATTGAAATCTGACCCGCACTACATCGGTACAGCTCAACTGGACCCAAGCAGCCCGATCAGTCTTTTAGATCCCTCGGACTGCGCGACCGAAGTGGAACGCCAATGATACTGTATCTGCGGCTTGCTGAGCTTCAACCTTTGATCCCGGCTGGGTTGTACGCTGCAGACAGACATACTCTCATGATCGACCAAAGTCGATTTTCTCATATCTTTGAGAGCATGATCGAAACAGCGCTATACAGTACATCTGGGACAGCTACTAGAACCTCTAGTCAGACAGTTACGTGTAGACGGTGGGGGAAGGGTCGTCAGAGGTCGTCTGGAGAAGAACGAAGAAAGAGATGAGGATGAGGATGAGGATGAGGATGAGGATTCCATGTGTTGGTTACGATGAAGTATTATTACCTGCAAGGGACTGAGTCGTAACAGGAAGAGTCCTGACACCCTATGCAGAATTGGTCTATTGTCAGCTGTTCGTTGGGCATCTACGTTGGTCTCGGCAACATTCTAACACAAAGAGGATAAGTAGGCGTGTTGCGTGGGAAATCCCTATAATCGGGACAGGATCGTGACAGTAACACAACTGTAGGATAGGAAAAACAAAAAGACACAAAAATATCGGGGCAAAAACAATCCGACGATGATGTGATTCGAACACACGCATGCAAAGCATATCAGATCTACTGGTTCTAAAAGCCTGTCGGCCCAGATTCAAGTCTGACCCCGTAGACCGCTTGGGTACACCGCCATAAAAGTTTGACCCGAAGACTGCAAGAATATGACATGTCCAAATCATGCAGTAGTCGGTTCTTTTCGATTTTACGGTGGTCTTTGCCGCGACTCGATTACCCATCCATTTCCTTTGCTTTCGAACTGAATCGAGTCAGAAAAGGATCGATTGTCCCTGGCTTATGATCTCGATTGATGAGATTCGAGTCGAGTCGAGTCGAGTCGGTTTCATGTGAAGAAGCATATAAAACTGTGTGTCCTCGTCGGGTGGCAATAGATTGGTCGACGCGAATCGCCACCGGCTTCAATGAACGTGTACCCGACAACGACAGCGAATTCAGCGAACCAACTACGACAGCTAATTCACGACTCGATCTGCTCACCTTCTTTCTTGCAGTGCATATCATTTGTCTCGCTCTCCTTTCACATCAATAAGAGAGGCGTTCTGTCTACCTCTCGGACAGGATATAGCACGGTCAATTTGACATCGAGCACTTCATATTGAGGAAGCAACACCTGAACTCATTCTAGGATCATCGCCCTCCCTTGTTCTCGGTCGAAATGACCACTTTGAAATCGTTCCAAGCCGAGATCGAGACCATCTCCCACGAGAAGCAGAAGCTAGCTCTCAAGGAGGCTAGGGAGGCTCATGCTGCTGCGGAGTTGGCTCGACATCATGGAAAAGCGCCGGCGGGACGGAAAGAGCCGATCATCGAGGTGAATGTGGACGAAGCTGAGGACGTTCAGGAGGTATCCCTTGAGGTGGGTTGCTGCTGATGATATTCGACCATGGGAAGCGCTGAACTATCCGAAAACTCGCAGGACCTCATCGTTGGATCTGTAGAGGTCGAAGAGCTAAAATCGACACTTGCATCGAGACTGCTCAAATCTCACGGAGAACTCATCGTCCCTCTGGGCGCTCACCCATCTCCTTCGTATAAGTACAACCCACCAGCAGTACCCCTTCCGACAATTCCCACCACTGGTCAATCACTTACAATAGCTCAACTCGACAGGGCGATCGGGAGGTTACAAGAAGCATGTGATGATATGAGGGCGCAGTTGTCGGAGTTGTATCGCGCAAGCGGTACTCCCGAGAACGGGATGGAAGGAGAGGCGGTGTATGGTTGTTGGTTGGTAAGGTTGACACCGCGAGGGGTGGAAGAGATCATGGAAGTCAGGGTAGCTGTTGTGGGTAATGTCGATGCGGGAAAGAGTACGACGTTGGGTGTACTTACTCGAGGCGGATTAGATGATGGGAGGGGAAAAGTGGGTCCTGCTTTCTGAGTCTTGCATATCACAGATAGAGGCGATACTAATGTAGCAAAGGCTCGAGTCGCTCTATTCAGGCATCCGCATGAGATTGAGACTGGTCGGACTAGTTCTGTCGGCTCGGAAGTGGGTCTCGAAAGGACTGCAATGAGATGAGTTTGCTGATGTTCAGCCTTTGCAGATATTAGGCTTCTCACCCACTGGACAACCTGTTATCCCCACCACTCATACTGTCGACACCACTGAACCACACTCTCACTTGGCTTCGGCAAAACGAGAGAAACTTAGTTGGGACGAAATATGCAAACGAGCAGCCAAAGTCGTCAGCTTCATCGATTTGGCAGGACATGAACGGTACGTCTCTCGGCTTGATCGACCTTGCTACCACAAGAAGAGGCCATGAATCAGATTACAGGCTTTCGCTAATCAAATACTGTCTTAGATACTTCAAGACGACGTTGTATGGGCTTAGTGGATGTGCGCCCGATTATGTCATGTTGATGGTTGGCGGAAATGCGGGGTTGATCGGGATGTCGAAAGAGCATTTGGGGGTTGCATTGGCCTTGAGCGTCCCTATAGCCGTCTGTGTAACCAAGGTTCGTTACTGTCACGTATTGCAGACTTTAGCTTCGTCGCTGACCGTTGTGTAGATCGACATGACCCCACCAAATATCCTGGAGCAGACTGTCAACATGCTTGTCAAAGTTCTCAAGTCACCTGGCTGCAGGTGAGTCATCGATAACTCATATCAGGGTTATGGCAAGCTAATTCCTGGATAAGGCGAATACCAGTCTTCGTGAATACACCACAAGAAGCTGTAGATTGCGCTCGATATCTGGGACACCCATTAGGCGCCTCAAGGTTCGTTTCCTTCCATTACCTTTTTATCGATTGCACTCCATCCTGCTATGCTTACGAGAAGCTCGCAGATTGTGCCCAATCTTCATGGTCTCCAATGTGACTGGTCACAACTTGCCGATGTTACGGACGTTCTTGAATGCTCTGCCTTCTTCACAATCGGACGACAAATATGTTGTGGATGCCCCGTTTGAATTTCAGATCAGTGATGTGTTTTCTGTACCATTCGTCGGGACTGTTGTCGTGAGTCTTGAAGTCGGCTGAGATTCGGCAAGCAGGAGCTGATATAGTCGGTAGTCTGGGGTGATCACCTCTGGCTTCGTACATGGTTAGTTTCTCCTTCTAACATAATGGGACCAAGCTGATCCTCGCCTACAGCAAATGATCCTGTCCTTTTGGGTCCGGATTCTGTGGGACAGTTCATGCCTACAGCAATAAAGACTATTCAACGCAAACGGGCCTCTGTCAACAGTGGTGAAGCCGGTCAGAGCGTATCGTAAGTTCTGACGTCCACGGTAAGAAAATAGCTGACGAGCTGCGTTCATTAGCTTCGCATTGAAGCGGATACGCCGGACTCAGGTTCGAAAGGGGATGGTGCTGATTGGACGTACGGAGAAACCTCCTCAAGGTTGGTTGATCTATTAAGATTGAAGTGATACCATGCTGACATAATGAGACAGCTGTGAAGAAGTTTGAGGGTATGATCATGGTACTCCACCATGCTAGTACCATCCAACCAAAATACCAGGCCATGATGCACTGTGGTGCCATTCGGGTGAGTTCATCCTTAGTTCCAGTGTACCATAACATGTATGTGATTCTGATTCTCAATCATGGTATCACAGCAAACAGTCCGGATACTATCCCTCGATCATCCTTCAGGCCTTATACGAACGGGAGACAGGTCGAAAGTCGTCTTTGAATTCATTAGTCACTCGGAGTTCCTGAAAGAGGGTCAATTGATACTACTGCGAGAGGCAAAGACGAAAGTGTTAGGTGTTGTTACGAGAATATTGGGATGAGCTGAGGGCAGGTCAGGTACAGACAGGGATGTCTGAAATCACTGTGCGGGGTTGAGGTATACTCGGTGTATCCGAGAGCATATGGTCTCCTGTGTTGTATTTAGTTTTTGTATGCATGCTGGGCGCCACTAGCAACAACATGTGCCCTTACGTCATCGGCTCTTTTCCCCTTTGCTACCGACTGCAGTCAATGGTTACCATCCCAACGCGTCTCATTTCCATTTATATTCAACTCTATCTGTCCCGCTCACAAATTCTATTGGCTAGCCCATCTGACAACTTGAGCACGCAGCCTACGTCAAGACAACTGTTGAAAGGAAAGGCCACCGACTCGCCGGCGCTAAAACCTACCATGAGCACAAGCACGTTCGACGTTTTCTCTAGTCCCCCGCGACCGACGTTGTCGAGGTCTAATTCGAGTTTTGGAAGTTCAGTTAGTAAAGGAGATCGATATGGGGAAGAATGGTCGGGAGGAGGAGCTTTGACTCTTCTCGGTATGTCTGCTGTTCCTAGTTCTGTACTTCGTCCACGCTAGCTTCCGCGATTTTTGGGCTTTGGCTGACGATCAAGTACAATTCTAGATGTCATTGAGACTTTCTTCGGTGAGCGAAGACTTACCATCGTCTTGTGAACGGTGGTCCATGCCAATATACAGCTAACAAATGACCCAAGACTCCCGCCTCGACCTGTTTGAACGACGCCTGAAAGCCCAATCTGCAAGACTCAAGAGTCGAGCCGTCGAACTCATCCCAAAGGGTCTTAGAACACCTGGTGGAGGCGGGATCTTGTTGCTCGATAACGAGCTGGAGGATAGCCCTAATGGACATGGCAATGGAGAGGGTGGGAGGACTGGTCGCGGAGAGAAATATCGGAAAGAGGTTGAGAGGGAGGTTGATAGGATTAAAGTTAAGGTGAGGTCTATGTCCCAATGACTGATATCAGAGAGACATTGCCGTGTCGGTAAGAATGGATAATTGACCATGGATAATAGCTCGCAGCTAAGGTAACCCATCTATCCTCTACTTGGCGGTCTGCCCAAATTGTCAGGACGAAGGAGAAAGTCTGTGAGTTGGGCTACGCGTCTTATCGACTTGCCTAAAACCCCTCTCTGACTTGATATTATCCCACCCAGCATTTCTCTTTGGTGTCCTTTCCCTGACTTTTACGTGTCTCCTATACGGTCAAGCTCCCGAGTGGATCCCTTTTGCGTATACCGTTCAAGCCGCTTTCTATCTGCCTACAAGGGTCTGGAGTTATAAGCGGAAAGCATATCATTACTTCTTGTTTGGTACGTTTCGGGGCAATGATTCTTGCGAGCGCGATACTAATGATTTCCGATGTTGGTTATCACCCCAGAGTGAGTTCCGCGAATGTTATATGAATGGCTCATACTGACTTTGGACCAGTTTGTGCTACTTTGTAAACGTTCTAGATCTCCTGTGGATATGGGTCTTTCCCTCCTCCGAAATCCTCTTCATCTGCTGCTACCTCTTGACCCTTGGTGAGTATTCACGTCGCTATTGAGCATGCCGCGAAGCGATAAACTGATGAACCATTGAAGGTCCACTTGCAAGTGCCATCATCACTTGGCGGAACTCTTTGGTTTTCCACTCCCTCGACAAGGTCACTAGTCTGTTTATTCACATGTGAGTCCCGAACACAGCTTCGATCATTCCATAAGGCTTGGACGCTGACTACCATTCAGGTACCCGCCAACAGTGTTGACCATCATCCGGTGAGTATCAGTCAAGACCTGTTCAGCATACTGGTGATGCTGACATCGAGAAGGCATGCCTATCCAAACGCGGAAGAGAGGTATCCAGGGTTAGCTAGAGTAAACGACTATAGCTGGTACACAATGATTATCCTCGCTGCCCTGCCTTGTAAGCCAGATTGCCTATGTGTGTTGTCATCCAGCTAATCCATTAAAGACATTTTCTGGCAAGGTGCCTACTACAAGGTGAGCTGGGTTGTCATTGCCGAGCCTTATGGCAAATGCTACGGCCGAAGCTGACAACAATGGATCGCAGTTTATCTCTGTCGACCGCAAATCGAAAGTCGAGTCTGGGCAGCGTCAGACCAGTTTCCGGTAGTATGTTTATCTGACATTAAGGATGAGTAAGAGCTGGCTAATACAATTCTCGTAGTATGCTCAACGACAAGCGTGGCCCGATCGGTAAAGCCCTTCAGGGGATCCGGCCTGAACATAGAGAATTATGGTTTATGTTTGGGCAATTGAGTGAGTGAATATCTCTTCGATTACTGCATTGTATCTGTCTTTCGTGCAGGGTACAATGGAAGATATGGCATAACAATGTTTTACCGATCCCATTCACTGACAACAAAATACAGTCTACAGTATCATTTTCATGATTCCCCCCGCGGCCCTGTTCATTCACAGTTATAGAGCTAGCAGCATTTTCCTGATAACGATCTTCTCCGTCTCGGCGTGGAACGGAGCGACTTTCTACGTCGAAGTCTTTGGTCGCAAGTACGTCTGCGCGTCTTCTCCCTTCCCCACATGGTTTCCCATCACACGTCATAACCATTCAACCATTCCATTCATAATCGCTATTTTGCTGACTAATCCACCCGCAGATTCGAGCGCGAACTCGAAAGGCTCCGAAAAGAAATGGAACAAGCTTCGAGCTCTGCGTCCAACGTCTCCTCCGCTCCTACTCCGTCCCTCCCATCTAGTCCTTTCCTATCGCCAGATCCTAGCCCTCAGAATGACGAAAGTGGTGATCCCCTCCGACAAAAGGCTGGGGGAAATACGGAAACGCTGGCGAATCTCGCTAATAGCCCGCTAGCCCTTCCGCCCACTACCGCGGGGGCCGGGGTGGACGTCCCGGAGCTGACGTTAGATAGCGTCGCGGAGCAAGAGGAAGGGAAGAAGGATATTTAATCGAGGATTCCGTGTTGATTAGAGACGATGACTTGGCTGTCGGGCACAATTCACCGCAGTGAAGGTGGGATTTGAGAGGCTGTAATACACATATTGCCCCTACATTTAACGACATGTTAACGACACTATATTGCTGGTTACTCTCTCTGGTCTCTGGAGACCTGCACGGAAATATGTTTCAGAGCGTCAATTGCCAGGAACGCGAAAACAGGAAAGTCATTATCATAACTCAGACGACATCCGACGAATATCGACTTGAACCATTATGTCATCCACAACAACTCTTTTGCTCCCCGCATCACCGCCCATTGTCCGCCCCCCATCGTACTCCACTGACACGCACACTACACGTCCACAATGTATCAAATCGAAACAAACATTTCATAGCCTTCAATATGATTGAAAGAGGCTGCCGGGCGACCACCAGACCAGATCCCACTGTGGGTCCGGTGTGAACATGTATCATCTATTTTTGCCTCTCTTCTCGAACCATCTCCCCGTTCCTCTCACTTGTAGGCATCAGTTTTGGTATCCGTCGAAAAGCCTACTCGTAGCTTGTCGGAACATCCATCAACTCTTCCCCGTCGTAATCGATCAGCCCATCGTCTAGCTCATCCCCTGCACCTGCGCCATACACTTCGGTGCCTCCACCTCCGGCCACACCGTTGCTGGGCCCGTCTTTCGGGACCTCGTTGAAACCGTAGGCGTGGCCTCGGGCCTCGACGGCCGCAATGGCCGCTGCTACTGGATCGGGATTTCCTGTGGCGGCCAAAGGAATAACGGGATTAGAGTTGGCTTGGGAGTCGGATCGCATAGGTGTAGGCCGGATCTGGGAGCTACCCGGAGTTCCTCTATGGATGAGAATAGGTTAGTCTGTAACTAAAGGTCAGAGACAAAGTATCACTTACCCAGCTCTTGGGGCATTGGCACACCGATCTTTACCGAATGAGATTCGCAAAGTGGCATATTCAGGTTTGGCTTTGATGCCTTCAATAGCCTTCTGTGCGGAAGTGATCGACGTGCTGCATAACGGGGCTCGTCAGCTGTGGACTCTATAGCAGCAGTCTTGGTCGGAGTTGACAAGAACTTCGACTAACAAGTTTACAAAAGCGGCGCTCTTCTCCTTGAGGAAATTGATCATCTCGATGTCTGTATGACGCGTCGATTCAGCTCGGCTTTCCTCTCGGCAGACCGCAAAGTGCAGATGAGCTCACCACCAAATTCCCCAAAGTCCTGACGCAGCCTGGCTTCATTAAACAGGTCGAAGTCGACAATGGAGCCCAAGTAAACATTCCTGCTTGCGCCTGCTTGGACAGCAGCGGCAAGTGCCGCCGGTAGAGGACCAGAATGTTTGCCCCACCCAATTTTGAGCCGACGAGAGTTGATTGTCAGTCCTGTAAGGTTTGCATGCTGGTAGAATGACAGGGCGTTTTGGGGATCCACAAAGGTGATGAACTGAAGTCAAGAAAAAAATCGTAAGTTCAATTCAGCTGCTGACAAATAACGTGCGATCAAACTGACAGCAATCAATTTATCCTGGAGGAAGCGGATCTGCTGAATCATGCCACCTCGAACGCTGTTACACAGTTCCTCGACGGTAGTATCGGGATGGATATTTCCAATGTATACACATCGATTCCCGGCTTGAGCAGCTGCATTCGCATCATAGGCTCCCACAGCGCTGGGATAGCCACCATTGCCGAACACTGGGGAGCCGTAATTTGATGCACCGGGAGTGCCAAAACCGAAAGCTGCCGGTACCGGGGAAAAGGGCTGGAACGGCGAACCAGGCATGTTGTGGGCGTTCTGCGACTGAATGGCGGCGGCGGCTTGAGCCTGGGCAGCTTGTACAGCAGCTTGCTGAGCTCTGGGCACGTAGGCACAGCGATCCTGGGGTTTGTGTCAATGTTTGGTCTCTCCTTGCGAGTGCGGGACTGACCTTGCCATAATTGACCCGTTTTCCAGCCCAGCGAGGTTCAGTGGGAAGTGTAGCAACCACCTGCAGATCGGTAAGCTTGGAGTGGAGAGTCAAGACTCACCTTCATTGCCGTGCTGATACTCAGGAAATGGACGAAGCCGATGTTCTTGTCTCGAACAATCTTGACCTGATCGATAGGACCGAACCGACTTAGGTCATCTCGGAGGGCTTGCTCGTCAGTCGCCTCGTCGAGGTTTCCCACGTAGACATTTCGCGTTGCCTGATTCTGCTGAATTGCTTGAAGAATATTGCCGGGCAATGTCGACGCTTTGCCCCAACCAATCCTGAGCTCCTGTCCATGCAGCGCAAGTTTCTTGACAGAAGCATCGGCGTGAAAGGCTGCTGCTGTCGAGCCGTCTAGGAAAGATATGAAGAGGCAAGACTTCTCTGTCAAGAGTCGAACCGCCTCAATAGGTCCGAAGCGGACAAGATTCAGAAGTTCATCGACAGATGCGTCTGCCTTCAGTCGTGTTTCGACAGAACAAACTCACCTGGAGGCAAATTTCCGATGTAAACGGTTCTTCCGGTCTGGTTTCCAGCGGCTGCAACTGCAGCAGCTGCAGCTGCTGGTCCGTAGTTACCTGTCATGTTATTGGTGTTGATCTGAGGCGTCATGATAGCTGCAGGGTTATATCCCTACGCTGTCAGCCACGAAGTCGGCCGCGAGCTTACTATCATTCCCAATGGGAACCCAGCAATCATACCCATTGGCATGCCCATTCCCATCCCCATATTGTTCATCATGCCTAAGAAAGGTGTATTAGGGACGTTGATCCCGTTGCCTGAACCCGAAGCAGAGCCGGGCATCCCCGGTATACTGTTCGTTGTAGGGGTCTGCATCGAACCCTGGGTCAAGGGACCACCCAGATTGATGGGCGAGCTCATAGCGTATCTCGTGTCGTTGCCAGCATGCATCGTGGGGAGATTGGACGGGCTACCAGTATAAGGGGAAGAAGTATTGTTGGGGTTGAAAGGCCTCGCAAGGCCGCCAGGTGTTCCGTTAAAAGCCTGAGGTTCGTACCTTGGTCTCTTCGGGGGGATATTCTCAAAGCTGGACGTGGGGTCGATAGTCGGCTGTAAGCCACTGACGGGATTCATGGGGAGGGATGAAGTGTCTAGGGCCCGCTGCAATGGGATATGGCTATGAGCAACAATCCTTGTCTCTGTAGGACTGTATGAGAAGCTATCTCAGCCACTTACCTTCATAGCTTCAAGGTCGAACGGGGTGTACCCAGCTTTGGCCAACTCTGCTGAGGTCAGAGGCCCAAAATCGGCGCCGTTACCGATAGGTATTCTAGCGAGATTGAAGAGATGTTCGAGAGGCGCGGATAATGGTTGACGTCGACCATCGTGGGAAGAGGACGAAGGGGTGGCCAAGGGTAGAGTATAGGGCGACGCCATTTCGCCGTTTCGTTGACCCAGAGGAGTTGAGTTCATCCGGAAGATGAGGAAGCGAGAATGAGAGACGATAGTTTAAATAGGCAGTAGCGGCGGTGAATAGGAAACAACCGGATAATCCAGATCGGGAAGCAAGTCACCAAGACAAGGACAAGGTATGACACGGTTAAACCGAATGGTTCCGAATTCGATTGATTACAACGAGGATGATGAATGTCGGATGATTATGAGTAACGGGTGTAGGTGGATGAGGGGGGAATGACAAAGCACAATAAGCGATAGTCACGAAGAGGAAGAGACTATTAAGATTAAGGAGATTTGAATGAAGAGAGAGGGAAGAGGATTATACCCCTCAAGCTTTTCACTGAGAACAAACGTCGTACCAGGGAAGGAAGGGATAGTAAGAAGTGCAGGATACGCACGACGAATGACTTTGGAATTTACGCTATCAAAGGGGTTTCAAGGCGTACGAGGGACGAGCGGTGCGAGGGGACTAGTTTTCGACCGGTGAGCTATACGCTGTGAGTCCAGGGGGGGTCGTGTCGTAGCCTGCCAAGGGGGCTGGGTAACGTCGGTCGGGGAAACTGCAATTCGAAAAGTTCCCAAGCGGGGTATAGAGTGCCGGTAAGACGATAGGGGATTTAGGTATTTCTGGTAGCGGGAGAATCGGGCCCAACAAGGTTTGGTTTTATCAGCACGAGTCTAAAGGGGGATGGGGGCAGAGGGGATGTGGGGATGGTGCATTGTGTGGTGTGGGGAGTGTGTCAAGGAACCAAACTAGCAAACAGCTCACGGGTGCATGGACGATGTTGAATCCCGTGATGGGTAGTTGGAGGGACCAGCAGCAAGCAGTGAGGGTCGCACGAGCGTAGGGGGTGCAGTGGGGGCAGGTGTGAGGCGGTTGTAAAAAGATCAAGGTGGTGGTCGTGAGAATGATGAATTGGGTGAGTACGATGGATAATGGGGTTTATGAAGCAAAGCAGGAAAATTGAGCAATCAGCTGTCAGCTGTCATCCTCCTCATCCTCATTGTCCTCATCATGTCTTGCATGCCGCTGTCTCTATCTCCTTCCCGGACCACAAATCATCGGAGCCATCCGACCTTTTTGTCCACCGAATCCTTTTGATCCCCAACCCCAGAGGCAGACCTAATGACCTGTAGCATTTCCACTCACCTAAGCGACAATTAGAAAGACAAAGACTGGTGTAGCGGTATCCACAGATGGTATAGTTGGGTAAAAGAGAGGGAGGGGGATGTGAGAAGGGTGACCAAGGGGAGGAGGAGTGATGGCCGTGCAATGATCAATGAGCCATGACCCATCACATCACAGTCCCCTCTAAATGCTGGCTCACACATCGCTCACTCGCTCGTCGGGATTTTTGGGTGGACGCGTCGCGCACAGTGGCAGATTGGATGCATTGACTGATGGGCGTTTTGGCAGTCCATCGGTCTAATTCCATGCAACGCATGCATCGAATGCTTTTTGGTCAGGCATTTCATACTAAGAACAGGTAACGACCTGATCCATATCCATCTGAGGGTACAGAAATATCAGGCGGTGAGGGATAGGGAGCAGCTGCTTTGTGGGAGAAGTGTCAAAGGCCGGGGATAGCTTACCGAAAACCCAGTACCACGGTCCTGGCAGTATTTGTCAAGTTGGCTTTGGCACTGGTTGCAGCCATCTAAATCAATTCTGGGCCGACGACTAGCTTCTTACACCTCCAAGCCATCCAGTAAGGGTTTATAAAGGTATTGTCAAGTGCCGCGATCACGAGCTAGCCTAGGCTGACTGCCGGTTTCATCCACAAATGTTACGCGGGCGGAAGGGACTTGGGTTAAGCATATCGTACTCTATCGCGTCATGGGTTCTGAGAAACCAAGGAAACGTTCGCCCCGGAAACGTTCGCCCCAAGCACAAACGGCCACGTCGGGAATAATGTAAGAAAACACCAGTGCACCTGCTCCGAGCTTTATGCCATAAGTATACATGCCACTATCAAACCCTAGAACCCCCTAAACGGAAGCGAGGATCTCGGGCTCAACGAACTCCCCAGACTTAACGACCTTGGTGCCGGTGGCCTTTGCATAATGTCAGCAAGCGTTCCACAGAGCCATTCAACCGGTGTGCTAACTCACATCCGTGGCCTCGCCGTGGGTCTCGAGGAGCTTGGACAAGTCGAGCTTTGGTGCCTTGAGGATCTTGGCTTTTCGGACGTGAACGTTGTGGAGGGGGTAGATGCCCTGTTGATCAACAAGTAGCATCAGTATATTTTCCATGAGTTATGTTTCCAAGGACAACCCACCTTGCAGGCCTTCTCAATCTCCCGACCAATACTCTCGGGAACAAACTTCTGGACCAACTCCTTCAAGTCGGATCCCTCGGCCTCACGACGCATGATCTCAAACATCTTCTGTCTGATCTCACGGACCTGCGAAGCCTGGGCGTAGGTGGTCTTCTTGACCTGGTTCGAGTTACGCCTGGTGAAGCCGATAGCGAAGAGACGGAGGATATAGCCGTCGGTGGTTTTGACGTCGACGTGAGCCTCGATCAGGGATTGCCACTTCTTGACGATGGAGCGGAGTTTGTCGGTGGTGAAGTCCATGCCGTAGAATGAGGTGAGGCAGCTCTTGCCCTAATAGAGGGGGTCAGTTGAATGTACATATGACCTGTCATGAAAAAAGCGATGGGAATGGATACATACGGAGACCTCCTCAACCTTCAGCTTGATCTTCCTGAAGCTCTGCTCCTGGTCGTTGTTGAGGTCGGCGAGGGAGAGCTCAACGACACGACCCTTGAGGGAGTCGTTGGCGTTCTCTGCAAGCGAAAGTGGTCAGCGAGATATCACCCGTGGTTCGCTGCAGAGGGGGCACTCACTCAGACCCTGGGAACGGTTGACGAGCGTCTTTCCGGCATTCTTGTTCTCGAAGAAGGAGGGCGACTTGATGTCGTACCAATCTGATTGAAAGAGTCAGTACACCTGTCCAACGATAACCTTCGACCATTCGACATCCCATCCCAACAACCTCCATCCGCTCATCCGCTCATCCATCCATCCATCCATCCATCTGAGAAAGACCACTCCTGACCGGCCTCTTCTGCCGTCTCGGTTTCCACAAACGAATGTCCCAAATGACATCCCCACCTCAACACCAACTACCTCCCGCTGCAGCCCAATACACCGGGAGAAATCAAACCGTAAACTCACCCTTCCTGGAGAAGGGGTCGACGACCTTCTTCTTGATCCCCTTCTTTCCCTTACTGAGACGCTTGTTCTTTCCAATAGCCATGCTCGCAAACTTTTAACAGCTATGTCGAAGGATGAAGAAGGGAAAGAGAGAGGATTCGCGAAAATGTGGATGTCTGGTCCTCGTCCCCCCGGGAGTGTCAGGCTGGAGTGGCAGTTTCGACGATCGGTGTTTCGTTGGTGAAACGGGAATTTCTGATAGTGGCGAAAGTCTTGCCGAAGACTGGAAGGGATTTGGTTCCGTGTCTGAGAGTGTGTGGCGGTTGAGATGAGATTGTCGGTGGCGTCGGGCCGGCGCGGGTCCCACGTAGAGAATTCTGAGCAAGCAGCTCTTTTGTTGTCAACTGAATTTCTTGCTCGGATCGCTTGACGTGGACTCGGTGACTGCACCCTGCCATATATTTTATCCATTACCCATTTGAATGGTTGTCCTCGTTTGATGAGGTCAGGAAGAGCTCCAAGCTGACGCACGCGTCTCTCAGATAAAGGGGGAGCTTTGACCGCTCAAGGTGTTGATCGGAGATTTTCAACGAATGGCGATTACCGTTCTCCTGACGTGCCCCTCTCGCCTGCCGCAGCGAAGTCATCAATTCCATCACTATGCGGGAACGACTATACTTGAAACATCTGCTCCGCACGCGACCCGCCTCAGCTGAGGTGGGAGCATGTGCGGTTGTTTCATGAGTGCTGCCGCCGCAGAGGTCACTTGCCGCCTTGGCACAGTCCTACAATGATCTCCTCTTCTTATAAACCACTCCACTTTCTTACTGAAGCTCGACTACAATCCCGACTCTCCGCTTCAACTCTACACGCTATGATATAATGCCCTCGTGAAACCTCTTGGACTTCTCGTGAGTTGCCGGTAGTTGCTTATTGCCAAGAGTCACACGTCTCTTGCCATCATCAGAAAGGAGGTTCCTTACGCCTCCGCATCTCCCCCTCTTTCCTTCCCTCGGTAGCGTATTCTTCAGCCACTACGGTGATTGAAACTGACCTAGAATGACTCGGCGTCCAAACCCGCAGGTGCGTAGGAACACTCGCCTTCAGTCGGAGTAAGGGGGGGATTGACGACGCCCGACACGACACGATTACCGCAAATCTGGGGGCCTAGCTGAAGGCATACAAGAGGATCAGGCTTTCCGACTTGATCACCGCCTTGTATCATTTTCTCCTCTCGAATGTTCATACTGTGAAAAAGTGTTCATATTTCATTGAGCTATCTCCCAGATTGCTTGGTTCTAGGGATCTCAAAATATCGTCATCGATCAGCCTACATCGTATCGATCTCATCAAAAGTACCTTATTTCACCCGGTTTTAATCACATCAAATCAAAACATCTTACTACCCTTTGACTCGTCGACTATTCGTCAGCTCGCGGTGTCGCAACGCAACCTTTCTGTATCCACAACTTGCTCGCTGTATATCTGCCCCGATACAGTACTCCTCCAGCTTGAGTAACTCGCCTTACCCCCATGACATGGTAACATTGCGTTTGTCATACCCCGATACCTGGAAATACACTCGGACAAGGGAGATTTAATCCAGATACCGAGCTATACAATCGATCCTCGACCACCGTTTGACCGGCGTCCTGTTTGCCAATGTCAATGACACTTTCGACCGTTTCCATTGAATCATACCCCTGTGACTAGGTGGGTCCCCTGTCCCCTGTTCTCCTTTCTTCCAGTGCGATGTCTTCCCCAGTGGCGACGATCTCCTTTCCCTCGGTATTCGGTCATGCCTTGCATCATCCGGGAGGATCCGGGGGATAGATGTCAAAGGATGGCGCTACGGCGGCCGATGCCCCCCGTCGCTGGCAGATGACCTTTGCTGCGCTTCGTCTCAGCCAACGATCCCCTTGTCGTCTCGGGGGATGAGAGCGGTGCCGGGGACTAGGGCTAGTGGCGAAGACTCAATCCATGGTCACTGCGACGAGGACTGCTTGGCCGAGGTGAGACCAGGGTGGTTGAAGAGACGAGAGACGAGAGATGATGTGGTGTTGCCCTCTTCTCGCTTCGTTAGCTCGAGTTGTGCTATCTGATTGTACCTGGCATTGCTGCTAGCGGGCTCGTTGCTTGACTCCTCCTTCCTTACCATCCTCTGACGTCTCGCCTCGAGGTTGCCTGAGAGATACCTCCGAGCACCCTCCTTTGGGCGAAGCATTACTCCTCTTGCAGCCTGGTCCGAGCGCGGCCTCCTTTGGACTCGGCCAGCAAGGCGAGCGAGCAGAGGGCGTCTGTGAATCGGGCAGCGGCGATGCTTGGTGTAGGCGAGGCAAGTGGGGGTGGGATTGGGGACTCGAAAAATTGTTGACTATTGGCAGAATGGCAGGGGAGAGAGAGTCTGGGTGGTTCACAGTCGGCGTGCTTGGGCTGAGTGGACGGTCATTCTGGTGTTTGGGTCTGTCTCTCCTTCCTCTCCTTCTCACACTTGCGGTCTTGGTTTATACTCTCCTCCTCCGTCCCTCCTCTCCCCCGGCGCCCGCTGCAACACGTCAAATTCAATGTGCCTCCCTTTCTTGCGCAACAGCTGAACATAACTACCCGTACCCGTCGTCCTCTTTGTCCTCTCCTCTTTTCTCCTTCCTCCTCATATCTTTATCCTCTCTCTAACTCGTTTCCCCCGCTCCGCTGGCTCTCAGCTAACCTCTGCTCATAGTACACGCTGTCCCTAGCAGACATAGTGTTTATTCCTGTAGTAGCCGACCACTCATCCATACGGCTCTGTCCATCTTTGTTGGACCCAAGAGGTTCTGTCGACACTTGGCTCCCTCTCAAGCCGACTCGCAATCACAGCAAACCGCCTTCTATTTCCCCCCACCAAGTCTCCGTTGCGCTTCGAATAAGATACATTAACAATCGAGCTTCCTCCTCTGAAACCCCCAAGCAACGACTCCAGCTTCATTCCGAAGCATCCCAGCTACCATAGTATGACCTCGCCAAGTCACCAACAGTCTCCAGCCCAACCAGACGACCTCCATACCCACTTCAGCGGCTTGACCGTAGAAGATTCATACGCCTCCCCACTACCTCAGCAGTATCAGTTTAGCAACCCGTACCAAGGTGCAGGGTACGACATGCAGGGTCAGCTCATATTTTATCATTCGGGAAACGGAGCTCATACTTACGACTTCTCGACCCATTTTTTCCCCAGGTTTCACCAACCTTCCGCCACCTACTGCCTATGCCTATGGGCCTCAAGGTCCAACCGATCTTCTATCGCCCTTGACGGCTGGTGGCGCACCTTACGAAGCCTATCCGGGCATGAATGAAGTGTATCTCCAACAACAGCAGGCGGCCCAACAGGCCCAACAACATCTTCTCAACGAAGCAAGGAACCCAGGCCAAGGTCAAAGTCAAGCTGGTCCCGGAGGAGCTCAGCTCCAGCATCACCAGGGTCAAGCCCATAATCATGGTCACGATCAGCTGTCGCCGAGGCAGATCTCTCAGCAAGGTGAGTATCGACCGCCACTACAGCAAAATTTTCAGCACGCTGGACATAGTCCTCCAGTCTTCTACTATCCTGATCAGCGGGCGGGAGGATTTTGGGTCCCCCCTACTGCCGGCCATGGTCAAGATAGGAAACAGCAGGTGAGTCAATCTAGCACACTTTGTAGTCTATATGGTTCTTCAGTGGCAAATCTGGCAAGACTTTCGACCAACGATTCAGCTGAAGTCGCCTCAGAATCTCCATGGCCTCCACAACCAGACAATGTCCCGAATTCAAGGAGGAGTGACCATACGACCAGACTACGGGGTTTCCAACGCCTCTTCTTATAGTATGTCCTCGATCATGCCGTTCGCTCACCACAATTCTCTTCCCCAAGGTTCTGCAGCACAGTTCGGGATGCACCATCCTGCCACCCAACAAGCTAGGCTCTCCCAGCAACCACAACAAAACTTTGGTGTAGGGTCTTACGCCGGGGTGACTTTCGGTCTACCGGCCAACCCGCGAAGGGAATATCGGAGGTACGACGAGCCGAACGTCTCGCAGAACAAGGTCGAGCGTAGCGAGAAGCTGGAGAGCTTTAGGGCGAACAGAGTCTCGCACAGGTGGGAGCTGAAAGTGAGTAGACTCAAAGTTGCAATCCTGCCTGACAAGTGCCACCAATCGCTGATTTGTTGATTTTAGGACGTCTTCGGACACATTGTTGAGTTCTCTGGCGACCAACACGGGTCTCGATTCATCCAGCAGAAACTCGAGACTTCGTCCATCGAAGACCGCCAGCGCCTCTTTGATGAGATCATGCCAAACGCTTACCAGCTTATGATCGACGTCTTTGGGAACTATGTAGCTCAGAAGATGTTTGAGTTCGGAAGCCAGATTCAAAAAGCCGAATTGGCCGAGAAGATGGTCGGACACGTCCTCGAGCTATCGATGCAGATGTACGGGTGTAGGGTACGTCCTCGTCGTTGTAATTCCTGTAAACAGAATAAGTACAGGCGTAACACCATGGGACATTACAGGTCGTCCAAAAGGCACTTGAGCATGTTCTCGTCGACCAAAGGGCCAAGCTCGTTAGCGAGATTGAGCCTCATGTGATTGAATGCGTCAAGTCATCCAACGCAAATCACGTAATTCAAGTAAGTGACTCCACTAATAACGGGGATGACTCCGAACTTACGCGCTTGCGACAGCGATTGATCGCCATCGGACCACCTCCATCGATCCTCAAAGCGTTCGTCGGGCATGTCCACGAGCTCTCATGTCATCCTTATGGATGCAGGGTTCTCCAAAAAGCTTTCGAATGTCTACCGAACGAGGCAAAGAAGCCTCTCATTGCTGAGATGCATGCCACAACTGCGACTTTGATGGAGGATCAATTTGGAAGTGAGCGCAGAAGTCGCAAATGATCGTGTCTCAATACTAACGAGGTAATGGGAATAGACTACGTGGTTCAAAGTATCATCACAACATGCGATGAGGAGGATCGTGACCGGGTCATTGCCCAGATCAAAGGCAACATGTTCAAGTGTCAGTAAACATTCCCTATTGTATGATCAAGCTCTGCGCTAAAGACCAACTCGTCTCACAGTGTGCCGCCACAAATTCGCATCCAACGTTTGCGAGAAGGCACTGCAGTTCGCCACTCCCGCTGACAGGGATATGCTCATCAACGAGCTCGTCGATCTCAAGCCGGATGGAAGTAACATGTGCGGCACTCTGCTTCGAGACGCATACGGCAACTTCCCCCTACAGGTGAGTCCCTACGTCTCGCTGGTAGATCGACAATGTATTTATATAACTTGGATAGATGTGCCTCCAGGTGGCAGAACCGCCACTCCGTCGCCAGCTCCTGGAGCTGATCACAGCGGTTCTTCCGAGTATCCGCCACACTCCTGTTGGAAAACGATTGGAAGGCAAGATCTCCCACTACGAAGCTGAAGAGTATGCTGCCACCGCTGCTGCTGCTGCTGTCGTCGCTGCCACTGCATCTCCGCCATACGCCGGGTCAGTCAGTAATAGTACCAGTACGGCTATTGGATCGCCGCCCTCCAAGGCCAGCTCCAATAGCATCGTGGATCTTTCTGCTCCTGCGGTTGCTGGTGAAGATGAGGATGTCCATGCTGGCGAGACGGGAAGATCGGTGCAAATTTAGATGGAAGCCAGATCAAAAGGGCGGGATGGATTGCTTGGGATGCATCTTGAAGAGGAACACTGGAGAAGTACAGGTTGGGGCTTGGCCTTCATTAACGGCGCTTTCCCACTTTCTCCCGAACCACTATCTCATTTCATTGTTGCGCGATTTTCATCTCATGCATTCTTAGGATTGTCCCAATATTTGCCCGCTGAGATTCTTCGTTTCTCATTTCTGCCTTCATCATTCACACCTCCTCCAGAAGTCTCCTTCTTGTTGAATACTTTCATCCCTCCCTTTCCCCTTGACCTTCCCCCTCGATCTTCCCCTTCCACTCCCCGTTTTTCGTCCAGCCCCACCCACCCTTGCGGTAAAGAATTGAAAGGTAGTATCAAGTATGGAAAAGGTAGAGTCAAAATAGTGCCACGTAGATAATCAATGAAAAGGATTTGAAGACCCGCATTTTTTGGTGGCTTTGTCTACTCTCAGACTCTCTTTGAGGACGGCGGGGAAGGGGAAATGTCTTTACCAAGTCTTTTAGTGAGCTCCACTGAATCGGGAAATTATCCTTGGGATCCGACCCAAACCGTCTACCTGTGAAAATATACGGTGTGCTACCAGGAGCTTAGGTTTACAGAGAAAGATGATCTGTCCCATATGCATAGCATCGCTATCTCATAAGCTCTAAGCATGCCCCATTAAGGCTTACGTCATGCCAGTCAAATACGTCAATAACATTAGTCACACGACAGTGCATACTCGAACAGCGTCTCATAGCTCGATTCCAAATACTCGAGGTGCAGCCCGGGCACGAAGCGATTTTTCTTTGAATACCGGAACTGAGCACATGATGCCACTATTCCCGAAAAGATTATTGACACAGAAAATCTGGCGATGGTCTACATCCAGTTTCAATTGCGGATACGCAAATGCTAACAGTTTACGTTTTTCACTGACTTGAATGCATCACACGGCGTTAGATGGGACTATATACGTTGGACTAGTGAGGGTGACAGACTTGACTACAATTCTACAAGGTGTGCGGGAAGTGTGGCAGGTACAGTAAGTAGATCGGGTTGAAGTTGCTGTGGCGCCACACACAATGATCACGCTGCGGTTAGTTTACAGTAGCTGTATATACAAATATTTCTGGAATGCTCACAGATGTAAATTACACAGGGCTAGAGGTTGAATCGAGTCTATTACAGGAGTTTCAAGGCAATTTGTGGTGGTACGAAGTGGTAGGGGTGAGGTGCGCGATAGCTGCTTGAAGACTTGACACATGGGGAGCGCGACCGACGGACCAGGTCTCAGCGTTCCACGAGCTAGGTCTGCGTTGATCTCGTGGACGGTATTGTTAAAGACGTACTCGAAGAAGTTCCAGAAGTCGATGCAGCAGGAGAATTTTCCGGAAGGAGCAATGGTAGAAGCAAGTCTTTCACTGATTGGTCATCTGGATCAAACATGTTCAAGTCTGAAGCATGTCTTCTGCAAAGAATACGAGGCATTGTTGAATCCAGGAAACGACTTTCTGAATGCGTCACAAAGGCTTTCTCTCTCTTCGTGCTTGTAGGTGTGAGCTTGTGATTACGATGACAAAAGGTATCGTTAGTGACTGCTCGGAATAATGCTCCCTTTGCCATCAAATCATAAAGCTGCGATAAATTGTTCTGATATATCGTATTGCCCGATAAATCCTTGGCCAACGACTTTGAAATGGACTCATAACCCATCAAATGATTTTCTAGGCACCCGAAAAGGCAGGAGAGATGGACTGGATGGTCTTCATCCGTCAATACGTAGAATTCACCACTTAGTAGACTGTGGCCATCTTGAGGTTTGTCAAAATGTCGAACGGCCTCACACTTTGTATCAGAGGAAATGACGGGCTGAAAAGATCCTTGCCAGGTTTTTCCAGCCTTGTCAAGACCGTTGACAATGGAGTGTTCGTAGCTATTGACCAGTTGAGGGAACAAGTCAAAGGACATGTTCAGGTCTTTGATGAATTTTGCAGCTGAGACTCTCTCGGGTATGTTTCTATCTGCGTTCTGAAACTTTCCCGTCTCCAGTATTCTGAGGATATTGTTGTCACTCTTATCATAGAGCTCATAAAACGAAGCATGTGGCGAACAAAGGGTTTTTGGCGCCCGCGAAGGTAGTCCGAGCACAACTGGCACGTTGTCATTAGAGGCCGTGAAGGCTTTCGCTCCTGCTGTACCAATACTACTAGGGAGTCTGCAGTCATCGCACCAGGCCTCTACATTGATTGCCAGGAACACTGTTCCCTGAGACAGGGCTGATCTGAAGTTAGCCGGACGGACTGAGTCATTCCACCCTGCCGGTAAAAAGGGGAAATCATCTTCACTCATTACACCACGACGAATACTTTCTTTCACACACCCTAAGTCGACAGGTTTCTTTTCCCGATTGGAGACGTAAATGGAGCCCTCAACAAGCCGATGGTTGTCTGACATACCAGAGCCATGAAAAGGTGCACGACAGTATTCATGTATTCCCAGAACTGGTTGGAAAGTTCCGCTGCCATGGATACTTTCAACGTAGGCATTTGAAAGGTCTAATGTCTTCTTGTATCTGCGGTACCTGATCTTGAACTTCCGGAGCTTATCTGCTAGCCTCTCAGCATTTGTCATGACGACTTGGTCGTCAACGGAAGGAGTACTAAATGCAAGGGCCGACGGAGAGATTCCGGAACTCATTTTGGAATGAATTTAGAAATAGCCTTTTGGGAACGATTAGAGGCAGAAGTGGGAATTCCGAAGAATGGTGGTAAGAAAGTAGCCGAAATTTGACTCCATATATCCATTTCGAAAACTCCGTGGGGTGCTTTTGCTCTGTCCTTCCATGAGAAGACATTGACTTTCATAAGAGCAGGATAGCGACAAAGATATATCACCGCTCTATGTTCCCTCCATTGTATTCAAGGCCGAATTTGGTGTTTTAGCTGTTGGAAACCATTGTGTAAACGCCGCCGGCAGACCGAGGTCACTGGTTACAGTCGACCTCCATTCACTGACATCCATGACCTTTGACGATTCTCTCTACTACATGACATGTCGTCTTGAATGGATTGACATCCTCAATGGGATATCAGAAGGCATGCTCTCTGATGAGTGACCTTTCGATTCGTACCATTATGCATACTGTCGGCACTGACTACGTTGCCTTCTTGAACACCTTTCAGCCGGCCTTTGCCACCACACCGTCACCGGACAATCCTCCTCACGCCACCTCCACGACCTGCCTCAAGCCAAAACCGAAGTGGTGTTCCTCATCCTTTGATCGCCTCCAGGGCTTGCATCATAGCTCATCCTCGTCTCTTAAGTTGCATTGGGCTATTTGGGCTCCCTGTCCACAATTCTAATCTGCGGCTTTCGTTGTGACTGCTCCCAGACTCGAGAAGATCCGCCTTGTGGACAGATCCTTGTGGTCGAAGAGATTAGTCGACGCATGATGAGTGCATTAGAGTATAGGCCTCCCCACTAGCAAAGCTGTAGCCGGGTCACCGGCAAAGTATGTAAAATGAGTACTGAAAGCCCTACGTAACGGTTGGCCAACTGAGTGTTACATCGACATCCCTTTCGGTACCTACTCCTGGCCCATCCTATCATTTCTCGCCTTGTTTCTCTCGTTAAGCGACTGATCGAGTTCTTTATTAGTCTCGCCGAGCTCCTTGCCTCCTGAGGCGGGATCCGGTACGATCACAGAGCAGAGAGACTTGACAGACATAGTCCCAATGGGTTTGTCTCTCAGTGATGCTGCCATGTGTGACTTCATCTAAGGATAAACACCATTTTTGTGACCTCTCGAGGCAAGGTACAATTCATTGTAAGGTCTATGCATCAGTCCTTCTCTCCTCATACTATGTACTCTCGAGCCTACCACTCCATTCCCGAAATATCTTGCCCGCTCACACTGCTGTATCGTCCTTGAGATCACCCCCGCCCGTCATCTTTGGACACATATCTAATGGTAAGCAGCTGGTGGTGTAGCTACTATAGCTCTCTTCTTGAGTCAATAATATCGTTGCCTATCTTACAGAATCGTTTTCTCTATTGAACCAGTCTGGTTTACTGTACAGGCTTTTGCGTGCGCAGAGGGATTGACTTGGACATCCCGAATATTGGCAGTTGAGTTGATAAGCGGCCCATCCGGACACTTGTTCAGTTCTACTGGGATGAATCCCTGGCTGAGTAAGCTGTCAAAGATGGACGTGACCCTGATATCTATAGGATCAAACAGGTTGAAGTCCGAAGCATGTCTTGAACAGTACGTTATTGGCTTCTCAAGCTGCGGTTGACTTGGGACAGACGTAGAAACGAGATCGTTGTAGGTGACGAAAACGCGGTCTCCTGCTCGTCCAACCGAATGCTCCCCTTCAGTACCGTCTTCACAAGGAGTCTTCTCATCAATCACTGGAAATATTACTCCTTTCCCGACAAGGTCAAGGATCTGATCGCGAGAGGCGGTGGTAGGTTCATGAGCCGACAATTTCTCGCCGAAGGATCGTACACTTCGGTGCGTCATTTGATTTGAGCGTATACCGTTCACAAGGCAGCTGAGAGCAATGGTTCGATTCTGCACGTCGGTGACAAAGGAGTCACCATTCCGAAGCTTGTGTGGCGAAGAGGAATTTATACAATGCTGTCCTGCCTGACAGACCTGTCCCGGTTTGACAATGTTCTGAAAGGTTCCTTTCCATTTTACTCCACTCCAATCCAGGCCCGTAACAGTCTGGTCCGTATCACTCAGACTAGATAGTAGACACTCGAGCCTGTCTTGACGCCGCTGCAAATTTTCCATGAACTCGCATGCCCTGTTCTGCTCGTGCGACATTGGTCCGGGCAAGAGACTTCTTGTCATAGATCCGGAAAGGATATTGTAAATTACAGAGTCTTCCTTGTTGAAGAGATTATAATTTGCAGCATGCGGGCTACAAAGGAGTATGGGCCGAGAGATCGTTCGACCGTTTTCATCTGGTCGACTATAAACCTCATAGCTGTGGAAGGCAAAGCTCCCTGCTTTGCCAAGCGTATGGAGCTCAGACGGGCGTTCCGAGCAGTCGCATGTCAACGCCTCATCGATTGCTCTGAATATCACACGTTTGCGTTCCAAGTCTTCTTGGTTCCCATACACTGATGTCAGTCGGCTAGACGACCATCCCAAACGGGTAAGATATTTATCAGGTAGGCGGCCTTTGTAATAACTTGATATGAGACACTCCACACTCATGGGCAGTCCTTCTGTGGTCCGAATATAGTGGCTGCCATTCAGGAGGCGATGGCTCCCTGGATACTCAGTTCCTTGGAAAGAATGGGAAGGGGCGAAACAATAGTCGTTCTCACCAAGAATTTCTCCGAAAATCCCGTTGTATTCTCGATATCCAACATTGGCATTTGAAGTGTCTAACATAGTGGCCAAATGTCGCTGCATCTCAGCCCGCTCCCGCAGATAATCCGCCAGCTCCTGGGCGTTGGCGACAATTTGATCCATGTCACAGATTGGGATAGAGATCGTCTGAGATGGAGCAGCCATAAAACTCAACAAAATCGTAATCTGAGGTGGTGTAAAACGAGTTGGCGGAATGTCTTGTACAGGACAAGTGAGGAACAACGATAATTGTCAGTCAGGCTTTGCTGTAATATCTTGCTCGGAAAGCTCCAGAGTTGCCTTCGCGCCTTCTCTATGTGGAGCATCCAACTGGTTTCTGCTTTATCATCGTAAACCAAGTCGACAATTTTTGTTTTGTTTCACTTGATTGGTTTGAGAGCATGACTTCGAAGGAGACGGAAAAGGGAGCAAAGGAGGTAGTCAGGTTTTTGCTTCAAGAGTCAACTTCAGGAAGCCGAGGATAAATGAGCAACATAGTGTCACCACATTCGGCGGACTCATCCCGAAATCATTATCCCCTAATCTGACTCAATCTGATCGAGTGTGAAACAGCCTGGCCGGGGCAATGCCAAGAGCAGCTCAGTGGTGGGACCGTTCGGAATGTCACCCCATCGGCATTTGCTTATTTCGATCCCTTATCCATGAGGAAAGAAAGGTGATCAGCCTGACAAAGGAAAAGCCGAGAAAGTGAACACCCTGTTTAGGATTGTACCCATTCTGACTTGAATGAGAAGAGTCACGATACTTCGCAGCCATAACGTTCCTTCGTCGACCAGGTCATGGGCCCAATAACGATAGAAGAAGAAGGCATGATAGATTAGAGGTGACGACAATGACGACTCATATAGGGCATTATTCGTTTCAGATCATCCAGGTATGGAAGGCGAAGTCGATATTTGAAGAGATGTAATTCAAGATGCGGTCGGTGTTATGGGCCGCTTGCCGACCGCGCAGTCTCTTTGCTCCACGAAGCTGAGTCTGGGAGATGCAGCGCAATCATTCTGCGCGCCCATGGTCCACCGTGGATGTCGTCTTCTGCTATTCACCAATAAAAATCCATCCGCTCGAATTGTTGACAGCGACCACGATGGATGGGGAGTCATCTCGATGTGATTGATCTTCAGGTATGAGCAGAACCCGGTTATTCTACACTTCTACGGCCAGAGCCCAGCATTCCCGTAGGATTTGAAGATACGCATGTACATTTAGACACGATAACCTACATACCGTGTCATAATTGTTCCTCGGCTTTGCCGTTTCCCTTCAGATCATGTTCAAGTCCTTGAAGTGTTCTCACCAGCCCACCACCTGCTGCTTGCCCCAGAATACCAGCCAAGCTCCTGCCTTGTCCTTCCAGCATACCTACAACCTGCGCTCTCAGTGTATCGAGTTCCGGTAATTTCCCAACCTCGACAATCTTCTCGGGTGACATCAGCCTCCCACCCTCCAAGATCCCAGCAACAAGTTTCATTAACGGCTGGTTAGTCGGATTGTTGGGATCGGGTTTAGTCTCTTCCTTCTGTAGCGACTTTAGGGTCCTCGAAATAGTCGACAACAGTTTTGCGAGATAGACGGGGGAAAGAGACGGTGACGTGATAAGAGCTGTAGGACCCGATAGATGAGGCAGTAGAGAGGTGGTTGGAGAGAGAGGTTTATTTATTGCTGAGAGAATACCAGTTCGGGTTATCGTCAGGGTCGCCGTGCTGTCAGCAGGAAGAGAGGTTGATGAGGAAGGGTTGAACGAGGGAGGTGGTACGGGGATTGCAGAGATAGCTCGTCTGAGTTTGATGGTGTCGTTGGCACTGAGATTCGCGTGGTGGAAAAGTAAGATGAGTTCTGAGCCTTTCAGAAGATGGGTGTAGTATTTGTAGAGAAACGCCTTCCGTTCTGGATATATTCTTGGCGGTTTGTCCGAGAGTGTCACTGGACGCAGAGATGATCCGTTTGACGTTGAGGGCAGTTGGGAGGTACTTGCGAGACGACGGGAGATCGGCGCCGTGAGCGCTCGTATCGGAGATCGAGATGCCATGATGAAGAGATCCTATTCAACCAGGGAGCACAGTTGAAGATTCAGAGCCGTACGACGATAGACAAGAATGAGATGGTGGTGAACGCTTTGGTGAAGAGGAGGTTCCTGAATTCTGAAGTGAGAGCGACTTTTTGTGGTGAATGGTCAGGCTCTCTCAGCTTGCTTCCAAATGTCAGGCTCACTTGTCAATTACGCGTACGTTGCTTTCTGTCTCGATGCTTTCGTTTGATATTCGACATCTCAACGCATTCACCCAAGACGGCTACAAGCGACATCCCGAACTCAGCCATTATAGCCGATCACCCCTCGACCGTCAGTAGACTGCTATCATGGATATCGATCGACCGGCCGCCTCCTCGTCAACATCCCCTCTTGCCTACCTCGAGCATCAAGAAGCAGCAGCTTCGGCTGAGCTGAAACCATTATGGACCAAGATTAGAACAGCATACGAGAGAAAGTAAGTATATCGATACGACTCCATTGGTGTCTGTTACTGAATAAAGACTTTCTCTCCCTAGGCTATGGCACAACTTGACGGTTACTCTTTCCGACTTTGTTTCGCTACCGGAAACCGGACCATATCAGATTGAGCTATTCGAAGTGTGAGTATTATAGTCTTGCGCCGAAGTGACAGGACCTGGCACCTGACATCTCATACGATTTGAAAGCTTTATAACCACCATCGAATCTAAAATCAACGCCTTGAAGCTGGTCGAGATTGCTCGCAGAGTGGGGAGAGAATACTCGGGTAAGTTTGAGAATCTGTAAAAGCTGAAGTCAACGCTGTTCCCTGCTAACATGTCACAAACAGAACCCGACCTTACACTTAAATTCCTTCAATCAGTTCATGAGCGACTCACATCGCCCTACCCCGTCCCAGCAACTGACGATACCCCCGGAACTCCCCCTCCACCACGCCCAATCCCCGAAGCCTACGCTCTCTCCCTCTCTTCGATTGCCTACGCTCAACTCCTCCTTGGCGATTTGCCAGCCTGCAAAAAATCATTAGACGAGTGCGAGAAATTACTGTCGGAGCAGGATTCAGTTGAGCCAGTGGTCAACGCCGGTTACTACGGCGTTGCGGGAGATTACTTTAAAGTCAAGGCAGATTACGGGCCTTACTACAAGAATGCGTTACTGTATTTGGCCTGTGTGGATGTAGAGAAGGAGTTGACGTTGGAGGCCAGACGAGAGAGAGCGCATGATTTGTGTATTGCAGCGCTGCTGGGAGAGACGATTTACAACTTTGGCGAACTAGTGAGTGACCTTGCCAAGATTGCTTTCCCTGTATGAGGACGGCCTTGCGCTTCCTTTTCCGCACCAAAGATGTCCAGCTGACTGAATGATCCAGCTGCAACACCCTATTCTTCAAACGCTTGTAGGAACAGAACACGAATGGATCAAGACGCTCATAAGCGCCTTTAACTCTGGAGAGATTGGTCGATTCGACAGTCTCGCAAACCATTTCCCCGCTGAGGTGAGATGGGTCCACTCCCCTGTTTCTTTCTCATCACTGACTTTGACGTACAGCCAATCCTCGAATCAGCGCTGTCATTCCTGCGACAAAAAATCTGTCTCATGGCCCTCATTCAAACTGCCTTCGAGAGGCCTAGGGATGGATCCTCGCGCCTGATGACATTCCAGTCAATAGCCGAAGCAACCAGATTACCTGTTTACGAAGTAGAGCATCTCGTGATGAAGGCTTTGAGGTCAGTTTTCACATTTCCTCATGACCATTTTGGTACCTTGATACTAGATAGATGTATTGCGCAGAACTAACGAATGTCGTAAATTCACAGTCTTGCACTGATTCGAGGCTCTCTGGACCAAGTCGCTGCAACAGCCGATATCACATGGGTTCAGCCTCGGGTATTGGAGGGGTCACAACTGGATACATTGGCTCAACAGGTCGGACACTGGGTGGATGGGGTCAAACAAACAGGAGAAGGAGTGGAAGCTCTCCATGCAGAGGCTAAGGCGACGGTGTTACTAGTCTAAGCTGCATTCCTCAAGACGAGGACGAAAAGAATCGAGGGGCAGAAAGCAGTGGTAGTAACAGCAGAATTCGTCGGCAATGCATTGTTCATATCATAATCATTCGGTGATTTGGAGGACGATCCGAGTTCAGAATTTTCTACCCCAGTGCGCAATATCCAGCCTCTACTTTATGTCATTCGTCTGAATTGAGGAGACATCATGGCATCAATTGTGCAGCTATCGCCTATCGCTCCTTAGTCCCATTTACAATTCTTCCTGACTCTACCATCCTCTTCCCCGTCCTCTAAATTACACGACGTACGTCAGCTCACGAAAGGCAGCATCAGCGAATCTCCCACGTACCTTCCACGAGCTCTGTACGGCCTGTATCCGCCTCCTCTGAATCCGCCCCGACCTCTTCCTCTCCCTCTGGTCATATTCATGCCAGGGACATTTGTCCGTTTTTGTTGTACCTGTGGCATATATAATCAGCTTCCTCCACCATCAACACAAAATCACTGAGGATTTATTCTCCATCAAATCATTGAGCAAAGGTAGTTGCGATGATGACAAGGGAGAAAGGAAGGAACACTTACTGTAATTAACCGTGATCGAAACATGCTCTCATTCAATACTAATGCATTAGCCACCACTGAGGGATCGGCAAATTCGACGTATGCGTATCTAACATGTGGGAGAACTGTCGTTCAGTATCATCACACCTCAGAGTTCCAACTAGCAGGACCAGCTAGGTGATGTCGCATTTGTCACTACAAGCCAGACATACCCTTTGGGATGACCAGTGAATTTATCACACAATATCGTCACTCGATTGATCGTCCCACAAGCCTGGAAATGGGCTTGAATCTCCTCAGGCGTCGCTCCGTAATCAACCTAAACCATCATCGTCCTTGTTAATGCTAGATTCTCCGGAGGGTTCAATGATTCCAGCGATATGCTGACGACCCACGTTTCCAATGTAGACACTCCGTGAATCAACCGCTGCGGGTGCATCTTCATCCTCCATACTCTCTTCATTGCCTTCCCCGGTTTCCTGCGGTTTAGGTGTTGACGACCCAGCTTTATCACCTGCGATCTACGGTTCTGTCAGCTGTGGCTTATCGCAAACAAAAGCAAAGATCTCATCAACTGACCAAGTTTTTCTCCGCTTCCATCTCCGCCAGACGAGCTTGCATGAGTTTCAGTTCCTGTAGATTCACAGGAGAGCATCAGCCTCGCTTTCAGGTAGCAAGTGAGGCTGCCAGACATCAACGCTTAACACACCTCATCGACATTCACGTCATCGTCCGCTATCCGGGGTGAGGATTCTCTTTGGTCAGCCATTATGCGAATTGGACACCTTCGCCCTAATCTACCGACAGCGATATGCTAATTGTGTCGATAGGAATGACAATGCAACAATGTTGAATGTATTACTCGAAAACATTGAATCTTAAGGACGAGACAGTGATTGACAGGTGCCACGTTCGGTGATATTCGGGGAAATCGACCTCGGGACGGACGGATTGCCTACGGTGTCGTCTCTGCTGCTATACTATCGAGAATCCAACTCCCTATCCCTATCCTCCCTCATCTCTCCACCTTTCATTCTCGTGAGTACATCTGACTGTACTGCCATACGCCTTCAGATACTGATAGTCACCCCGGTTCGCAAAAGCTCCGGTCAGAATGGCGACTCGAAGCGCGGCCTCCCATGTTGTGCGTTTGGTTTCGTCCGATAAACTCCGCATCTAGTGACTGACCGCTAACGTTCGTTTGATGGGACTTAGGATTGGACCAAGATCTACTCGGGTCTAGGTCTCAACAAAGGTAGGTGGATTTGCTTTTGATCCAAGACAGCTCCCCGCAGCGCACCAGTGCCCTCCGTTGCGATGCGTAAAGACTTCTATTCCGACTTCCCTTTATTCTCATTACCTGGATGGCCGATTGAGAGTTTCACTGACATACCCTCACCACAGAAACTATTACCGAGATCCAAGCTTTCCGAGCCCGACACTCTGCAGCCCAAAACCGTGCCGCAGCGCTGAAAGCATCTGCCCCGAAAATCGACTTGGAGCACTACAAATCCATCTTGAAGGATCAGACCGCTGTCAACAATGCTCAAAAAGTCTTGAGCGAGTTCAAGCCCGTTGATTATGATGTCTCGAAGTGGAATGGAGTCGTTGAGGCTTTCGAGGGCAAGGCTGTGAGTGATTTTTGGATCTATAAATACGTCGCATGGTGTTGGCCGAAAGAGGAAGTGAAATATTACTCGTCGATCAGGGGGTTGGAGTAATTTGCAGTGCGGGAGAGCATGGCTGTACGAAGTGGATGACAAGCCATGAGATGTCTGGCCATTTGGAACAAACTCGGTCGGGAGGAGGATTGTCGAGGAGTGATAGTCCGCGTCTGCGGCACATCGCTTCGCAGGATGTACGCAAGATGTATCAGGCGATCTTGTAGTCAAATCAATTACAGTCACAATACTGACAAGATCTTTGCCTTCAGATCGCCGCCGCCAAAGAGACTCTCCAGAAAATCTCCACCGAAGAATCTTCGCTCAAGGAGACCCTCTCAAACATCCAAGAGGCCCGACCCTTCGAGGACCTCACTGTACGTTTTACCGTAACATATTTCTTCCCTCTTTTCAACAGTCTCAATCCCTCTTCACCTATACGCACACCTCAAGTTCCGCCCGCCGCAGACACTGATGCAAAATCCTTCTTTCAGGTTGACGAAGTTTCCGCTGCCCGACCAGAGATCCAGAAGGCCGTCGAGACTATGATCAAGAAGGGGAAATGGTCCGTGCCAGGCTACAGGGTCAGTCATTTTTAGCCCTTCCTTGGTGGTGTCAATTGGGGGACTATGCTGATGATTCCATCATCTTACACGTGTTTAGGAAAAGTTCGGAGAGTTCTCTCTTCTGTAGATGGAGAGGTAGTCAAGCGGAGATGGGGGAGACGGGCCGTAAATGCGGAAATGAAATGCATTGCATCTTATCAATTTCCCCGACTCGTTGTCTGAGAATATAACAGCGTAGCATCCCCAGACCGCAAACTGTAGTTTTCTCACAATCGTTACGGTCAGGGCAGTTTTAAAATGCCATTTATGGTTATCATTCTGGAAAATTAAGTAGAAGATATGGCGCCGCATAGTGCAGAACAAGTCAAATATGTAAGGCTTTTTAGCTTCACTAGCCCAGATGGCTCCAGCGCCCGTCCAGATCCCTCCACATTTCTCGCCCATCAACCTTTCCCATTCCCACCGGCTTCCTCATCCTGCCAGCCCTCTTCGATGGAGATCGGAAAGACCTAATTCCCCTTAACCTGCTTCTTCTGCATCTTCCTAAACTCCCTCTTCTTCTCCAACTCCTCAGCCTTCTTCAGCTCCTTCTCAGACATGGCAGCTCGTTCGGCCCTCTTCTTCGCAGCTCGCTTCTCCTCAGCGGTCTCTTCTGGGGGTGCGTCTTCCGCTAGAACCTTTTTGTATGATGCTGAAAGATCTTGGTCGACTTGTTGGCGGGTCTTGACGAGTTTACGAGTGACCTGATGTCATTACCAGTCAGCTTTCAGGATTTTGGGTGAAAGCGTAAGGGGGAAAGTAGCGTGGATGTCGGAGAGATCGTGGGAAGGGGGAAGGGGAAGATGAGAGGAGAATCATGACTCACCTCAGGCTTGACGGCATTGGGCTTCGCCAAGAGGTCAGCGATGTTGAGAGCAACTTGGATCCACGCTTTCACGGCAGCCTCTTGAGCGGCGGAGCTTGGCTTGTGGACTGCGAGAATGATTTCCCGAGATTTGTTCTTGGCGGCCAAAGCTCCCTTGCTTGGTCGACGGCCTGGAACGTCGGTGATCTGAGTGACAGTTAGTAGGGATACAAGAGGTTAGGGAGACTGAAGGAGAGTTTCGGGACACTGTGGTAGAGAGAAGGATGGAGAGGTCATACATACCAAAAGGTATTTGAGAACACCAGCTGCGGTCGGGTTAGAGATCAGGTCGGAAACTCCAATATTGGGAGTCTTGAGGATTAGGTCGGTGCAGTCCGAGTGTTCGGTGAAGAGAACGTGAGTGATTGGCAATGAAGCATTCTCGCTCAAACGGGGGAAGGTCTGAGTTTGCGAGGCATCAGCTCTGGAACAGTCGCTCGCAGGCGACGGAGATAGGTCGCTCATCGTCGAGAGAATGATAAATACTCACCAAGTCCCATCTTTTACTCTTGGTCTCCCTCAGGGCACCTTTATCCACAACGCCCCAAACACCCACACCCTCACCCTGAAGCCCGTCAGCTCCCCTGCCGAGAGTGTACTGGAAGATGATGCTCTCGGAAGCATCAAATGTGGGCTCGATGATTGAATAGACAAATTGGTAAACCAGTAGGGCAACGTCATGCAGAGGCAAGAGATTGATGGTGGTGTGTAGGCAGAGGAGGTTGCGGCGTCCGGTCGAGTAGAGGAGATGCAGAGCTGAGGAGGACGAGAGAAGGGGTCGGGTTTGGGTGAATTGGGTTTGCAGGTAGGGGGTCAAAGAAGCCGCGCTGTAAACCGGTCAGCATTAGCAATGAGATTCACAAATGAAGAATTTAGCTGTGAAGCAGCGAGAGAGAAGACCGAGGGGCATCGTTTGGAGTAGTAACAATGTTGTGCTACGGCTCAGAATATATGTAGTTCGAGTGAGCTGCGTTGACTTACACCTTCCTGGCTCGAGACTGATTGACAGCCTTTCCAATAAAGAACAGTAGCAGATACAACCCCAATATCCCCAGGGCAATCCCCTCAAACTTGAAGTACGATGGACGGAAGACGAGCATCTTCCATCGTAGTTCGTACCCCGAGTACTCGCGAGGTGCCGGTGCCGACGGCGGCGGGGTGATAGCGCTGAGGACTTTTAAGAGGATGGACATGATTTATGTGGCCTGGCCTCTATGAGTTGTGATTGAGGTAGGGAGTAGAGGAGGGAGGGATGGAATGTTGGAGATGGAATGAAAGGTCGGTCCCAATCCGTCGCCTGTCTTCCCGGCACATCGGACCCTGAGTCCGGAACAGGGTTGGCAGTGGCGGTCGGGGAAAGACACTCTCTACGGGTTCGACAGCGATACTTTGTTTAGCTACTTATTGGGTCGGAAAAAGTGGTCCCATCATATTCTCAACAACAATTGGAGGAGTAACCTTATTTCCTTTCTGACTTGAAGCTGTGAAGAAGAAAAGGTGAACGAACGTAGTAAGGACCACAAAATGCTCACGATGGAGCTTCACGGAAAAGCCACTCGCCATAGCCCAGGTTGCAACCTGACAAAAGTTTTTTTGGGATATCCTGGAGACTACGGAACCATGAGAACGTCCATCTATAACGGAGCTCTCAGCAACTCACTGAGAGACAAAACTGAGTGGATATGCGCCATATGCCCAATACCACTTTATTGACTGCCACGCCAATCTATATTTATTCTTTGGCTTTCTTCCGACTTTATCCCAACTCGCGCTGGTCCAGTGAGGAGGTCATCCGTATAGCCATGAATGTCCAGCCAGAATCCATATATACAACCTCGGTGTCGGTTGAACTGCTCCTGCAAACATCTCTCAGGAGAGCTGCAAATCAGCGCGATGCCTCAGAAACGAGGCTCTCGTAAAGCCGCAGAGCCTGTCCCGGCGTCGCCGTCGAGCTCATCCTCAACCACAGCTCTTCCAGACGTAGGGGGATTCTCGGCTCAGGTAGCAGAGGCTGTCGGGAAATGGGAAGACGGAGGTCGAGACCAAATGTGAGCGACACTCGCATTATTATCCACTCTTCTGTACTGACTGCAGTCATTGATATAGCACGGGATTGCTCAAATCTCACTTACATCCTCGATCCGAGTCGCTCCTTTCCTCAGTTCCTCTGTCCTCGATTATTCTTGCCCTGTTATCGTCAGCTCTAGAAACTCCGCGAGTCGCCGAGACAATCAGCTCTCTAATTGACAGTTTTGATGACAGCTCCCGGGAGGAGAGTGTTCGGACGCTCGGTGAAGCTCTTGTGGATGTGGTCGAGGTCATGGAGGAGGACAAAGAGGATTGTGAGGACATGAGAAAGGTGGAAGGTGTGGACGAAGCCCCGAATTCGACTGAGGCTCCCAACAAAGGCCTAGCCGTGATAAAGCTACTCCTTGTCAGTCCCAATAGTCAAATCATGGCGACCTCTTCTGACAGGATTTGCAGGACTCGAAACATCTTCCAGCAACTATCCCTAACCTACTTCTTAGCCCGCCGTTACTGATAACCCTTGGGCTTCACCCGACACCACATAATCCTGCTCTCTTCCAACGAGCTTTTGTTAAGCGGAATACCACCCTGTTCTATCGCCAAAGCAAGTACAATCTGCTACGAGAGTCATCTGAGGGATTCTCCAGACTCGTAGTCCTCCTTACCGGTACGGATGCACTACCAACAAACAAGGAATTATTCGATGAAGGCGTTAGAGAACGGGCAGAAAGAGTGTGGTCGAGAGTGATGGGTCTTATCGGATATTTCAACCTGTCGCCGCCGAGAGTGCTGGACGTTATTCTGGAGATCGCAAGCTGCCATGTGACGTCTCATTGGGCATTCTTCTTGGAGCTTTTGAGATGTTCACCGTGGGGCGCAGCAGCGGTTGCAGCAGACGCTGTTGATAAGGGGAAAGGCAGGGCTTCTCCCAGCTGGGTCAACGATATCGAAGGCATCTCGAGAGTTGCTGAAGGAGAGCGAGACAGGGTTCTCAGTCAGGTTTTGGGCTTCAAGTTTAGCTTTTACCAGGTGGGCTTTTGTCCGTTAATTGTCAATCTGACAGCTAACGATCGCCAGCGGCCTGAGGGTGGCGAAACACCCATGGGATTGGTATACATTGCGGCTCTTCTGGTCAAACACAGCTTCATCAACCTTTTCGATTTACTGCCATTCGTACGTCAAGTCATAAGATCTGGGAATGTGTCCACTGACTGCCAATTTCAGCTAACGCCTGACGACAATGAGATGGAAAACATTCACAAAAGATATATACAATCCGTTACATCTCGGTCTGGGCCATCAAACGCTTTAGCAAACTCAGTACTCAAAGACGAGGATGACGACACAGCCTCGTCCAACACCAAAGCTGCAGACTCCAATGGCCCCCCTCCAAAACCCCCTCCTCAACAACGAATCCTCCTTCTTCAGGCCTTCCTAGCTATTGGTCATCTTCCGGCTGCGCTGTACTTTTTAGCAAAATTCCCTTGGGTAGCACAAAGTCATCCGACGGTCGCCGATCTGATTCTACGTATTGTCGATCATGCTTTGGAAGGCGTGTATAGACAGGCTGTCTCCCAAGGTCCTGAATCAGGGGCTATCGATACCCTCGGTCTTGAGGATAGTTCCCCTCCATTTTCGACAAAAGCCGCGCAGGAACTTGTCCGGACTTTACTGGCTCCGGAACCTCCTGCCACGGTCGCCAAGACTTTCACCTTCTTCTATACACAATGGTCGGATGAGTTAGACGTGTGGACAAGTCCGGAGGAAGTCTATTCAAAGGGCTTGAGATGGCTTTCGCTGGTTCGTGGCCTCGGCGGGCGCAGTGTCAGTACTATGGTCAAGCTATGCCGTTTAGGGGAGAAGTACTTCGCGGGTTTGCGACGGGAGAAGGAGGCAGAGCTAGGATTCAAGCATGGAACGACGGTTCGTGACGAAGTTCGTCAGGTGGAAGTACGTCTTTTCCTCTTAACCATATAGCAGGCTATCGACTGACGACTTAATAGCCGACGGCCGAAGAGATGGAACCATGGCTGAATATCATCCGGATATCTCTTCTTCCAGCATTATCTGTCTCAAATGTGACGGCTGCTTTCGACATTGAGATCTGGCATCTCCTCAAACACCTCCCTTATTCCGTCCGATACTGTCTTTATGGAGAATGGAGAGATAGCACGTGCAACTTCAAACATCGAAATAGTGATCCAGCCGCTTCCAGCGCTGCGGCCGAATGTACAAGAGAAATCAAGAAGGCTCTTTCTCGAGTGACCGCCGCATCCACTTCGACTGGCCCTGGTGCATCCTCGACTGCGACTACAGATCGAGGACCAGCTAGAGCGCTCGCTAAGCTCAGTCACAGTAATCCCTGTGCATTGTGGACGACTGCTGTGACTCAAGTCAAGGCTTATACCAATATTGGGCAGTTCATTATCGAGGCTGGACGGTATATGACTCAGCTCTCTATGGATGTAGCGACGTTTACTCTAGTCGATACTCTAGCGGATGACATAATATCTCGATTGAACTCGACTGGAACCGGTGTCGCTCTTTGGCTAGAGAGTGAGTGTCACAGTGTGTTCCGGAAATGCTAACGATATGCAGGCCTGTCGACATTTGTCGGCGACTTCAATCGGCGATATGCTCATATGGATCTCGAGCCTGTCCTGCAATTCATCATAAACAGACTGATGAGAGGTCAATCGGCCGATCTCACGATTCTTGGTAGCCTGATTTCGGTCATGTCAGGAACAGTCCCTGTCTTCAACTTCGCTGTCTCGGCAGATCAAATTCAAGCCTACGCGACAGGAAGAGAAATGATCCGCGAAGCTTTCTATGCAACTCAGATCACTCTGGCTCGGCCCGTTGAAGGTCCAGCTGGGGAGAAGCCCAAAGAGGCTCCTATGGATAGGACGAAGAGTATCAAGAAGAGTCTACCGCGACTAATGAACGCGTTGAGGGAGACAAAGCTGGCCATACCAATCTGGATAGGTCTCGCACAGACTCGCCAAGGTGCGACTGACCGGATGGGAGATGCCCCCTTGAAGGCTATGGAGCTTGTTCAGGACTCAGTGAGTATACCCCTCTGAGTTGATTCAAAAGATTGACCAGTATGCCATAGTGCCATGACGTCTTCATACAATATGGCGATCTTCTTGGTGAACAGTTGACACCGGCCGAGCATATATGTCTCATCCCCGACCTATCTTCATTAGTATCCGACTTTGGTCTAGAATTCGCAATGGCATTCCAGATCCTTCGGCCACGTCTCAACGCAGAGCTGGAGAAAGCGAGATCTGAAGATAAGGCTCTCGTACAGCAGCGATTAGTCGCGGAGAAACAGGCCTTGAGCTTGAAACTAAACTCGCCGACCAAAGAATCAGCCGCCCTGCCGTCACCAACAAGCGCTGTGGCCGCTGATGGGGAGGAAGGATCTGTCGATGGAGATATGGAAGTTGATGGGGCCATTGAGGTCAAATCGTTGGAGCTGTCTATGGTTCCAGCTCCCAAAGCTACGGGAGTGAGTGGCTTCTCCTGTCTATCTGAGGTCGGAGACTGACATCTTGTGCTCAGTCCCGAACAAAGGGCTGGTGGCCCTCTGCGCTGACGAGCACAATGCAACAAGCGCGCGGTTTGCTGTCCCAAGACGTAAACGATGTGATGAGGTGAGCTTAGCAGCGACTTATGGCTCTGAACATAAATTGACACCGTTCTCTCAGCGCGGCATTCTTCGTTATCTTCTGGCATCTGCAGATGTCCGATATCGCCTTCTCCTCAGAGTCGTACCAAAAAGCTATCGATAGAATTAGTCGGTTGGAGTCAGAAGTCGCTGGCTGGAGGGGAGCAAATGTTTCGGAGCAGAAAGCCGAGAGAGCCAGGCTTAGAGCAAGAGTAGAGCAATTGACAAAAGAGAGGGATGTTCAGCAAGCCCTCGTGAACGGACCCAACAAGCGTCGTCTGCGCAACGAGAGCTCGAAGTGGTTTGGAAAGCGTAAGTATTGTGAGTTGCTGTTGGATTTATGCTGACTCTCCAACGTCTGCAGCGATCGTTGAGAAGGTTTTACAGAGAACCTTGAGCGTTCAGCTTCATCAATATTGCTTCTACCCTCGAGCTATACTCACCCCTTCGGATGCTGTCTTTGTCGCTAAATTCATTCGTTCGGCTCATGATCTCGGCACTGTGGGGTTCTCCACACTTTTCGCGTATAACAACGTGAGTGAACGGTACTCCAATGACCTTGTACGGTTATTCACCTAACTTACCATGCTTCAGTTCTTCAACGACCAGCTGGCTGCTTGCATATTCTCATGCACAGAAAGCGAGGCTCGAAATTTTGGTGAGTTGTCGATTACGCTATGACTATCCCTTACTGACCTCGGAAAACAGGCCGATGTCTCGCAGGTATCATGACCGACCTCGATGTTTGGCATTCAAGTGAAGAGCGGTACAACAAAGAGGCACTCGGATCCCCCGACAAGCCATTACCTGGAATGCTCTTCCGTGCCAAACCTAGAGAATCGATGAAACCCATGTCGTGGTTCAATTTCCGGAACTTCTACGCCAAATGTCACAACAATATAAGCAAGGTAAGTTGGTCAGCTCCTTTGCTCCCGGATTACTGACTCTTTGATTTCTCAAGGCCCTAGTGTCGTGCTGGACTGAGTCCGATTTTATGCACACCAAAAACGCTATCACAGTCGCTTTGCAGATCATCAAGTCTTTTCCTATCATGGAAACCAATGGCCAAGCTGTCGAGACCGCGGTCAAAGATCTGATCAGCTCGAAAGACCGGAATATCACCGCCGACGTACAGGCTCTTTGCAATTCCTATCTTCTACATTTGAAGAAACGGCAGAACACCCGGCCTTTCGTCGAACCTGGTGTCTTCCACTCAGCGGGCGCTGCCTTGCGTAAACCAGCCGCCGAAGCGGCCATTACAGTTGGCGCTGCTAAAGTGCAATCAGATAGCCTCGTGCCATCTGGTCCTAGAGCTGAGGCAAATGGTGAATCCAAGAGCTCGGAAGGAGGGGATATCCATTCGGATGCTGCTGCCTTGTCAAAGGCTGTCGAGAATAATGACAGCCAGGAGCTCCGAAAGAAATTTGAAGATGGTCAGCTTAGGAATGTATCAGTCACTTCCATCAAAGACGAGATAAAGTGAGTTGAAAGGCAATGAGTTGCTGCATCTGGGGCTAATTCGACCCAAGACCTACTCCTAGATCCCCTGCCCGCCGAGGCACTCCTTCGGATCCATCTTCCACGCCTGCTTCACCGGCTCGACCAACTTCTACCTCCACAGACACTGCTTCTACCAAGCCGGTGACCGCACCCCCAGCTGGTCCACGAGCTACGCGCTCTCAAGTCGCCGCACAATCCGCTACCCCGACTGAGCCGAGGGTCAACGGTCAGTCCGGCGATGGGATCCCCACTGGCCCATCCAGCCGATCTGTTTCCTCGGCCGCAACTTCTCGACCAGGTTTACCGGACAAGCCCGCTGCGAACAGATCGGAGTCGATGGGCCCTCCACGAAATGATCATAGTGTTGACGAAGCTCGCGCAGCATCTCGTGCTCGGAAGTTTGGATCTCTTGTTACTCAACCTGCAGCCGCTGTTGCACCTGTTGTTCCCGCTTCAACCTCTAGTGCGCCGGAGCCACCGAAGGCCAAGTCTCCGACTCCATCATCAAGACGCGCGTCCCCTGCCCCACCTGCATCCAGAGCTCGCAGGAGCGGCAGTGTCGAATCCCGCGTCAGTGAGCGACGGAGAGATCGGGATGAGCGCGAGCGAGATAGAGAGCGGCCCAGAGAAGATCGTAATCGAGACAGCGGCAGCTTGCGAACCAGATCAGACGCGAGAAAGCCTTTGGCCGAGGAGCAGAAGCGGCAGGAGGAATTGCTCTCTCGGCAGAGATCAGCGGTTGCTGGCGAGAGACGGGAACCGAGGGGTGAGGAGAGGCGAAGAGAGACTCCTGAAGAAAGGGAGAGGAGGAAAGCTAAAGAGGCCAAGGACAAGGACAAGGAAAGGTCAACTAGGGGCAGTGAGGATGGCACCGGACATAAGCGGAAACGGGACGAGGACGTGAGGAAGAGAGAAGAGGAGACCGTAAGTTCAGCTTGCTTGATGTCGATGGATGTCTCGCTGAATATTCGATTTCAGCCTCGCCGAGATGATCGAGAACGCCATGAGCGAGATCGTCGTGATGATCGCCGAGATGACAAATCCGATCATCGGCGCATTGACCGTCGAGACGACAGACAAGACGATCTCGAGCGGGACAGAGAACGACACAGGAGATCCGAGAGGGATGTGCGCGATCCCAGAGATCTCAGAGCCTTGCCTCGAGATTCTGGTCCAGCTCGCCGACGTTCTCCTGAACGCGTGGGGGGTGATAGACTGAAGGAAGTTGGTAACGGGCATGGGCATGGTCGTGGCAATGGTCCAGCGGATCGCACACCTCCCAGACGAGATTTGCCTCCTAGAGATGCATTGCCGCTTCGACCGGAGTTGCGGAATGGGAACGGGACCGGCCCTGCTCGTGATCACGGAGACAGAATTGTAGAACCGCCTCTGAATATTCGGTCAGCTGAGGTGAGTTTCGCTTTCCATGCCAGGCAGAGAACATGTGCCGACGATCTGATTTAGCGGCCGGAAATCAATTCACGTCCTAGTCGATCTTCGGAAGCTGGTCGGCCTACTTATGCTCTCCCACCGCGTCCCGGATCCAATGCTTCTCCGGCTCAAGCCACGCCTCCAGCTCCATCACAAAGTCTAGCGTCTCGGATGGGTCCAGCTATCTCTGCGTCAAACTCTAGCTCAACGACAGGAACGGGATTGCCCCGCCCGCCCCCACCACACATGACGATAGCTGAGAATGCCACATCTCCAGCGTCAGCTCCGGCCTCTGCACCTTCAGCAACGCAACCAGTGGATGAATCCAAGAAAGCAGTGCCGTCGTCTTCGGATGTTACGGCGACGCAATCGGATGAGGGAAGAGAACGAAAACGTCCTTTGGAAGGTTAGTCAAGCGTTAGACCAGAACGTAACAATGCGGTTAGAATGCTGATCTCGATCACGCCCTCTTTGTCCGTCCAATAGAAGCGGGTTCGACGTCCAGGGAGGAGTCACCTGGTGTGGGGAAACGCCTAAAGATTGATCGGTCAAAGGCCAAAGCCAGCGATAAAGCTGGGGGTAGGTTGTTACAAGGCGCCATGAAGGCTGCAACGCCTTCTGGCAAGGAGGGAGGAAAGTAAGGGCGCCTTGGGGATGGGAATCACATTCACATGTAGCATGGTAGCAGTGTATCGGGTCCACGATACATCATGATCGGAAATGACATGCATAAGCATTGATATTGGTATAGAAGGTGATTTAACACCAAAACAGCACAGGATTCTAGCTATCTCTGTCGAGGTAAGAAAACAACGGATCTGTTGACTTTAGTCAGCGCTTCCTTCCTTCCAGAATAATATCTGAGATCACGGCAAAGGGGGAATAATAAAGACGAGTAAACGACGATGCCCTCAGTTGGCCGTTCTTAATGTACATATGGACATCAGTCCCGAAGGATCAGTCTTAGCATGGAAATGTAAATCATCGCTGGGCATCGGTAGTTTCGAGATGTGTTTGAGAGTCAAGAATGGTAGAATAAAACACGAGCAGGATAATCGAATGCTCACCTATATTTACAACTGGCAACCAGGAGGAAGAAACGAAGATCTGATGACGATAAATTTCGATCAGCTAATCATTCTACCAGAGGTCATCCCATCCACACGAGCAAAATGAGATAGAGTGAATATGGACAATGATAGTGGCTCAGTAAGCATCAATTGGCTGTAGTGCAAATGGTCGAGTCATCAAGGCGTCCCCCGAGAACGGGATAGAGGCCGTTAGGACTGGGGCGACATGTGGTCGTCATTGCCGAAGGGGTGGTAAGGGGATGAGGAGGAAAGGTACGTAGATCTGTTTGGATAAATTTGTTACTCACAAAACTTGTTTGACGAAGTGGAATAAGTGGGAAATGATGAAGAGAAGCAAGAAAGGTTCAAAATAAATTCGAAAGAAAGACATGCTCGACGAATTTCCGGATATCGTTTTCTCACTTTTATCCGAGATGGATCCTCGCACCACTTCCGTTGGTTGGTTGATATGTTAATATCGTGAGTGCGGCTATTGAAAGGTGATAAATCCATGCAGGTGACAGAGCATCAACGAGATGCCAAAACTATATGTTCTCTTCTGTACCCTACTGAGAGAGATTATCTACTTTACGAGCCCATAGCTCTTCTGCCAGCGGATATGACTCCACACCTATGCTGGAGCGATCATGCCTGCTTCCATCATTTCCTCCGGTGTCCTATAAAAGGCAATCACATCAGTCTCGATGTACAGGTTCATGCAATATGATACGATAAGGGTGACTCCAGTGGGAATTAGCAAACAAAACTCACATCGTCGACGATTCAATCATGATTCCAACACCGATCTTCGATGCGTTTTTCACATGATCAATCTCCCCACCAACCAGGAACGCAAACGCAGGCGTGAATCGCTGTTCGAGTAACATCCCAACTTTCCCGTTACTGTCGACCTGTCCTCTGAATGTTGCCATTCTGAACTCGTACTTCGCTCCCAAGGTTGCAACAGCTTCCCGTTTGGCTGGACCCATCATCGACGCTGGTTGAATGATTGTCTGTAAATCCAGGGCGACATCGACTTTGTCGGACAGCTTTTGGTAGTAAGTCGTCTGGATATTTCCTGTGGGTTGCAATTGGGCGGTAGCTATCCATGATGGCGAAGATGGTCCTGGAATGGGTGCGACTGTGCCAGGGGGTGAGAGGGCTGCAGCTGCCGCGGCGGACTTGTCGGGAAGGGAGGTGAGCTTCGCAAGCCACGATGTGGAGGTCTCGAAGATGGATGCTTGAGGGTGTTGCATAATGGTTTCAAAGCCTAAGGAGAGACGGGGAGAGAACGAATGAAGGAACGATACCATGTGGATGCCGGTCAGGTCAGTTGGGGAGGGGTTGATAGATTTGACGTTGAGGGAGTAATGAGGTCCAAGATGGTCGTGTTCGAGTTGAAGCATAGAGTGACCGGCGGTTTGAGAGAGTTGACCTTGGATTTTGGTGATATCCGCTGGTGACCAAGTCTGATTTGCCCGCATCGTCACCGTTCCCGTCCCATCGATTCCGCCCTGGAGGAAAGTCTACACGAAAGACATCAGTACACGGGACATCAAGTTTCTTAGCCCAAGTATCTTGGAAAGAGGAGAACAACTAAGAGTGAATGTCATACTCACTTGGGCATTGGCGAATATTGCGCCGAAGTTGTAGCTGGCAGGTTTCGTTGCTGATGCAAGAGCGAACGAGTGAGAAATCTGGAAAGCAGGAGACATAGAGACACCCTTTGTCAGATCGGCTCTAGCTCCATCGAAGAGATAATTTGTCAGGTGTGTCTCTGAGTAAAGGGCAGCATCATTGTGATTAGCTCAGTGTTCCATCTGAATGTTCAAACCCATGAAAAGGAATTGAACACAAGACAATCGCTCGTCGAGGTAAGGTGTGCGGGCAGGGACTAACGGTTAATCTCTCGCGTCAAGTTCTCAGTAGTTCCAGGCTGTATCAACCCAATGTCCTCCTTCCACCCATGGAATCGCGAATATGTGTTCGTAACCGGGCCAGTGACAGGATGGAAGAGCGAAGCAATAGCATCGAGGTATGGCGAGATCACAGGAGGGCTAGGCAGATGTTCCGACGACATCTTGACGAGAATCTCAGGCGTTCCGAACTACGATTTTCGCAGCTGTCCTTTTGGAGTGGGATGGACTTTGCAGAATGCAAGAGGGTGTAGATGTTGTTGCTGTTGCTGAGCTGTAGAAGTTGTAGAGAGTGTCCCGCCGTAAACGCATAATCGCCGTCATCTAACTTACTTACATTTGGGCGGAGATTTCGGCGTTACGGAGAGAGTGGCACGCCTCCAACTGGAGTCCCAAGTTATCAGCGTAGTGATAATTCAGATGATGATGATGATTGTTGACAACATCTGCATGAGCCTTCTGACCCCCATATCAAGGGGTCCACAACACTTCCTCGGAATGTCACAGCACATACCGACCCCTTCCTCGTCTCAGACTCCAATAACGTCCGAGTCTCTCTCGCTCGCCGCATCGCTGTTCACGACTTCTATCGACTCTTGGGTACCCAAAGATTTCGGAGTGGTCAAGAGTGATGCTGATAAGCGCCGGGAATTCGAGCAAGCGTTTACGAGGCCTGTCAACGGCGTTGAAGGGGCTGATAGGTCAGTTTGCTTCTTTGCTCTCTATATATTTATTTGCATGATGCTGATGTATGTTATAATACACAGGCTCGGTCTGGGACACCCCCTCCTTTCTCAGCCGTCTTCTTCGAGATCTGGGAAGTCTGCTCATACTTCATTATCAAATCTGGCCAAACATCTTAACCCCAATCAGTCTCGAAAGCCAGTGGACGCCGACCTATTACCACCTCTCAGTGGACAAGCGGAGGACGAAGACGATGAGACGGAATCCCGTTCGAGGATGCTAGGGAAGACCCAGAAGCACCACGGACGCAATGTCCTAGATCTACTGTCCGGGAAGAAGAAGAAAAAGCAGAAGACTGTACACTCTGAAATTGTCTCTCCATACGTATCAGATCGGCGAAATGAAACCCCATCCTCGCTTTTATCAGCTGCGGACGAAGATACAAAATCCGAAAATCACATCAGCAGATCCCAAACCTCATCCCCAGGTGGTTCGGGTATCTTCCCCTTCGCAGGCCCAGTCTCCCTCTCGAATCCCAAAGCGCTCGAGCATCTGACTACGAAACGGCCTCGACCTTCTTTGGAGTCTTTAGCGGAGGGACAGGACGGTTCAAATATTGACATCCGAGGTCAGCACGACGCCGTGGACATCTTGGACATGGAGGGAGAGAGGGGTGAGGATGAGGACGAGGACCTGCTCGGACCAAAGGAAGGGGGACCAGATGAAGTAGGAATATCACGGATGGCAGGCGAGAAGAAAAGCAAAACGCAGATGCGACGGGAGAAGAGGAAGAGACGGAAACTGTTGCAAGACGGCAGTGCTATTTGATCGTCTACTCCACCGGAGACTGGCTAGGAGGCAAACGGACAGGGAAGGATTTGTTCAGACAATGTTGTCGTGTATCGTATCTATCACCCAGCAATACATCTATACCCTTGAATGTGAATGATATCGCTTGCCGGTCACAAGATTTCATTTGCTGTTCTCCTGACAGGACTGTACTTGCATGCAAGGCACGGATGCATCGTTAGGCCAAGAAATCGTGGTGTCATTATGATAATAGTAAAAACTACAACTCCCAAAAATTGCTCCAAGCCGCGAGTCCAGCTCTGCGGTACTGGCTCCCTCGCTTGTAACCCTATGCGCTGAAATTTAGACTGAGAGGGAGATCGACGGGTGAAGAGTCTTGTCCTTTAGACTCGTGGGAAACCCCCTCCGCCCCTTTACTTAAGTCCAACCTCCCTTTGCCGCCCTCGGTCCTCGACTCATACTCCGACCAACCAGAGCCGGATACCGCAAACTCGTCCCAACCAGCTCCTCCTCCTCATCTGCAGCAGCTGATCCCATCCTGTCCTCCCCAGTCGCTGAGCCCTCCGCCGTTCCCCCTAGGGTAGACGCTAAGTACCCAAAAAGCCCGGAAGGAGTAGTCAACGACGACGACATCACAGTCGGCGAGACCGCGCCTGCACGACTGGGGACTGTCTTCGTCGGGATCGCTTCAGAAGCTGGAGCGGCTTGAGGGGTGGAGTCTGAGGTTACTGATGCTGCGATAGGGGCTTGTTTCGTGTCTGATGCTTCCACTGTCGTCTTCGAAGATTGCGCAACTGACGACGGCGGTCCAGGGTTGACCGGCGAGATTTCTGATGAAGTCGCTCGGAAACTGTACAACTTCCGGGAAAGACTTTCAAGCATGCCCGGTTGTCTGCCTACTACCGCCCCATACGCTGTGGCCCTCGCCGCTCCGCCAGCAACTCCCGAGGGAGTGATCAGACCCTCTCCTGGATTTGCGTGAGATTGGAATGTAGACCTTATCGATGAATCCGATAAACCCCTCGGTCGAAGTGTCCGCTCAAGCAATGGGGGGTCGAACGATCCCGAGATGGCCGTGTTGTCATTGTCAAAATCCTCAGCGGAGGTGTCAATAACCGCGTCAACGATCGCTGACAGCCTTTTCCGTTGTTTACTACCGTCATGGTTACCTCTTACAGTACGATCGCCGAATTGCTGAGAGCTTACAGAGCGGATTCGGGAGTTCGTTGGGACAGATGTCCCGAATTGAGAGGCTCTACTCGGCATGACTACCCACGGTTCTCCTCCTGTTGGAGACAGTTGGCTGGGCGCTCCAGCAAAGATTCCCAGCAATTCGTTCCGATTGGCACGGGATCGCGAAGGTCTTAGTGTACCTGTGGGACCGGGGGATGGCGGTGCTAACCCTCCATCAGAAGCAGGTCCAGTCGCCGACGAAGCCGTCGTCGAGCGATTCAATTGGGCAGCTGATAAGGTATCACCCGCACCATGAGGAGATGGGGGTAATCCCTCGATGGGTTGCGCAGAAGATGAAGAATTCGCGGGAAGTTTCGGCGTCGCCCTCCTGATCATCCCCGAACCACCAAACTCAACACTGACATGTGTCGTTGTAGCTGAAGTCGAAGCCGTTTGCTTGGGTGCTGCTTTGATAGGTCCCGGCTGTAGGCGTCCGCGTTCCAACCCCCTACCCGGGCGATTGGGTGAATCACCGTTGGTCGCTTCCCCAGCTGGCGTGACGAAGAACTTTGTGATCGGAGCCGCGATCCATCCAAGACCTGAAGACTGTCGAGAAGCCTTTGATTTCCCATCGGCATCTCGCTCTTCCTCATCTCGATAAGCGTCACGCTGGAGCTTTTTCGCCAATGACGGGTCGATAGTAATGTCGTTGACAAGGTTCTGTAGCTCGACTAGGTCTTGGAACACCTCTCGGATCAGTTTCAGTAAGAGAGTGAACTCCCTTTTCGAAACTGGCCCTGGATCCAGACTAATCTTGAACTGAAGACGAAGATCGGCAACCTCCTCTTGAAGTTTCTGCATGGTCGACCGGGAGAGATGACTGACATCCCCACCAGGAAGATGCTGTTTCCTCAGTCGTTTATTGAGGGTTCGAACATCAGAGGAATGAACCCGATTGAGTATTTTACCGAGGTGCTCCGTCATACTCGCAATGATACCTGCCCGGCTCTCATGCACCGACGAAGTTTCGGATCGTTCCTCTTGGTATGGCATAGGTGATTCTTCTCTTGACTGCATGCCCGATGGAGCCTGAGAATCGTCTTTCGCCTCGGATATCCCGGGACCAGTGCTGACGTCTTCCACTGGGTCTGTCTGCACTCCACGGGAACGACTCAGGAGGAGCAGGGTCCGTCGATAGACTCGCTTTTGTGCTGGGCTGACTATCACAGAATCTGACAGGGGCGAGGGGAATTCAACCTCTGTCGACTGATCAACCATCGTGCTACTTGGGTTGGGAGAAATGTTATTGGTATCGCGAGGTGACATAGTCTGACGTCTAGACAGGATCAACGAAGCTCGCTTCCGGCCTGCTTCGGCGGTTCTGAGCTGTTCGGCTGAGCCAGGCGAGGGCGGCTGATCTACCATGACGCCTAGTGATCGTGGAAGCTCCTGGAAGACAGGCAATCTTTCGGCAATGGGTTCCACGCTTTGGGACTAAGGAAATATCAGCCAGGCCTGCGATACGACGCCAACTCTGACTTACAGCGAAAGACCGCACGCCAGAACGACTCCGCTCGATGCTGAAGCTCCGCCGATCGGGCGGAAGAATAACAACAGGCTTAGTCTTCGGAACGCCGTTGAGGTGATACCCAATACTGGCACCACTGGGGGAAGTCCTGTATATCGGTCGAGGACTTGTTGTCATTTCCGATGTAGGACTTCTGAGAGCCACAGAGTACTCATCCGTGCTCATTCCGGCGTCGTACTCGCCAATGGGACCCATACCCAGACCTCCTCCAGGTGATGTCAATCCTTCAGCGGTGGATGTCGATGTGAAGGACGGAGCCATGGAGTTCTTCCGCTGATGCTCCCAAGGACTGACGCCTCCCGAGTATCGGCTCGATGAGATACTCGCTTGCGGTCTGTGGGTGCTCGGTCGACCAAATATCCCACGTTCTGCGAATGTCGCGACATTCGGACTGGACTCGGTACGAGAATGAGACATTGTACTTCGACTCAGCTCCAACGCCAGATGCGCGCGATGCCCAACTACCGGTGAGACACGGCCAGCTACACCGACAACAGATCGAAGATCGTCAATTTCCTCCTTGAGTGCTCGGACTTCATCGCGGGAATCCGCTAGAGTATGTGAGAGCTCGGAAACATCGTGTTTTAGCAAAGCGTTGTTAGCGACAAGATTTTCAAGCGCCCGTTGATATTCGGGAACTTCAGAAGGCGCCTCAGAATGAAATGTCTCTGAAAGTTCTGAATGAAGGATCTCGAGCCGTTCCTTGGCGTTCAATAGCAGATCCTGGGCATCTTTGCTGCGCGCTTCTTTGATCGTGTCTACATCGCGAGCAGCGGCCGAGAGTTGAGCTTCCAAAGCAGCTGATAAGATGATCAGTCGGCATGAACATACTGACTAGTCGCTCAGGGGAAGAACTAACCGATCCTCTCCTCTGCTCTCACCAGCTTCCGACCTTCATCTCTCGCTTTTCTTGCTTCAGCTTCCCCCATCTCCTTGGCCATTTCGTAGCGTCTCTCCGCATCGCTCAGTCTTTCTTCTACGCCCATCCCAGACGCAAGTGCGATGCTCTGACGCGTCGAGGTCCGCCGAAGAGCTGTCAACTCGCTACGAACGTGGGTTAGGGATTGTTGAGTCAACGTCTGAGTGTGAAGGGCTTGTGTATACCGCTGAGTTCATCCATCAGTAAAACGTCAAAACAGTGACATGTGTAATTGTCACGTCAATGAGAACCTCCAAGCCTAATAAACACACCTTTTCCAGAGCTTCGTACTTCCTGGTCACTTCGGCATATTTTTGGAGATGCGTATGATTTGCTTTCTCGAGGTTGCTGACATGCCTCAGACTCTCAGCAAGGGCTGTACGTTTGACTTCGACCTGATCATCCGGAATGAGTTGTGTAACGCGTTGCAGTGCCCATTGGTTCAGCTCACCAGCTTCTCGTACTTCTCCACTTCGCGTCGCAGTTTCTTCTCCAAGGCCTCATACCTCTGCAATAACGCATTCCCAATCTCTATAGCATGATCAGTTGATGGTTCGCCGTTCAGCCTGAGTACACAGACTCACCACCACTCAATTTGAGCTTGTTCTCCAGGTTCTCCCTCTCCTCCCACGTTCGACACCCTTGCATTGCACCACAGCAGCACCGGCTCAGCTCTCCGGACAAATCAACAGCACTTCCATTCCTGCTCTGCAATCCTTCCAGTTGTCGAGATAGACCCTCAAGAGTTGCAGCCGTACGTAAGAACGTGCTGGTTGAAGGGGAGTCTGGCTGGAGATTTGGTGAAAGGGGGGGTATCAGAGTGTCGCCTTCGTCGCGCCGTTGCGAGTCCAGCGATGAGCGTGGGAAGGATCCCGCTGCTATTGAGCTGATCGGAGATGACGGCTCAGTCTCCATCGCGTCGCTTAGAACGTGCGCATTCGACTCAACGATCAGCAATAAAAATAGATGGTACGAGTGATATGTAACGGTGAGATGGTGGGTGATAAAGGAGAGGTGTGCTCGCTGATTTGTTTACGACACGCCCCTGAGCAATTGCGTAGTGGCAAAAATCAGGACAAAGCCGGACGTCACGGAAAGAGTACTGAGCTATCATCTTTGATTGTCACAGATTGTAAGAAGGAGCAGGGAGTCCCATACATTGATTACAGAGACATCCAGTAGTCGTATACAATATCACCGAAAGAGTGATCCTGCTGGTAGTCGCTGTGCCGCAAGAGCTGCAGGGCGGCTTTGCTGATTTGGCGGCGACCGCCACGGATTTTCTGGAAGGAACCGCGAAGCCGCAATTGATGATGCCAACCGCCAGTGAGAAAGCAAGTACTATCCAGATAGAGTGTCATGCAGATAGATACTGAAGTACATTTGAGGCTGTGCCCTGAATTGCTATAGCCTAAATGGGCTCTAAGACGTAGATCCCCTGGAAGTACTGCCTGTTGTACTTTGTCCCATTCACTTCAACAACATCCGTAGGAGGAGTCTGAGACCTCAACACCCGAGAAATACGCCAAGCTTCTGCAGTCGGTATCTGAATACCTTATCAGCATCGTTTTTGCGACAAATGTGAAGCGACGTACCTTGGTAGCGTCGACAACACCCTCTGTACCTGGCTGGAAACGGTTGACGAAACGTTCTCGTTTGAGTAGAGGGGATTCTGTAGTCAAGGATATCAGTATGACGACCAGTCGTCTTTGAATAGCTCATCATATAGTGAGTCAAACCGCTTACGTTCAAGTGGAGCAAGGGAGAGATCATTCCTTGCAGCGTTGAAAAGACCGATAGTCAATCGATAATCGGCAGCCTGGTCCGGTGGGCATGAAGTGACTATGAGGGGTGGAAGTAAAACGATAAGAAATCATGCTAAATACTCGAAGCACTGATCAAGACATACCTCGATGCCTCGTAGCTTTTAGATGACCGCCTGAGATGAACTCTAGTACCTCGCCTAGATTGACGATCATTCCTCCTGGTTTATACTTGACGTATCTCCATTTACCGTCCTGACCTAAAACCTGGAGAGCAGAAATCGGCTGACTGAATAATGTCGATTGTCAGTCAGAGAAATGTTTTGCAGATATGATGATAGCAGACTTGCCTGAGGAGCATCGTTGTGATTCCGTAGTCTATACAACCATCTCAGCGTCCCAGTCCAAGAGGTAGAGTTAAAAGGAGCTTTCCTCACCCTGGTGTCCATGCATCTGAACCCCTCCTGACTTCTTTCTGTTCTCCTCCGAAACTGGGTGAAACATCATCTGTCTGAAATACCCCTCTCCGATAGTTCCATTATGCGATTGGGCGTATTCCCAAAGAAAATCGTCAGGCATCTCCAAGATCCTCGACAGTAACGACAACAGCTTCTTGTTGATGACATCGTGGCAATACTAGACGACAAAACGGACATCAGCACTGTAAATAGTCTCCCCAGAGCGCTTCCATGGCATACCTCGTTGAATTCCGTTAGATCACGAACATAAGGTCGCAGACATGCCGGTAGGTGATCGCCATCTTTGAAGCAGTCGCTGTAGTAATTATACGATTCCACATTGTCCTTGACTCCTTGAGCAATATCCCAATAACCTCGAGGCTTGTAGCCTGTGTATTTTCCCTGATCATCTAGGTGCTCAGCCTCGGAAGCTTGTAAGCTCGGGATAAGAGAAACCTACGGTATCAAGATATTTCCATTCAAGTCGTTTTTTCTCGTCGGGTGTGATGTTGTTGTCTATTAGAGCATGTTGAGCAATAGCAAATTGTCTATCTATCTATAGAAACTTTGTCAACGCTGTCAAGACTGACGATTCCGACAAGATGCCCTCGTCCCACCTGTTCCTGGGTGAGACCGAAGTTGACCAGGTAGAGGAACCCATCGTCCTTAATCGCCCTCTTAAACTCTTGGAAAACGGTTTCCCGATCCTTGGGATCGGGAGAGTCGAAAAGTGACAAGTCGATAGTGCGGAGCGCAGCAAAGTCGACATCTGCCTTCGTTTCCGCTGGTGGGACCCAAGGTCTAAGTGGAGTATAGGTTGCGATCGGCATTTTTGTTATAGGATTTGTTTGTTGTCCAGCTCTGATCTTTCTTCCTTGTAGCAACTATATCTTCAGCTGCTCGAGTTATCACAACTGGTGACGTGTGTATTACCAGAGACGGCAATGCCGGTGTGAGCTCGTTCCGACGGTCTCCGGTCTAGGATCAGGGTGCCAAGATGACAGCTGAGCTGGGTACTGTTCTGGCAAAAGTGAGCCCAAAAGCCACGGATGGTGGATCGACGCGATAAGAACCAATTTCCCGGTCAAAGCCGAGCTGGATAGCAAATCCCTGGGATCTGACAGCGAGTTCCCGGGAGCTGGGCCGGTCTTTAATTTCCGCAAAGCGGAGGAAGAGGTTAAAATGACATCGACAGCATCACTTTGCGAGATAACAGAGGCATTGTGTACGGCCTGGTCCGAAGAAGGAGCGGGATGCTGCCGCCAATACTATACTTACCTGACTTAGCTGTGGTCCACAAGGTCAAGTCTAGCCTGTGGCCCGAGGGAAACAAATGACGCTCCCTGGCTTCCCCGACGCCAAAAATGTGGTCTAGCACCTCAAAGTTGCCAAAATAAGAATAGTATAGTGTCAGGCGCGCGGTTCTGCCGACAGATGCGTCGATACGATGATTGGATTGGATATTCGACTTTCTGGTGGGAAGAATCGTTATACCACTGGACACGTGAATCTTATCGAACGGCCAACACGCCACTGATTTGCTTTCGCATCAAGCCGAAACTCTTATCGCAACTTAAGATTTACGGGAAAATATCTATAAAGCATATTGAGATTTCCGGACAGAAAGGACCTCGCACTCACGCAATTTTTTTCATCCTGCCCGTCAGTACGCAGCCAGATACAATGGACGAGAAAGAGGACTTCGCATCTGACAAGGAGAAAGCCATCATTGGCATCCACGGGCCAATTGCCCCCGATTTCACAGGCGACAATGGCGATTTCCGCTATACCCCAGAACAGGGTGAGAGACTTGGCTCGACAAACACTTCATTACTTGCTGAGACCCGTGTTCTCGAATTCTTATAGTGGCCGAATACGAGCTGGATCCCATCGTGGCAACCAGAGTGAAAAGACAATACGATCTTCGTATCTTACCCGTAGGTCTATCGGCTTGAATGTGGCGCCGGGAAATTACCGCTGACGACGGCAATTTCAGATGGTCATGCTCATGTACCTATTCTCTGCACTCGATCGTGGAAACGTCTCCAATGCCAAGAGTGATGGTATGGAGTAGGTCTAGCTTATCATTTAACTTTCAAGCAGTCCGTAAAACTGACCAACGATCTCTGATTCTTTCAGTGTCGATCTCGGTTTCGTTGGAAACCAGTACAACATGTACGCGCCGGCCACAATTCTCTGTTCCTTCTGAGATGCTGATAATTATGACTTCATAGCATGCTCACAGTCTTCTTCATTCCTTTCTGTTGTATGGCATATCCTGGGACGTACCTCACCAAGAAATTCGGGCCGACCCTCATGTTACCTATCTACATGACGGGTTGGGGTACAATGGCTATGTGTAATGCCGGTGTCAAAAAGTGGGGTGGCAATACATCTCTCAGTAAAGAAATAGCAATCTAACGAAACGTCACACTAGCTTTGCAGGGTGCCTTGTCGTTCGTCTCCTCCTTGGTATTTTTGAGGGGTGCTTTGGCGCCTCCCTCATTCTCTACCTGTAAGCTTTTCCTAAGATTGATAATTGATATATGCTGTGGAACTGATTGACCTTCAGTTCCTGCTTCTACACCCGTGGAGAGCTTGGCAAAAGAATGGCGTCGTGGTACAGTATGGTCGCCATCTCTGGTGAGATTCTCCGTCCACCGCTCTTGCTTAAAATAAATTATCTAGACACTGAATATCTCCTCGTTAGGATCTTTCTCCGGACTTTTATCATACGGTCTCTTCCAGGTTCACTCCTCCTTAAAGGGATGGCAACTCCTTTTCCTCATCGAGGGGGGACTGACTCTCATCGTGGCCTGCGTCTCATAGTGAGCCAACCTCAGTCCATTGCATGTTGATGTCTGTCCAGCGCGCTGATGACATCTATAGCTTCGTCCTACCGACATACGCAAATGAAGCCAAATTTTTGAACGATCACGAAAAGGTGGTGGCCGTTATGCGTCTTCTCAAAGACTCGTCCACCGAGGTCAACTCGGATTTCAGCTTCAGGGAATGGATCGAGCCAGCTGCCGAGTGGGAGACCTGGGTATGGGGTCTATATTGCATCGTGAGGTGCTTTTCCTCTTGTCTGATCTGCGCACAGTACACTCACACTCTTCCCCCCATCTGGGATTATATAATTCAGATCTACGGTGTCGCCAATTCTACGGCTAGTGTGTTCCTCACCCAGATCATCGGGCGATTCGGATTCACAACCGTCAAGACCAACTTGTACACCGTCGCGCCATACGCCTGCGCCACCGTCGTTCTTTGGTGTGTCGTTTTGTCCTCGGACAGACAGCGTGAACGTACATTCCATGTCATGTTTGCCAATGGTCAGTCTGTTCTTCTAGTCATTGTTACTTGTCAGCTGACATCATCATTACAGGCTTAGTGGTCATAGGATGTATCATCCTAGCTGCACTCCCCGTGACCCAAATCGGTCCAGGATACTTCGCCACATTCCTGATTGCCTCTGGCAGTTTCGTCCCCAGTGTCCTATTCCAGAGTTTCGTTCAGAACAACACAACCAAAGAGAACAGTCGAGCGTTCAGATCGGCGGTCATGAATTTTGGTTCGAATTCCGGAGGAATCGTTTCTGCGAATATCTTCTTATCGCAATTCGCCCCCAAATACACCACCCCACTCATTATCTCTGCATGTATCGCTGCGACTGGAATCTTCCTTCTCATGGTCATCAGTGAGTGCGACCCGTGAAGGTGAATGATATGGCAGATAACTGATCACTGGATCAACGTGACAGGAACATATATGGTTCTCGATAACCGAAAGCGGAATAAGATCCAGGGCGTCAACTGGACCACTAAGGACGTCCCCACCGCAGCTTTGTTGGAAGGGAAGAAGAATCCTTCGTATAGGCATTTCTTGTAGACTTCTCCTCATGGCTGTTCATCAGTGACGCTGGATCTGTAGTAGTACTACAGTGTAATCCATAGAGAGGCTTGCGAGTCAGACATAGAATTGAGCTGGCAGGGCTTCCTTTTATTGTATGGATACATCTTTACACTGCTTCCCCACGGTTGTCCCTACACATCCTATCTGTCCTCCTCGGCTAAACAAATGTGCCGGGCCGGGTGGAGGGCCGGGTTCCGGCGGAATGATGCTAATCTCGGCAACGAGTCAGGCGACCCTTCGCATCTCCCCCTCGTTAGCCACTAAGACTCCACCCGACAAACAGGGCGACCAGAAAGAGGACCACATGCATGCCATGAGTAGCCAGACAAACATCCCAATGTTCACTCCTTTACCTATGCAGATCACACAATGACCGCTCAAGAATCAATTCCTATCTATCGGTCCTTGGACGAAATTTACCCTTCGGAAGCTGCTGTTTCTCGAGAATCGTTCGTTCAAACAAATTTTTGTTATTGCCCGAAAATCTCCGCTCCCGGCTGATTTTGTGTTCTTCAGGAAGCGGTGGGATGGTCTCGTTACTTCGTTCACGGAGCTGTATGGCTTGCCACCCTCTCAGATTATTAGGGCACCTGGTCGACTAAACATCTTAGGGGAACATATCGATTATTCTCTCTTTGTGCGTCATTTTGTCTTAGAGATAACGTCAACTTGCGTGTTGACTTGACGTGATACATTCAGCCCGTTCTGCCAGCAGCTATAGAGCAGGATATCCTAATCGCTCTCCTCCCTACAACCAGTTCACATTCTCACTGTGGACCAGCCGAGGTGAATGTGGCAAATGTGGACTCGTCTACTTTCAGTTCCTCAAGCTTTCAGCTGAATCCCCCGACCGAGTCAAGGCGGAGTTGGGATGTAGGATTCGTCCCTCCCAAGGAAGGCGGGGGATGGGATAATTATTTGAAAGCCTCTGTCCTGGAATGCCTGGAACGATTTTTCAAGTCTGGAGACGGGGCGAAGGCGGGTCCGAGGGGAATGAATATGATGGTTTCAGGGACGGTTCCTCCCGGGTCAGGTCTCAGTGTAGGTCTTCAAGCAGAGCGATGCAAAGAAGTGTTTTATAGCTGACCATCGCATATTAGAGTTCGGCGGCTTTTGTTGTTGCCGGCGTTATCACGTTTCTGGTGGCTAATGACATGATGGGCGGCGTCAGCAAGGGTGACGTGGTGGAGATGGCAATAGCCAGTGAGCACCGCATGGGGGTTAGAACCGGAGGAATGGATGTAAGTGATCACCGTATCACAATGAGCGGATTAAATATAAGACAATCTATGACTTTTCCAAGAACACTAATCTTCCCCCAACGCAGCAATCCGCCTCAGTGCTGGGGCTTTCCAACTCCTTACTCCATCTCTCCTTCTATCCAACACTCCACCCAGTCCCCCTACCCCTCCCTTCCACACTAGCGATAGTAATCACCAATTCCCTCACTCCACATGCTCTCGCCTCCTCCGCCCCCGAACAGTATAATCTTCGCGTGGTAGAGATGCTCTGCGCGACCCGGCTGTTAATGCACGCTTGGGGACTTGACGACCGGTCAGAGTTTCCCGATAAAGTTGGTGCCGAACGACGGTTGGTGCTCCGGGAAGTGTTGGAACTATGGTCCGGTGGAGGGGGTGGGAGGGAGGATGGGTTCGAGGAACGGGAGATGAGGTTGTTCAGTAAGGCTTTGGAGGAGATTGAGATGGTACTTGGATCTGAGGGACGGAAGGAGAGGGGTTGGACACGCGAGGAAATGATTGCAGCGTCCGGGATGAGTGAGCAGGAATTCACTGAGACATATCTCAACTTCTTAGAAGGTATGTCCGTTCTTCATTCGTCGCATTTCGAACATCCAAGGCCTTACTTAAATGCACTTTCTTGATCGTAGTCCGAGCAACCCATTTCCACCTCTACCCACGCGTTTATCACACCCTGGACGAGTCCATTCGAGTCCTCCAATTCCGAAAAACATGCCACGACATCTCTCGTTATCCTACCCTCCCAGACCGTCAAGCCTGGTCAGACTCCATCCCAGTATCGTCGACCTCAAAACTAAACTCAGCAGCAACCGACTCAAAACCACATATTCAGCAGACCCAAATCGAAGAGCAAATAATCTGCGATCCAGAGTTCGATCCCCGTTTCTTGAAACTCGGGAGACTCATCACAGCATCTCACATGTCCTGTCAGGAGGTATACGAGTGTACCCACCCTTTAGTGGATGAATGTAAAGATGTTTGTCTCGCTTCTGGATCCCTAGGGAGTCGGATGACAGGTAAGTACCAGCTGGCCTTTGGTGCAGGATGAGCAGGTCCGCTGGAAGATCGAGAGAAACTGATCTCCAGCTACTTAGGCGGTGGATGGGGAGGCGCGGTCATCTCTCTTGTCCCTGTTTCGAGAGTCCCACAGTTCATGGAAAATGTGAAGAAGGGGTATAAACTTTATGAGGGTCTGTCGGAGAAGGAGCTGGAGGAAGCTGTCTTCGCGACATTACCGGGCAGCGGGGCTGGTCGTGAGTTCTGTGTTAATTTTATATGAAGGGCTATTTCGGCTGACAAATGTGACCATGGCAGTCTACATAGTCTCGGAGGGTCGATACATTAGCTGATTGGTTGGAGAGGTTGTATCTATATCTTTAGGGTCCTGATCATGTATTGCACGCAAACTTCTGGGGTTGGATCATCAGTGGGAAGCGGAAGGAACGGGGAGGTTGCAGGAAAGCTGCCATTTGAAATCTGCTGAGGTTTGAAGAGCTGGGTGCGGCACGGTAGATCTTGAATAGAGGCTTGCAATCAATGCAAATTATCCTTGAAAGCATCGTGGGACAGCTCTCCGTCCTGATATCCACAGAAACAGTGCTCATGCCTAGCAAAAATTATCATGTGAATTATACAACCACGCATCATTGACAATCACACACATCCCCGAGCGATCACCTAATAATATAGTACCTTCCTATAAACCCAGAATCCAAGTAATTCGCGTCTCCACACAATTCCAGAGTCTAGTCTAACAAAACAGTGGCAATCCAGGTATGATCTCCATATCAGCCGGTGTCGACCCATTCCCTTGCCCTCTCTCATTTGCACGCCCATTATCCCGTTCAGCCTCTTCCTTACTCTTGATAGTCCCCGCAAAGGTCAAAACCTTCCCGCCATCCCATCCTCTAACTGATCCCGTATGTCCCGCGATCCCGGGGAAAGGCGACGGGGCAACCTGGTTCATGAGGGGTAAAGTACCAGAGAACATTGAGCTTATGGAGTGGCTGTGAGAAGCGACTGGCCGAGGAATTGGGAACGCCGGTAGGCCTGGTTCGGGTATGGCGATGGTCTCGGAGTAGACTCTTGAGATCTCTGCGATGCTTTTTGAGATTTGGGGGTAGGGTTGGGAAGCTTGTTGAAGGCCTTTGATGCAGGCTTGGACTTCTTGTCGTCCAAGTCTGGCGAGGTGGAGACCGGCTTCGTAGATTGGTTGATGGAGGATGAGCCTGGATCTGCATGTCAGCCCACCATAATGCTCGCACTTCAACAAGGCGTGAAATTTTACGAAACAGAAGTGGTGTAAGCGCGGGCAAAGACTTACGGGTCTAGACAGAGATACTCGTGACCGCAGATAACCTTGACCTAAGAATCCAATTTCACCATCACGTCAGTTGACATCTATAGAAAGGAGCTTAGCTGAACTTGAAGCACTCACCAAATGCGAAATCCTCAACGCAGCTTGAAGTGCCTCCCTCCCTATCCGTTCCCTGATCATCTCAACCTCAACCCTCCCGGAAGATGCCATCCCACCAGCTCTCCCCTGTCCATCTGCATTCCCTTTGAGCTCCAATATCCCTGCGTCCCTTACCGCTTTTTCGAGCAAGAGCCAAAAGGAGTGATGGAGTGCGTCAACAAAGCACGCATTGGCGACTGCTACGTAATCCCAGCCTGAGGGAATGTTCGGCGGAACGCCAAAGTCTTGTAGATATTGGTCTCGCCAGAGTGACTGGGAGTGGACGAGTTCTCTCAGAGTGGAGGTTGCAAGGCCAGATACCTTTGTAGATAGGGGCCAGATGGAGGCGGACAGGTTTCGATAGATGGCGCAGAGAGACAGACCAGCGAGCATCCAATTCTGACAGGAGGGTTGGTGTAAGTGGGAGCAACATTGGAAGTGGAGGTTAATCAATTTCCGAAAGGGAACTCACGGTTTGGTGAATACCGATGGGTCTTCCATCTGTTCTTATCGCTGACATCGTGCCTTCCAGGCCATTAGGCAAGTGGGTCTCAAGGCCTTCCGATTCGTCGGGCCTGCATTCAAGACAAGACTATCAGCATTATTTTCATTGCTATCTGACTCGCGACTCACAACTGACACCGGAGACCGTAGAAAGCAGCGTGCAGGGTGTCTTCATAATATGCCAGTCGCCAAACCAATACCAGTGCGTCACGTTCTTCGCCTTCATAGCGACTGCTAATCGCAGAGAGCGAGTCGCAACCGAGAGCCCGGAGGTGAAATGCGGCTTGAGATGCATACCGCGCTTGGTAATCTAAGGGAGAGCGTTAATTTATTGTATCTTTGTGATGTAGACGGTACTCACTTTCTCCAAGAACCACCGTTTCTACATACTGCATCAGCATTCACCCCCAGTCATCGAACGCAAACTCACGACCAAGAAGTACCTCCAACAACAACAACGTCTGTATATTTGCAAGACTCGCCACCCGTTCGACCTTGGTTACCTCTACGACTTCTCTGGCCCTAATGACCAATAAATGCGCCAGTCTGCTCCTAGACGGGAGATCCAACCCAGCATGCCTATCCCGCTCGGAGCACTCTTCGCGATCGTCTTCGAAGACTTGGTGTTCACAGAACTTGGCCGCAAGCGCTATCACGACCGCCAGCAGGCCATGAGGGAGGGGTTCGGATGACCTGGAGGACGGAGGGAATAAGAAGAAAGTGAAGCGGTCGGGGAAAGTCGCTGCGTCGAGGATTGGGATTCGGAGGTGGACAAGGTTGAAATATGACTCGAGGAGGTTTGAGATGAGTCTGTCCATGACCATGATAAGTATGACGTGCACTTTTGCATTTTTGTTCTCACAAACTCACTCGGCGATACCTGCTGCATCCAAAGATAGATGAGCTTTTGTTGGCCCTTCATCCCATATGCGCCCGCCAGAATCTTCCCAGATATCGCTTTGCCCCAGCTTAGAGAGCTCGAGGCTTGATAGATCAGTGTACGGCGACTGGCGATCGACAATAGCATGTGGCGAGAAGAGATAGGCTATCAACTCGGATTGCCGATCTTGTGGACTCGACTGAGATGATTGTTGAGGTAAAGGCTGAGACTGAGCACTTGGGGCTAGTCGGGCAAGGAGATGCAGAGGGCTGTGAGGATATTCCTTTTCAGCGCTGTCATCCATGTCTAAGCGGCGATTACGACTCACTCTTGACCTTGATTTGATTGAGGGGTTTCTTTGATTCCCTTCATCCGTGCGTCCCCTGTCCTGGCCCATCGGTTCCATCTACTGTCTTCCTCCTGACTTTCGCCATGCTCCCTGCTGCTCGATGATCCTCGTTGTCGTTCCACACAGGCTGGATCGAGATAGACCATGAAGGTTGACTCTGATCGATCTAATACCTGGGATCCTAAATCTCGCTGGCTTGTAGAATCAGGTGCCAGACTTCTCTTCCTCTTGCTTTGGGCCTGACTACTTTCCGCTACTTGCTCGTGCTCGATTATACTGGTCGCAGAATGACTGCGAGGTACTGTGTCTTCCTCGTCGACTTCTGAGGTATCGGCTCTGAATTTGCGCGGCCGCTTGGGCTTAGCAGATATCTGATCAACGTAAAATGTCGTACAAGCTTTCTGTTTCAGAGTGCACTGTTCGCACTGGAAGTCACGCTCAGTTACCGAAGAGCATGGGACACAAATGCGAGTGATCGCTCACCTTGTCGGCTCCCGGAGCTCTCTGACATCTGATCTTCTTGCCCCGACAGTGATCACAAGCGACGTTCTGTTTCCGAGTTATTCCTTTCGACGAGGCGGCCGCTCTTGTCGGTTCCGGTATGCCTGCTGCCTCTGGCTGGGGCATTTTTGGCCTAGATGAATAGCTCGGTCCAGCCATTGAGGATCCACCCGATTGCATTTGGGAAGAAATTAGACTCGTATCCGTGAATGAGTCGGTGGGATATGCTTGATGCCACTGCTGAACCTGTTGCGAACCACCTGGACGGACCAAGGTGTCTAACGATGAAAGTGTATGACCTAGTGACTGACGTCGTGACTTTTGTTGTTGCGAAATTGGTTGTTGAGATAGTCGAGGGTGATGTTGCTGGTGCGTCTGCTGGTGGTGCTGATGTTGTTGGTGCGTCTGCTGCTGCTGCTGCTGTTGCTGTTGTAGATGCTGCTGTTGGTGCGTCTGCTGCTGCTGCTGCTGCTGCTGCTGTTGCTGTTGCTGTTGCTGTTGCTGTTGCTGTTGCTGTTGTAGTTGGTGTTGTTGATGGGTCTGCTGCTGATGTTGTTGGTGGGTCTGCTGCTGATGTTGTTGGTGGATCTCCTGCTGTCGTTGCTGATGCGTCTGCGGCTGTTGTTGATTCAGCTGTAACTGGGCTCCTGGTACAGTCGAAGACCAAAGATCACCACCACTCGTAAACACTTCGGTTCCGAAGATATTATTCCCACCGGCTATATCCTCGCACCACAGCGAAGTGGGACCAGTCCCAAGAAGGATCCACGGCGGCAAAGAATTGCCTTCGTTTACGCTCGTAGCCAGCTCCAAGTCACCACCGAGATGGCCGAAAAAGCTTGAATCGTGAACGTTGGAATGATGCTTTTGACTCATGGTGGTGAATCCTCAGTAATCTGTCCCAGGCCGAGTGCCGTGATTTCGGATCCGAAAACCGGGATGGAGTCGAGCTTATCGCGCGGGCGCAGCCGACCCTTTCCATCCGTAAGGCCAAGTTTGGGTGAGAAACTGCTTACAGGATGAGGAATGAAAGTTCACATAGATTGGCAGATGAGATATGTACCGAAAGAGAGGTAGGGTGAGTCGTGTTGGTGCTTTAAAGTGTGTCGTGCAGCTTTGAATCTCGGCGACCAGCCCGACGCCGACAGGACTTTGCTTTTGATGGGTAACAGAATCTAGGTTCGACCTCTGATCCCTGCTCAGTGATCGCAGGGTGCCAGCAGCATATGCATCAGCCGCTAATTTCTCCGTAAACACCCTCCCCCCGGCCTCATGCACCAGGGGCAGATAACTTTGTCGCCATCGAGACCACCAATCTGGCAGATATGGACAAAGAGATGCTACTCAATTCAAATCTCTTGTTGGCGCGGAACCTTCGGTCTCTCGGCCTGTGAGATGATGGGATGTCAACATGAGAGTTAGTTTACGCAAAGATTGGGGGATCGGAGATTGGTAGCAATCCCAACGGGACCCATGCAGATGTCGAGGATGCATGCAAATATCGCAGACGAAGTCGTGATTGTTGCTTGCAATACATACATGCAGTACAGAAGATCTGGGTGACGTCAACTTAGGGGTTGTTTTTTCTCGGCTATGGAACTTCTATTTACAGCACTCACTCTAACGTCACTCGTCACTTTGAATCCTTACATCCCCTTTCAAGCATTCCTATTTAGCATTCCTATTTTCATGTCTATATCATCCCACTACTTACCCCTCCTACCTTCTGTAACTCACTACATATACCCTTCATCCATGACCAGATAAATCACTCGCATCGCAGTCGTAGAAAAACAAGCTCTCGTCGACACTACGACCCAATAGAGCTCAAACAAAGGACGGCATCTTGTCGAAATGAAACCTCGCCCTGCCTCTTCCCACTCCGACCGGTCTGCATCTCCACATGAACAGAAAGATGAGCCCAAACCCCCAAGCAAAGAGCATCGGTGGGAATATATAATTCATCCTCAACATATACATGTTATCGCCAAGTATTGTCCGCTCGTCGCAGCCATCGCGGCACCCGTCGCTACTCTACTCGATATTCCTGCCCTCTCGGTATGTTGACGATCTGACAGTATAGGCAATAAAGTATATCTGCTGACATGGTACCGCTCAGCAACACTGGTATGCACAGTATGGCGTCCCCCAACCCGATCCCGCAGCATGCCTCATTCTCTCCGGTGTCGGATTGGCGCTGAACCTAGTCGCCAATGCATTGTTAATCGTCCGTTTCTCGAGCAAGTCAGATATCTGGTGGAAGAGCGGGACACGGTGAGCTTCAGTCGATTCTCTCTGCTCAGCCTTGCATCGCATCGGATGCTGATTTCCGCCATGCTTAGACTCTCCCTCATCTTCTGGGTCGGTAAAAACATCGTCGCTCTTGTCAATCTGATCATCTTTGGTATTTTCTCCCGGAACGGAAATGGCTATATTTACGCAGAAGGGTTTTGGTGTGCTGTAGTGTCGGTTATAGACGCTGGGGKAATATCTATCGCGCTGCTCGTCCACTATTTCGTCGCCTTTGGGAAAGAAGACGCAGACGCACACGACATTCGCTCAGAAGGCCGTCGGTTCATGCTCTCCGTAACCTTCCTGATTGCCATTCTCGCCCTGCAGTCCCTGGTATTCAGCAGAATAGAGAGCTGGGCATATTCGGATGCTATCTATTTCAGCGTTCAGGTCGCTTTGACCATCGGATATGGCGACTACGCACCAACGACAACAGCCGGAAAAGTCCTCATCTTTCCGTTTGCTGTGCTGACAATCTCACAACTGGGTAACCAAATTGCGATGGTTGTTTCTTACTTCCGAGCAAGGGCTGAGGCGAGAAGAAGTCGATGGAGAGTGCGATATGAGGGGGCTATGCACAGGGAAGCGAATAAGCTGAGACCCCATGCGAGTTTGACGGAAGAGATGGCTCTGATCTATCAGATCAATCAGCGGGAAGAAATGTGCGTTGCTTGCGTCATCTGCCGGAGAGTTATATGAGGACATGCTGATGGATCTCACCAGGATGAGTCAGCTGTACGATCTACTGTGGAGTGCTTTCGGTCTCGTCAGTTTCTGGGTCGTCGGTGCCGGCATCTTCTCTTCCATCGAGGGGTGGACTTATGGGTGCGTATTACGCTGACTGGAGCAGAAATGGATAAGCAAGATTGACAGCTGACTGGACGGAATAGGGATGGCATATATTCGGTAATGATTATGTCCCTGACTATTGGTGCGTGGAGATACAGCTTGAGGATTGCAAAGCAGGCCGAACTGACAATTCCGCGTAGGATTCGGAGATTTCCCGATGACCCAGCCAGCTAGCAAAGTGGTGTTCATTGTTTACGCGTTGATGGCTGTACCGATCGTCACCAGTTTCGCAGTGCAGACGATCACCGGTTTGGTATGTTCACCTCTAAACAATCCGAAGCTTTGCATCTTGCTGACTATTCTGTTGTATCTTCGCTCCTATACAGCTGAGCACGTACACCGAACGAGGAGCGACGCGCAACGCCTTTCTTCGCGAGAAGACTATATCCCCAGACGCCTTCGATTCTCACGCCAACTTCGTCCTGAAGTTCCACAAGGCATATTCTGATCTGAGGGAGAAATTGACTGGTGACAACTTTGGCGAGGCCCTGGCTAAGGGCAACAGTGTCGATAAGAGGGGTGCAAATACGGAGGCAGAGGGATACGATGCCGAGGGAAATGATGGACAAGCAGAGGACGATGAGCTGTCGGTGGACATGGATACCACTCAAACGAAACCGAGTGAATCGAAACACGACCCTCAGGCGAAGGCGGAGGCATCGGCTAGGGAAGACAATCAAGATAGCAGAGGTTCTAGCGACGGAGCCAAATCATCCATAAAGGATTCCGACGGTACAGCAGTCGAAGATACGGAGGGAGAAGATCACCCAGCTCCGATGGATGAAGCCAAGGATGATTCTGGATCAGCCGCTGAGAACGAGGAGGGCCATTTCCGGCAAGAAGAGGCCGACATTCAAAAGGATTTCAAGGATGTTCGGGATGCTGCGAGGCGGAAGAAAGTTCTCGGAGGTCAGGAGGAATTCGAGGATGGCCCTTCCGCTGAGGCCGACCAAGACGACGACAGTCACGACGAGACAGGCAAACATGGAAAGCGAGATTCGGACAAGCACAACAATTCCTCAGTATCTCCCGAAACTGAGAACGATGATTTGGACGAAGTCGATGCGACGCGTAAAGTCGAAGTGGACCTGTTGAAGCAGCTCATGAATCGAATGGTTCAGCTTGAAGCCGAAGCTCGACAGATGTTGATTGATAGTATGGATAAGGGAATTGCTCGGACGTTGCTCCTGGCCGATCGAAATGGTGAGTTTGACGCTCTGTTCCTTAGTCTCAGTGGAGCTATGCGCAGGGTTCACCTCAAGAGAATCGCATGCTGATACAATGCTATACGTTTGCAGTGCAAATTCGAGATGTGAGAGCGTTGAGGGGAGATGATGCGAATATGCTTGCCATCTGGGCTGGGGAAGAGGAGAAGACGAAAAAGGACGTCAAGAACCGAGAATCAACACAACCTGAGGAACTGAAAGGAGGTAGTGCGGACATGTTATCAAGAGTCAGGCGGTGAGTGGTGATCCTCTTTCTTCATTCCGGCCGTATCAAGTCAGCATCAGGTAGATGCTGAAAATAACTCATGGACCACATGAATTAGATACCGAAATACGTTCGCCGAAATCCTAGTGCTAGGCTCCATTCTCCAAAAATTAGAGGGCGAAGAATTGAATCGCTTCGAAAGGTTCCGGACGAATGAGGAGACTGAGGAGAGAGCGGAGAATGAGGGGATAGTGTTGGATAAGGGATTGGATAAGGTTGCGGACGAACGGTTTAACGGATTGACAGCTCGCATGTTTAGGCATCATGCCAAGCGGTTGAAAGAGGGGGAGCTCAGTTTGGTATGATTGGGTTCTGGTGGTATCTTGGCTCTGGTGTCTTGGATCTTGGATCTTGGGTGATGAGACTTGGGTCTTGGGTTCTGGGTCTAGGGATTGCGCTTGAGATGGGGATCTATGGTGGTGGAACATTCTTGTAGCTTTAGTCATTACGGACGGTATAATCTCAGTATATGTTAGTTCATGTAGCTTGTGAACTCTGTGCAACTATCATGGAAACACACTCGACCGGTGCTGGAATTAATGGTTAAGAGAGGTCATCACCGTCTCGGGAGTGGACCAATTATTGTCGATTCCGAGAAATCGCACTGACGAGGAGCCGAGCAAAACGAACTGGGATAGTCCTCAAACCTCAAGCTCCTTCGAAAGACACCTTCCGAGAATACCTCACGTGAAGCACTCAGCAAGACTGCACAAACACGTCATCGCGAAGAGCAAACATGATAGGAAATCAATACATCAACTCGATAATCAACCAAAGCTCTACTGCTCAGCAACCTCCCTCAACCTCCTAATCGTAGATCGAACAGTAGAAGCAGCAGGAGATCCGAGCGAGTAGGCAGCGCCAGCGTAAGTCTTGGCGCAACCTTTGCATTTCCAGATTCCGACGTTGGTACGCTTGACGGCGTTCTGTGTGAGGTTATCGTATCAGTTTTCAGTTTTAAATGCATGGATTCTGCACAAAGCACAGAAAGGAATATGGAGAAAAGGGGGGCAGGGGAGGGAAACTTACCTTGCCGCAGCTGGGGCAGGTGTATCGGGCGTGTTGGGTGATTTCCATCTTCTTGACGCTGATTTTGTTTTGTTGTCAGCTCGCGATCTATAACCAATCCTCTTTCCACTCGGTCCGTCCACGGCCATATCGCCCATCATGAATGAATAGGGAGGACAACATATCTGTCCAGAGACAGACACACTCCCCTCTCCCCTCTCAACACTGAATGAGACGATAAACACTCACGTCTTCCTAAGGGAAGCACCGTAACGGGTCCCGTACTTTCCGGTAACTCCGACCTTTTTTGTTCGTTTAGTCTGAGGTTTAGGTCAGCGGTGCTGTGGTATCACTTGGAGACATGGTATGGCTATGGCGTGGTTGGGCTGGTAGGCATTGCGAAGTTCGATAATAGGGTAGGTAGTTGATAGTCGTAGTCGATAAGCCGTAGGTCGACAAGCAGTCTCTTCCCCACAGTAATCTCCCCTTCACACCTCCATAGGTCTCCATCTTGATAAGCCGACTGACAACACTGCACAACGCACAGCGATACACCCCTTCAGCACAATTTGCGATTCTCCACTGCTATTCCTTCGATCCGATACCGTTGAATTCGTGTCCCGTCCAACGTCCTCCAGCCGCGATACCTAGCCACCCATGCCATACCATGACCAATGCACCAGGGGGGATGTACTCACCATTTTGTCGAGAGTGGATGTCTTGACGAATGGGTAAAGCCCGTTGGACTGAAGATCAAGAACTGCACACGGCCAGGGGAGGGGAGTGAGCCAGCAGCCAACTCGCCTATAGGAGTTAAAAACTTGTGGCGCTCTTATCACCGACGATCGCGGTCTCCTGAATCGACTCGCTTTGTTCCTTTGACTATAATTATGCCTCCCTGTTAGCTCGGCTCACAATGGTCCGGTCACGTTTCCTTACATGATTAGCGCCGAACGTTCTTCTTCTGACCACCCTGCGAGCCATACTTATCCTACCCCCACTTCCAACGCGTCCACTCCCTCCCTGTGCTTCACTACCATGCCCCCCTCTCCCTCACAGCCTACCGTTCCTCTTCCAGCGTCCGGGAAGCCGCTCGCCATCCCGCAACCCAACTTGTCGAACCTCTCTCTCCTGTCCGAATCGTCCATAGGGTCTTGGGAACGTGGTAAGGTCGTAGGCAACGCTCGAAGTCCACCCTCCACCACCTCCATCCTGTCGGAGAGCGACAGTCCGCTATCCTATCCCAATCCAATGCTCCGACTGCAAGCACCTGCTGCTTCCGGTGCATTCGACTCTCATGCGAATGTTGGACGTGGCATAAACAGTAATACCAATACTCGTCAGCCTGGTAATATCCATTTGCCGTCTAATGGTCCGATTTATCCGCGTCCCCAGAGAGAGGGATATGGTTTTCGCCCGGCTTCGGGGACTTCCACGCCAACTGGGCAGAGCGTAGCTGGGTTTACTGTTGGCAGTAACCAGTATTTCGCTGGACGGTCGAGTGGTACCAGTGCCGACGGTGGGGAGACCGACGAGGCTGAACAGAGGGCTGATGCGGAGATGGATGAAGAAGTCAGACGAGCTCTCAGAGCTGGAGCTGAGCAAGTGGGCGGTATAGTCCCTGGGACTGGGATAGCTGATGCAGAGGGACTGGGATGGCCAGGTGAGTATCTGCAGGTCTCTTTCTTACGGACAAAACCTCCTCCTGAAACGTTCTCTCACAGCCAAATCAACCCATCTCCGACTGCATTCGACACCCGAGGAGAAAGCAGATAATATCAAAATTCTCTCCGAAGCTATCCGGACCGTCTTGACATGCATAGGCGAGGACCCAGATCGGGAAGGTCTCCAGCGGACGCCTGAGCGTTACGCAAAAGCGTTGATGTGGATGACGAAGGGGTATGAGGAGCGGTTGACCGATGTAATCAACGATGCGGTGTTTGCCGAGGACCACGAGGAGATGGTGATAGTCCGGGATATCGATGTGTTTAGCTTGTGCGAACATCATTTGGTGCCGTTTACCGGGAAGGTGAGTTGTTCCCTCAAGTCCTGGACCACTTTCCAAGTGCTTCTTGTCGTCACTCATTACCATTGAACAGATCTCGATTGGCTACATCCCCAATAAACTGGTATTGGGATTATCCAAACTAGCCCGAATCGCAGAAACGTTCTCAAGACGCCTACAAGTCCAAGAGAGACTGACGAAACAAGTCGCAATGGCTGTGATGGAAGCAATCAGACCAAGAGGCGTAGCAGTAGTCATGGAAGCTAGGTGAGCCATTCTGTTCTCTTCTTCACTCGTCTCGTTCTCTTCTCTTTCTTTTATCTTATTTTCTTCGCTTGTTAAGCGGCCTCGAGGCTTCGAGCTGACATACTCCAGCCACATGTGTATGTCAATGAGAGGTGTTCAGAAGCCCGGAGCGACGACGGTAACAAGTACCATGTTGGGATGTTTCAGGACACAACAAAAGACTCGCGAAGAGGTGGGTCGTCCATATCCGTATCCATATCTATGCCAGCGGTACAGCGTGCATGCGAGAGGAGGGGGCTAACGTATTCCACTGTAGTTTTTGACGTTAATCAGAACTCCCAGTATGGCCAGACATTAGATTGACAAATGCTATATCACATTACAAGGGTTATTAGTACTTTGCGAATTATTTACTTCGTTAGGGGTCTCGGTTGAATGGTATGATGTGGGACTAGGGATTCACTGTGGTTGATTGGTTTGAAGGTTCCTCAAGCGGACTCAACGTTCTGCGTTATTTGTATTTTGTACTGGTAAGAAGTTGGGCGGGTTTGGCATTGTATTTTCACTACACAACACATACACATTATAACGATGCACTCAACATGCGCATACTGGAATTTGTTTCACTTCAACACCCAAGGGCTGCTATCGACTAAATATGTCATTGACGGTTCAAATCGTGCACCCGGCACATGACATCCAGATGGCATATATGCATAAAATGCATCAATAGCTAAATCCATCCGAATAGATCCAAAATCAAGGACAATGACCAAATATACATGAACCTGTACCTATAGCTCTGCCAACCATTACCAACCGAATACCCATCCGTCGCAGACCGTTACATAGGAAGCGAAGATGACAAATCGGATAAATCGACTTGGGGATCTGTCGCAGACATTCATTGTTAGCGGACACTCGATACTAGACCCTAACGATCTCGACTACTCCGGGCATGGGAGGTATAGTCTGGCTAAGGACGGGACAACTCACGAACTGCATAATGTATCTTCTCGTTCCCTGACCCAGGCGCTGAGTCGAGTGACTCCTCCCCTTCTCCTTCTCCAGAGGGCACAAGTCCCTCCCGAACCTCACCCCGAAGTTCGAGAAGGTAATTATCCTGTTGACAACTATCAGTCTGTATTCCATTTTTACCAGTAGAGTAATACTCACTTTGGCCAATTTCGTCAAAGCTTTCCCGATCAGTTCCCGTTCGTGTTCGAGTTCTTCGACGGATTGCATCTCGTGTTCCCGTTGTTCCAGGTACCATTCGATGAGCTCTTCTCTGTCGACTCCGGTCCCTGAGGTCCGTTCGACGTCGGAGATGTGCAAGACGCTGTCAGGTAGTTGGATCAGTACAATTCTCAGGACGGTTCGTGGAGTTCTGTGACTCACCAGAGGTTCATGATCTCCATATATCGATTATCTAGAATACAATACCGGACGATCAACTTCGCTGCTCATCTTCAAACCCAAGCGAGCGGTAAGAACTCACAAGTGATCTTCATCTTCCGTGGCGCAGGTGGTGCCGATACTGCGGAACTCTCTGCCACTCCTGAAGTCTGTCTCTGCTGGTAGCTCGATTCCATAGCATCAAGAGCAGCGATATCCGCAGCATCTGTGGCTTCGTCCGTCTCCATTGCATCTGGATCGCTGGATCTTGCGCCACCAGCGCCGGGCGTCGGGACGCGGCCAAGTTGGTCTTCGTCATCTTCATCAAAGTTGATGTCGTCTTGCTCGACGTGGATGATAGACTGTCGAAGCAAGGAGTATGCTTCTCGGACGATTGCTGGGGTGATCTACGGGACGAGTAGGTCAGGACACTGTATCACGAGTCGTGGTCGTAACAGAAGTGCTCACATCGTTCTGGCAATTGGCCCGTGCGATGGCCTCGGACAGACGAATCATACTCTCCAATTGACGAACGGTAATCCTGAAATTCGACTTTCCAGGTCCACCCTCATCCTGGCGCAAGGTCCGGTACTTGTCCACAAGAACGGCGGAAGCTTCGCGCGTAAGCTAGAGAATGGGTCAGAAATCAATGCGCTACTATCGCCAGATGTGTTTGGTGCACCACTCACCTTCGGGCTGAACGTCCTCGCATACCGGATATATCTCTGCAGAGCCTCCGTACTGAACTCCGGGCTAATTGCGGCATCCCGGAATCGGTGAACATTGACGATATGCTGAGCGATATGCAAGTCGACGTTCTCGTTGCATTCGTCAAGGACCACGAAAAACAGATCGAATCTCGACATGATAGGCGCTGACATAGCGACATTTGCTCGCAGTGATATCTTCCGGTTGTATCGTCCGCCAACGGGGTTGGCAGCGGCCAGGATGGAGGTTCGGGCGTTGAGAGTGGCTTGGATACCGGCCTTGGCGATAGAAATGGTTTGCTGCTCCATTGCTTCGTGAATAGCAACCTGATCCGCCACGTCCATCTTGTCGAATTCGTCAATGGCGCAGATACCGTTGTCGGCCAACATCAAAGCTCCCGCTTCGATGGTGAACTCTCCGGTCTCTTCGTCACGAACGACGGCTGCGGTCAGACCTGCTGCTGAGGAGGCCTTTCCCGAGGTGTACACTGCTCGTGGGAGGAAGCCGCACACGTATCTGGATATTGTCAGCTTTGCTCGAGTTGAATAGGGATAGGCTCACTTCAGGAATTGAGACTTGCTGGTACTTGGGTCGCCAACGATGCAGACATTGAGATCGCCACGAAGATGGATACCTTCCTGAGTTTGCTTGTGGACACCGCCCATCAGTTGAAGCAGGATACCTTTCTTGACAATTTCGTGACCTGCAAAATGTCAGAAGTAGGCACACAGACAGCATAGAACGCTGCGCACCATAGACAGTAGGCGCGATACTGGATACCAGACGCTGATAGATGTGATCGGTATTGACCATGTTCTTAAGCTCGTCAACCTCCTGCTGGGTCAAGGAGTTAAGGAACGCTTCCTGGTCCTCATCGCCGTCATCCAAATCTCCGCGCACATCAGTCGCACCGCCCTGCGTGGATTAGCCTTGATTGCGAAAGAAATAATCAGAGGAATGACTTACTCTCGCATCGGCACCCTGAACCATGCAAGCGAGGAAAGCAGTCTTGTACAACAAATCTCTGACACCCAGTGACTTCAGGCCAGTCACACCTTGAGTAGCGACACCACCATCACCCCTGCCGCCCTGATTCTCACGCATCATCTGATTGTTCACTCCAGGCAGGCCGAGCTGAGATACATCAGGGACCACGATGAAGGTACCCGTGAATGTGCATTTGTCCCCAGCTTTAGCTCGTTCAACTATCTCGGATCGAAGAATAACATCGAGACTGGACCAGGTCAGCCGGTGAATGCGTTTCGTGACTCACGATCTGGGCATGGAGCCTGTAGGTATCTCGTTTGCATTCTCTTGGATTCGGACTTTCTGCCAATCTGCGAATTTGGACTGCTCGACGTTGAGCTGCCATGCACCTCGGTTGTTGCAAGTCGAGTTTTGGCACAAAGCCGGCTGATGGCTTGTCAGTCTGTGCGACATTCCATTATTCGTCATCGCTTACCTCGGTGTATTTGAATTGCTGCTCCACATCGTGTATTGTAGTCTTGCAGACTTCGCACACAAACGTGCCCGAGACCAGCTCAGGTCGCACTTCACTTGTTCTCGTAACTGTCCCGCTGATACTCATCAACTGGCCTATACGGTTCATCCGAAGATCTCGGATGCCCGAGGTGAGAGGGAGATTATAGAATGCAATGTTGAATTCTCGGGTGATGAGGGAGGCGGCAGAAGTGCTAGACGTCGTGGAGAATGATGAGGAGAGGTAAAGGTAGGTAGGTTCATATCGTTTGATCAAGGCTTGCAGAGCGCGCCGAAGGTAGGGCAGGAATCTTGTGATCAGTCACATTCCAGGTAATGGACTTACCGGTAGTACTGGTCCTGGATAGCTCGAGCCAGAATCTCCTCCCGCTCCAGTAGATGACTGAAATCGACGTAAAGCGTCGTAAGTTCGAACTCCTTCATCGCCTTGATCTGCTCCACATATAGTTTGGACTCGTCTGCAGTAGGTTGAGGGTTGTAGTCCATGGGTGTTCCAGGTGTATCAGGAAGCGCTATATGCTCTGTAAAGCTGTTCAGGTGGTTAGCGGCGGACCCCAATCTCAGTGAATCATGCTCACTTTTCGAGGAATAGCGCAAAACTCTCCATCACTTTCTCTCCAGTGGCATCTTTGACCCTCGGGATGTTCTCCATTTCCTGTGCGGCTGTTCGTCTCGCTCCCCGTCTTGTTGGATTGCCCGTAACATCTTCCCCGGTAGCGGCTTCATTTGCAGCTCCGCCATTCTGGCGGGAGCCACCGAGACCACGGACGTTGTCGAATGCCAAGGGGTCGACTATAGGCCGGGACTGGGGAAGAGAAGAGGTGTTGGGAGTTCCCCCGGGGGCGGAAGAAGTGGGCAGACCCAGATGAGAGGGGGATGACATGGCGAGATGCTACGGTGGTGAGAAGGAGGCGATAGAGGTAACAAGTATGCTGGAGATGAAGATGTCGAGAGTCGAGATTAGAGATCAAGGGATACCGACGCGTCACGCCACGCGTTGCCAGAGACGCGTCTCAGGATAAACCCGTGAGCCTGACATCCTTACCTCAAACGTCGTAATATGAGGCTGACACTACCCCGCACTACCCCGTGATCTCGCTCCGAACGCATCGTCTTCGCGTTGGCTCTCTCCGATCGTGCATTTTAGAACGTCGCTTGGCTACTCCATCGCATACCATCTCTCTTCCAAGCTTCCAAGGCTGGATTCATCCAGCACTGACGAACACGACACTCCTGATCTTGAAAAAGTCTGCCCTAGACGGACACTCAGGACACTATGGCCGAACCTAGGGCATCAACTGACGAGGGTGCGTCAGTCGTCCGCTTTCATCACTACCGGAGAACTGACTGACATGAATGGCTTCACCAGAAACGGCCCCCCTCCTCAACGATGATTCCAATACCCCTTCATCCCCTTTCCAGTCCCTGTTCAAGCCAGGTCGCCCTCTGACGCTCTTAGAGAAGGCTCTTGCCGGACTGGCAATCCTCTTCCTCTTGTTGATGAGCACCTTCATCGGCCTGTTTGCTGGTGCGGAGGGAATGCTCAAGAAGGAGCGATCCCAGAAGAACAAAGTCGAATGGAAGACCGAAACATTGACAGCAACATCGACAAGAATCTCAACCACAACTTTCCATCCTCAACCAACCGGAAAGCCTGATTCAGTGAGTGATAAATTTGGATCATATACACAGCAGGCTGACGGAACTCCAGGGCACCTGTCTTACGAAAGAATGCGTTTTACTGTCAGCATCGATCCTTCAGTCTCTCAATACCTCTGCGGATCCATGCGACGACTTCTATGAGTTTGCAAGTACGTCCTACAACTCTATCCTCCTTTGGAGACTGGCCCGCTGATTGGCGCAGCTGGAGGGTGGCAGTCCACACACGAGATACCTCCTTCACGTGGCCTCTATGGTGCTTTTGATGAGGTGGCCGACAATAACAAGGTAGGCCAAGCGGACTTTTAACGCTACTCGCATCTGACATAGATCTTCTTGTTTTCCCCAGAAAATCATCCTCAAAGTGCTCGACTCTATTCCTTCGTCGCGTGAGACTGTTGCATCGGCCGAAGCAGATAATCTGCAAAAGTTGAAGGCAGTGTATACCAGCTGTATGGATATTGTGAGTCGACCAAAAGCCTTCACATTCTGATGCCATTCACAACGCTGACGCAAGGATAGGACACCCTCAACAATGTCGGGTTGAAACCATTGTTACCCTTGCTGGATTTTGTACTCAACACCTTTGCGCCATTCGATCTCATCCCTGCACCTGACGCTGACTATATGGATGACACCTCTGATTGGCGAGGGACTTGGGACGAGTCGTACAGTGTTCCCGATGAATTGAAGGCCCTTGCGGAGCGAGTTGAAGCGCTGGCTCTGGTAAAGAAGACTGGTCACGCTATTTGGCAGAAGCCGGATGGAAATGCACATTTCGAAATCAACGACGCCGAACTGTTAAAAGTCGACAAAGACCGACGGGCCAGAATCACGAAGACATTGGCTTTCCTTCACTCTCGAGGTATGTGTCACCCCTAGCCGCAAATTCATGCTCATATCCTCCTCGCAGGCGCTCAAGGGTTGATAAACTTCGGGATCGAAGGCGATGCCGGAGGTGAGGATTCCCAAGTACAAAGCTTGTGGGTCTACCAGGCATTTGGCGGGCTTCCTGCGAGGCAATACTATGCGGAGAAACCAATCTTGGACCTGTATCAATCGGTAGTCAAGAATATCCTCGTCGAAATCGCCTCTCATACGAAGGCTACCAGTACAAATACGAAGCGGGATGTCATCGACGACCTGATCGCCGGGATTGAATCTCTCGAAGAGGTGCTGGACTCCGAAACTGTGGACGCTACCGGATGGCCTTGGCCATGGCCAGGAGATGACGACAAGGGCGGAAACAAAAATAAGACCCCTTCTGATGACGATACACCTGCTGAGAAATTGTCCGAGAGAATGGAGAAACTTTCTGCGAAAGTCGTCCAGTTCGAGAAAGACCTCGTGGAAGCTGGAGCGGACCCGGAATACCTTTTCAACCCTCACTTTGCCTACAACCCTTACCCTACTACCGATGTCTCGAAAGCACTCCCATTCCTTGACATCCCATCTTACCTATCGACATACTCTCCTCGGTCCTTCCCCGTCAACATGACAGTCACCCATCCTCCCTACCTGAAATCCGTCAGCAAGCTCGTGGCTGCGACTCCCGATCACGTTTTGTCTGGTTACTTCGTTACGAGATTGGCATTGACTTATGCTTCGGCATTAGGCCCCGAGGTTGGTATCCGACAACAGACTCGAAGGCTTGAGGAGGTATTGCGCGGAATCAAGAAAGGTACCCCAGAGGTTCGGCAGGATGTATGTCTCCGTGCGGTAGACAATATTGTGGGGTTCATTGCTGGGCGAGAATTCGTCCGAGAAGCCTTCTCAGCTGAAGCAAAAGCTGAAGGCGAGCACATCATAAGGTGTAGGTTATGCTCCCCGATTTTTTTTTCCTTCCGGAGTATCTCAACTGATAGTTCGACGGACACATAGCCATCGTCAAAGCCTTCGAAGATAAACTGCCTGAAATATCATGGATGGACAAAACTTCCGCTAAAGCTGCCCAGAAGAAAGCCCAAGCGATCATTCCGAAGATTGGATACCCATTGTATCCCAATACCACCAATCCAGCCAGTTTGCAATCCTATTATGGAAGACTTGAAATCGACCCAGACGACTTCTTCGGAAATGTTCTAAGGTCAATTATATTCGATGAATCGAGAGTCTGGTTGACTTTGGGTAGGACACGGAACAGGGAGTCGTGGGAAGTAAGTCGGACCGCAACAACAAATTGCGGACAGACACTGACCGTCGTCTTCCGTTATCACAGATGTACCCACAGGTACGTATTCGTTGAGCTGCACTCGGGCAGATTAGGCTGACAAATCTTAGACTGTGAACGCATACTACAGCGTGAGTCTCCTGAAGTCTCTCTAGGGCTTTACTGACGTTGACTGTGTCTCAGCCACCCGATGGCGAAATTGTTTTCCCAGCAGGTATACTTCAACCACCATTCTATTCGCAAGCCTGGCCATCGCACTTGCGTTACGGAGCCTTTGGTGCTGTGGCAGCTCATGAATTGACGCACGCGTTCGACAACTCTGGTAGCCAGTATGATGAGAAGTAAGCTTATAAAGGAAGCGCATTCCTATCACAATTACGTCTTACTGACTTGATCCGTGGTCTCTCAGAGGACGATTGAGGGAATGGTGGACAAACTCTACTGTTGCTGCATTCGAGGAGAGGGCCCAGTGCGTCGCCAAGCAGTACAGCAAATACTACGTCTATGACGACGCCGGCAAGAAGGTTTACGTGAATGGAAATGTGCGTGGTATTTCATTTGCGGCTGTGTTCGCTTGCTGACCGGCGCTCCCATCTCGCAGCTCACAAATGGAGAGGGTACATCGAGTCCATCTTTGCCATGAATGAGGACGATCAGCTAACGTAACTTTCCTGATCCTAGATATCGCCGACTCCGGTCTCGCACAGGCGTATTCCGCGTGGAAAGCCTCGATCGCTTCATCATCCTTGGCTCCTGCGCAAAAACTCCCCGGACTAGACTACACCCCAGACCAACTCTTCTTCCTGGCTTTCGCACGGGTCTGGGCCCAACTTACCAAGCCTGCCACGGCGGTTAGTAGGGTCAGGACCGACCCGCATTCACCCCCTTATTGGAGGGCTGTGGGTACGTTGAGGAATCTGGGGGCGTTCCATGAAGCGTTTGGTTGCAAGGTTGGATCGGGGGTGAGTGATTATGCTTAGAGTACATGATATTATGCTGATGTGGTGTGGTAGATGAACCCGCCAAAGGAGCAACAATGTGAATTATGGTGAAGTGTGTTGTGTAAAGACCATCATTTTGAGTGACGATGTGAAGTCGGAGTGAGGATGTGAATCCGCGAGTGTGAATCGTGGATGAAGTGGCATGAAATGAGATCAACTCGCACAGGTACGAGAGGCGGACGAAGGTATATGAGATGATGATATGAGAGAGAACAAACATTGACAGAAGACGAAAAGGTATGGCTAGCACGAATCTGTACAAACATGATGACCCGAGTACGAGCGCTGTATATGCTATGTATGCATCACATGAAGTCTAAATCAAGCTCTTGGCCAACTTCAAGATCACGAACTGCGAGCGTCACACTCTTGCTGACATGAAGAATCAAATGCCCTTCACGAGGTGCAAGACGGTCACTAAGTCCTGCATCAGGCCGATAACGAAATCTATACACTATACAGTCAGATTCGACTAAGGGCTCGAAGACCTCCTCGTCCTCTCCACCAATTCCAGACGACCTATAGCTTAACCCCGTTGACCCCGTTGACTGCCTTGCCAAACCCCGGCGAATCAATCCAATCAACCTCATCCTCCACCCCGCGGTCCCCACTATCACTAACCCCCTCCTCCTCAACATCCTCCATCTCATACGCCTCCGGTCCATCCCCATCCCGATCCCCTTCAGCACTCCCGCTACCGCTAGGACGGGGCGCAGCGAAGAGCTTCGTATACCCTCCTCCGGTTTCTGGGCTGTCATCTATTGGTTTTGGGGAGGCGTTTTTGCCAGTGGAGGAGTAGAGGTGGACTAGGAAGGTTATTATTAGGTAGAGGAGGAAGGAGAGGGAGAAATCCTGTTTAATGCTGTTTAGTGGTTGTTCTAGCTGGTATTTCGGAGGATGGTCTGGTACTTACGAATAATGCGTAGGAGACGTGATCGATGCCCAGACTTGGTTATTGTCAGTCATGCCCTGCAACTTAGAAATCAAGGGACTTACTCATCGGCATGATGTAGCTCTTCATCTGTTGCTGACATGAATAGTGTTCTACCGGAACATTAGCGACATGAGAGCCTCCATTGGGCGAAGATTCACGTACCCTCCTAAGACAAGCAGCTAATGGCTAGGTCAGCCGACGCGTCCACTTTATACTTGTCAAAACCTACATATGGTGGCAGATGCTGGAAGATTCTGACAGCCCCGCTGGGTGTCGCTTGGTCATTCAACACGAAGCAGATCTCGACGATCCGCAGTGCACCAGCTGCTATTAGTGCGTAGCCGAATAGTCCGTGTATCTGAGTATACTCTGTCAGTAGCGGCTTCTGTACAAGGATAAGCAATCGATGAGTACCTTGGTGGATATCATCAATGCTTGTTCGTGTGAGCTCATTCCCCAGCCTGTCATTATTATGCTGTTGTCGCATCAGCACGGTGCAAGGTTATCGGTAAGGTCGTTCCGCTCACATGACAGCAGGTACGAAGGACCGTTTTCCTTTCCTGCTTAGGAAGATACCAAGTAAACCTCCGGCCCACCAGAGGACGCCCTATAATTGTGCAGTTAGAATTAGCAATAATATCTAGGCGTGCAATAAGCAAGATCTAGGAAAGACGGAGGATTGAAACTCACCATCATGGTATGTTGCATATCTTTATGCGACCAAGGACCGCCATGATGTTCCGTAAATGTATTGATGATCCCCTAGGGAGGCATCAGCACAATCCGATTCCCTGCACCAAACAGCCTACCCAAACCATGATAACCGAGCTATCCAGCATCTCCTGGCTACATCCCGTTCGTTCCAACCACTGTCCCCCGAGGTTGAGCATGATCACCAAAATAGCTGCGTAGCCGATAAACGCCGAGCCCATGATGTAGTGGGCCGCACATTGGCCCAGATTCCCATCGCGACAGAATCCCAGGGCTGTCGCTACTCCGAACAAAATCTCTGCGGGGATATGTCAGTCTGAGGCCCGATGGTCTGATTGTAGATATGTTGGGATAAATGGGAAGGAAATGAGAGCAGCTCACGAGTCCATCCTATCACTGGAAACATCTTTCCCAGGATTCCATGCCCTCGACGAACCCACGGTCGAACCGTCTTCTCCATTATATGGAGCTTGAGAAAGATCCCACAAACAGTTTGCTACCCATTTTCATTAGCTCCGGAATTCCAGCTCAGAGCCCTATCGATTTCTCAGGGGATATCGTAGCTGAAAAGAGAACTTACAGTAACCAAAATATACGCGATAATCTTCGCCATGAGTCCGTGGACCTATGAACACTTATCAGCTGTATATACACCGCCGTGTAACAATGTAGGGAACAGAATTGTCCACATACCGTCGCTGGAAACTGCCTGCCGCTATGATGATGTCCCATATACGATCCCACGAAGCTCAGCACGACACCGACCGATTGTAGCGGTACATGGTATTTCGACCTGTTCACATTCTATCAGCTCCATTGCTATACACATCATCGCTGCGGACAAGAACAAAATAGCCATACTTTGAAAGACCGAGAACCATTCCTATAGGGAATAGTATACCCCATACAGCGGTTTGTAAGCTCATCTGGACATATGTCAAAGTCAGTTCCTGCCTTTGATATATGAGTTGTTGGAAGAAGGAACGGAACGTACATGAGTGTAGATTACTGCGTCTATGGGAACCGTCGGATCAATCTCCGTAACATTGTGATGTGCATGAGCATGCGCTGGACAGAATATTTAGTATCAGCAGAGTCCTATCTTATGGATTCCATTACTGCGAATGAGGATGAAGGAGTATTGCGCGGAAAGGTCATACCTCTAACAGCCAGTGCAGCTGCGCCAAGAAAGTACGGCCATATGCCAGACATGTCGGAGTGGTCGGATACCAGCTAATCGGAAACGGGAGTGACTGCGCGACGCTGATGGCCTTGCGACGGCGAGGGGTCGATCTTGCCAGCAAGATGGGATGTTATAATGAATGTGTCCGAGAGAAGGGAACAAGTCAACAACAAAGTGTACGTCGGTCATCGGCACTTGGCAACTAGCAAGTCGCCACTACGGTTCGTGACGGAAATTCGAGCTCCGATTGGTCCGACCCTCGGATGGTCGATGGTGAGCAAAGACCAGATTATGAGGGACAATGATCATGAGAGAAACTCAAGCATATAGAGTGGCATGACAACGAGCAGGAATACAGCTACCAGAAAATCCAAGCATCCAAAAAGTATAAAAAGTATAACAACTGAACCGTCCGTCTCGCTCTTACTCCCCGATCGAAACCTCTCGGACCGTGACCCTCGCTTCATCCTCTTCACCATCATCTCTCACAACCTCTGCTTTCCCTCTTCTCCTCAATTCCCCGAACCGTCTCCCCACCCCACCTCTCATGCCCGCAAACCTACCTCTCTCAGCCTCCCACCGACCCTTGACTGCCTCTTTAAATCCAAACCCACCGTCCTTCCCTAGACCTTTTACCGCCTCCCTAATCCCGAACCCACCTTCCTTCCCCAGACTCGCACTCACCCCAGACGCAAAATCTGAGAGTGATGGAATGGGCGGGATGGCGGGTAGGGAAGGCATTTGTAGATTTGGGAAGAAATATGAATCCCGGATCGTGAGTGGGGTTTGAGATGGGGTGAACGGCGTGAGAAGCGGTGAGTCTTCAGGTGTAGTTTGTCCAGGGAGGGCAGCGAGGATCGTCGGATCCGTCTCAACAACAGCATGGAGGATGGGTTCGGTCTCGAAGACCTGATCCTTGACATCCGTGTCCACGGTCTTGTCGATGTCGATGCTCAGGTCGGCGTGCTTCTTCAATGCCTGACGACGTTGGAGATGGCCCTTCAACCCGCCTCGGAACCAGCCTACGTGAAGTGCCAAGGCTAGCGTAAGCATAATGGTAGGGATGAACGAGTTATCGGTGATCGTCCGCGAAGACGGGAGAGCACAATGGAGGAGGAATATTGAGTGAAAGAGGATACGAGTGAAGAACATGAGGGTGAGGAACCGGCTGTCGTTCCGGACTGCCGGGAAGAGGTGGGAAATAGCTAGGTCGAATGTGGGAAGCTGGGGTACATCGGCAGGGTGGGAGGTGGGGTAGTCAGCGAACTATACTGAAAATGAGATACGAGTGACCAAGGGAACTCACCTCCATGACAGCAGCGATTAAGAATATTGGGGTCAATCGAGTATTCAGCAGCAGGAGCATGATACCAATGTACACCCTAGCGTGGGAATCGTATTTAACTTCAGCCTTTTTGTCTATATTCGCTCAACCGGAGGTCATGATAACTCACGTATGATGAATCCAACCAGTAAGGAGTCCAACCTGGGAGGGATACTTGAAATACCCAATGGCGAGCTATGATTGTCCCGTCAGTCCCTGTTCATCCATATCATCTTTGCCACATTTTGAACGTCAACTCACATCAGCTGCAACACGGGTGACATACCATGATTAGTACACTTATTCATCTGAGTGGTAACAATGAAGACTCACCAAAGAGATACGTCCCAAAGAATACCACCCCAAACCATCCAATCTCACTCTTCCACCCCCCCTGTCCCTGATCAAATGCAGCGCCAAGCCCATGGACGAGATATGACCATACGAAAGGCAAAGAGAGGACCGTCATCGTCAATGACGATACAGAGGATAGGATGTACGCTCGCTGCTTGTCTGTCGAGAAGTATGGGGAGAGGGTGGCGTAAATCCCACAGAAGGAGAGGAGGAGGGTGGAGGAGAGCACAACCGTGGGGTGCATGATAAGAGATGACGATGTGATGAACGTGTGATTGGATTGGAAGAGATCAGAGGAAGGCTGTCCGTAGCAGTGTCATATACAAGGGAGTGTCGTGTATGGCATTACAGGTGGCGAACGAGGGGGGAGAAGAGAAGAGAGAATGTGAAAGGGGAAAAGAGACAATGGGGAGACGGGAAACGAGTGAAGAGATAAAGCAAGTTCACTCTACAAGTGAGAGTGTGATAGACGCGAGCCACTCACCACTCACCTTAGTCCAGCTTGGCACGTTCGTCATCCAGCGTCATGCCGTACGGGAGGAATGTGATGTATGTATGCACTTCTCTACGGACTATTGAGCTCAATCCAAAAATTCATCCTCCCCCAACCCACATCGCACATGCAGCAGCCCCCGCCCGCCGTCTCCCATCCACTTTCACCCCGCCTACCTCAACACGTCCATCCCGTCTCCTGATCTCCCTCGCTATTTCAAAGTAACTAGCTACCATCGCACGCATCCCGCCTTTCGCCGTTCGTGGCAATTCCGCCATAGCGGATTGACTTTGCCTCCTGAGATTGTCTGCCTGGTCCAGGAGGGGAAGGATGTATCCATCGAGTTCGAGGGTGGATGAACCTAGGAAGAGATCGATGATGTCTGTAGATGATTTCCACTTGGATAGAGGAATGTAGAGTCGCCCGATTCGAGCGTCTTTCAGAACGTCTCGAGCTATGTTGACAAATTGTAATGCTCTTCCCATCTCTCGTGCGGATTTTACAACACCAATCCGAGTCCGAACGAGCAGGTCGGACACAGCTTCAGGTGGTAGCTGGGATTCTGAAGGGCTATGAAGCGGAAGTTGCCACCATACCAAATCATCTACCGGCGAGGTGGCATGAGCACTAGACGAGGGCGTAGTCAAAATCGACCAAGACAAGTAACAGATAGCAGAAGCTATTGACCCCGCGACATTATCGGCGTACTCGACTAAATCGTCCGAAGTTTTGATGGGCAGTTGAACATCAGGATTGAAGTTTCCTTCCACCAAATCCTTCCCCAAGAAATCCGGAGTCGAGATGAATTGCATATCCGTTCTGTAGCCCTGACAGAGTTCGAGAAAGGGCTCGATAGGAACGAGACGAGGGATGATATTGGAGAAGAGATGAAAAGCCGCCCGGTCAGAGCCTGTCAGCCCAGGGATGCAATCTAGGATATCGTCCAGGTAAGATTGTGGGGCTTTACCGTAGCTCGCAAAGAGGTGGTGTACGATTCGGTTTAGAATGACAGTTCTGGCTCGACGTTGCGCTTTGTCGTCCAAAGGGGGTGTCGATTGCCCATTGCCAGGTAACGCAATAGGAGGCTCATCAATCAGATTATCCTAAAACGACGTCAGGTCGTTTCCTTGTAGGCAGAGACAACTCACAGTAACCCGACACCAAGCGTAAACCGCCACCAAGCCAATCCTCATCTCCCTCCCAAAAGCCAATTTTGCAACGTCAAAGCTTCGACTGCCCTTTCTCAACGTCTCTTCAGCCTCTATGAGTCCCTGCAATGTCTTTATGTCGATCTCCGGAGGGTTGAATGCAACCTGTGCAAGAAGGAGGATATGTCGTACAGGATTGGAGGGTGGGCATGGCGGTAAAGACGGGGAGAGGACGAGGAGTGTGTGAAGATGGGAGATGAGGGAGATTGAGAGGATTACAAGATGGGAGGTCAGAAGGAAGAAGAGGAACTCCCTGCGTGCATTTGTTAGTCATAGATGCAGGAATACGGGACCTCACTCACTCTACAGGGAGACCACGCCATATCTCCCAGCTTAAACTGCTATCAGAAGAGATAAACCATGCCCCCGACCGAATGGCAATGCTGTCGTGCAAAGAGTCAACTCAGAAAGACCCCATAGCGATTCAATTAGCTAAAAGACAACTCACGTATCGACACAACAGAGCCACCCTGATCCTACAGCCCACGCCAGTCCATCCGCCTTTGTCCCAAATCCATCGCCTCCCAACCAGCTCAACCCTCCCAGAACAGGTGAGATCCATACCAGTATCCACCCTAGATAGAATCCGTGTCTCCCCAGTCCAATCCCATTCCCAGCATCCCAACGGAATCTCAGTCCATGGGCCTCGCTGACCAAAAAATAGCCCAAGCAGAAGACACCGGCCCAGAAAAGGGCAAAATACGGACGTCGTCTTAATGTCTTCACCAAAACTCTCTGGTCCTCTCCCCCATCCCCATTCGACTGCTCCCTCATAGCCGCCTGTTCTAGTCCCAGCAACCTCTCTGCCTCTCGTCTACGTCCCCTCTCCCTCCTATTTAGTCTTCCCTGAGCATCTCTCCTGGGTACCACCTCCCCATCCCCATCTTTCAAAGTCTCATCAGAGAACTCAACGCCTGCAGGCCAGGGTGATGCTTGATCAGTTCCGTCCAGCTTCCGCGGTTTCCTTTGACTTGACAGCGGAGAGTGTCTGAGGATCTTATGAGGGTTGAATGGAAGTAGAGAGGGTAATGAGATGATCGAATGGAGGAGGACGAGAAATATCGGTTGTAATACAAAAAATAGATGTTCCTCGAGAGGGATATACCAGATCTTCAAGAGGATCGAGTTCGGAGGATATCCCCATCCATTGGAAGCTATTATGAACTGGATAAACAGTCAGCTCAAATGGATGCAAGCTGAGGCGAGACATACATTATCCCATGGAGTCGTGTATAGTGTTGCCTACCTTCTTGTCAGCTTAATAATACGGAGCTGAGGACTACGAGAAGGGGATATACCATTAGAGTCAACCATCCAATCTTCAAAGCATCTCTTCTACCAAATAACGGTCGATAAATCGCCCCAAGTACCAGGATGGGGGGTATAACATAGTAAGAAAGACTGTAATGTCCACTCTATCAATACACTATTTCCCTCCCATGTATACCCTGAGGATAGAAATGTGAGAAGGTGACATACATTTGGATATAAGTTAGCATTTTACGAAACCAACGCTCTATATTTAGGTCTAAGGTCTCTTGTCGGGTTTTGGATGGGGGCAGAGGGTGCCGGGATCATTAGTCGCAGTGTAGCTATGCATGAGGTCGAGGGGTTGGGGAGAGGGATCGGGACATGGATAAGTGTTGAACAGGAGTTTGGTGGACCTGTAATAGGTCTTTTCGTTAATGGCAAGTTAAATGGAAGGTCATCAACACGCCATAACGATATGACGATGAGCTTGTTCCTTACAATCGGGTTACGGCATCGGCTACAGCTAACTCCCCGCCGACCTCGATCGAACACCATACATGTAAAGGTTGTCACTGCAATGCACGACGAGAATAAAATGCTGTGATATGCATGATGCGATGCTGTAATTACCCCTCTACCAATGCACTACTCACACGAGGTCTGCACTCGTCCACATCGCCTAGAATGCTGTGGCCATCGCTACAACGCCACCACAAATACCCGCACACTCTTGTCATCACTGCAACTCGCTAGCTGTACCCCTCCCCCTGGCGTAGAGCCACGACGCCAGGCTAGTCGATTAACCTGGTTGACGTGCGATATGCTAGAAGTGGAGGATTGTAAGCGACAGCCCAATTTGAAGCCGATATCGGTGCCATTGTAAACTTCACCTGGTTTCCAATTTCTGGAGGAGGGTGGTCTGGATGGACGCCGTTTCGTTAGGTGTTGCAGGATCGATGACATGTTGCACAGAGTGGATCTCGATCGATCCCCCTTCAGTCCCTATTGCTAGTAGTAACCTGTCACTAACATCAGCACACGACGAACCCATGTTTATTTTCATGCATATTTCCAAACTCACGTTGTAGATCCATCCTCGCCCTCAGCCGACACCATATCAACAGCCGTAGCCGCTTCCACCAGCTTTATGATGGCGCCCATTTCCCAGCGTTCCGCTTCTTCACCGGGATGCGTCTTCCGCCAAATCTTCACGCTCTTATCCCTTGATCCCGTAGCGAACAATTTACCATCGGGCGACCAACAGATATCGAGTATCATCCTACTATGAGCTCTCTCGTCTTTGGCGATAGGTATAAAGCCTGAAACATGCATCATGATCAGTAAGTCATCCTGTGTGAGCTAAGGTTTCAGTAGCAAAACGGAGATAGGACTGACCATCGTCAGTTCTGCCAAACATTCGCCATCCTCGATCTCTACTACAGCTTATGACTCGTTCGTCATCTGGACTGAACGCTATCCGCGTGATGGTGAGATGGTGGCCTCTGAGTGGACTTCCGAAAAGTTCCCATGTTTTCGTAGATACCAAACGAACTACTGCGTGTTCCTCCGAGGTTGCGCGACAAGCCGTAGCTATGAGTTGACCGTCGTGAGAGGTAGCGACCGTTACGAGCTGTCAAAGCCACTTGGCATCAGCACATTCGACACAAAACACGGATAGCCTTCGACATCTGATGCTCAGAACCAACTCACCTCGTATCCGTGGCCATATACTTTCTCTACCTCGGGCCAGAGTGTTGAAGTCGCCAATTCCTCCTCGGTAGGGAGCGTCGTCAACATTTTCGAAACTGATACGTGGGCCTCCGTTGCGACGTGAGCTTGGGGAATATCGGCCTCCATGGGTGCTATAGGAACCAGTCGTCAGTGAACATTAATCGATGAGAATGCAAGCGCCACTTGCCTTTTCCCAAAGCTCTATTCGACAGGCCCAAGGGCGGAACGGTTGCGCCTTTAGGTCGACTTGACTGGAAACTCAACGATTAATAACGTCTTCTAATCTCATACTATTGACTTGGAGAAAACGAGCAAAGACATACAGCTTCACTCGCGGCACTTTGGCTGCCAGACCTTCCTTCCACTCCCAAACTGTCTAAAGACTCAACAAACCCGCTAGGAGCATCAAATACCCTCACGACCTTCTCATCAGCACTTGATATGAAGCGGAGGGGATCAATGAACGCCGCATCGGTCATGTCGTAGCCGTGAATCTGTGGACGGGCAATTTCCGCCCATATCGGTGTTTTCCGGGTAGACGTGGATGAAGACGGTGAACAGGGTGCGTGTATGCGGGATGTTTGATCAGACCTGCCAGCGACGGTTAGAGGATTCTAGGCGAGAAAGGAAAGAGACCTACCCGACAGATAGAAGGAACGTCCCCTTTGGCTCCCAGACAACACTTTTCACCTCCCCATAGTGCCCCGATATTCCCGTCAAAGGCTCCCAGTTCTCTATCCCTTCATCTTCAGTCTTAGTCCACCTCTCCCATCCCCCATTCCATCCGCCCGCTAGAACACTCCGGCCCTCTTTTCCCCAGACAGCACCGAAAAATGCCAGCCCCCTGCCTCCCATCGTACCAAATCTGTGCTCAGGGACCCAAATGCCATCAGCGGATGCGGAGGCGGGGGCCAGGGTTGATGGCGACCAAATGATGAGAGAGTTGTCGGAAGAGGAGGAAAGCAGTACAGGCGGGGTGTGGTCAGACGGTGGTGACCAGTGGACGTTGGTTAATCCGTATTCGTGGCCCATAAGCAGAGCTTCGAGGGTCACGTTGTATTTTGATGGCCTGTATCCCTGCTATGTCAGAACAATTTACAATAAGAGGTAAAAGGCGTATGATGACTCACCCTGTTGCTCCTTCCACTGACAGGACGTGCGCCTTGGTTGAAATCTGCACATTTCCGCCGACCTCCCCGGCAAGTTTGCGCTCAAACTCGTCGAGCAAATCCAATCCATCGGTTCCATCCTCCGTAGAACCTCGATTGATATTCGATGACGTTGAAAGGGCCGGAGAATCATCTACCGCCGATATCCGCCATAAACGAATATAGTTGTCCTGCGAGCCAGACGCTAAGAGAATGTCATCCGTAGACGAGGTAGTCGAGGAGGATGGCAGAGGATTAGAGGATGAGCTGGAAGGGTAGGATGTGAGAGAAAGACATCGGATCCAGTCTTCATGGCCTTCGAGCGAGATTGCATGGGAGAACTGATTACTCCAGTCAGTTTAAAAGACACCCGACGTTGTCACAATGGTGGGCAAAAGGAGAGGAGTCTAGCTCACGGATGATCCCTGCTTCGTCCATATCTGTATCCGTCTGTCTGTACATCCAACAACAAGGAGAGGAGCTTCAGGGTAAAGTGTGAGCTCGTCAGCGGTGAACTTGACCGGAGCCTTTCGGGACGTCAATGGAATGATGCAGGAACTCAAACACACCATTCGAGCCTGGAAGAATGCCTGCCTCGATATCTAACGGGAGTTTCCCTTTAAGATCAAGAGTTTGAACCAGTTCTTCCTTCTCCCTGACATCCCACACCTTGACCGTCCCATCAGACCCGCCAGTAAACAGGATATGACTGAGTGGCCCAGATGCGGACGACGGAGGGACGCCTAAAGCTGAGATAGATGTTGAAGGATGCGCTTGGAAGGCGTGTGAGCATGAGAACTACTTCAGATCAGTACCATTTTTGTTATCTCAAAATCAAAGCTCAAGTATGACATACCCGACCAGAACTATCCTGTGCCCATATTCTGATCTCTCCTTCAGAGTCACCGCTGACGAACAGTTCACTCCCCGAACTGGACCATCGCTTGATAGTTGTCACCTGTCCCTTATGACCTGGAAGCGTAGTATGGACTCCTTCTCCTGACTGTGCCTGGTATATCTTCCTCGTTAGTGAAGCTGTTTCATACGAAGCTCGTGGTATAGACAAGTGACGATTCTGACTGACCTCAGTGTCCCAGAGAGCTATGAATGGCCCGGCACCAAAAGCGAGAATGCCAGACGAGGTACAGGCTGCACATGACGATGATCGATTAGCACCAATCGATATGTATTTTGGGGTGATCTTCATCCTGACCCCAAGCTGAATGTCGGTCGTTATACCCAAATAGCTATGTGTATAGGCTTTCTCTTGAAATTGTTGTTAACTTCCGAAATCTCAAAGCCACGTGGTAAAGAGTGAATGTGGCACTTGCTCTGCCGATTCAAACGAGCATGGTGCACAAGCATTACCCGGAATTACGATCCATACCTTCCAGCTGCAAAAAAGATCCGCTGGAGTGGACCGCACTCTGTGGTGGTGGACTCTCCATGCGGTGCAGTACACGTTAAACTCCACACACTCGACCATGCAACCATATGGTCGTCATGACGACCCACGCCGCAACGATTGCACGATGGCGCCCGGGGCAGTGCGAGGCGGTAGAGTGCCACATGGCGAATAGATTTCCGCCGCTGTGGATTGGACCGGCGTTACTTATAACCCCGCCTGTTCAGGATCGTCGTCAGGTTAAAAGGGGGTGAGTTGCCATCGTCGTCTGCACAACAGGAATCGTATCCAAGTCACCTCTCTGCTCATTCCTTCTTCCCTCTCTTATATATACTACGCCCTCGTCTCCCTCTCGACCTGGTACTTGCAGTTAAACCACCGCTCTAGCTCTTCCCGTCTCTATCTGCTCGATCCGTTTACCCCAATACCAAAAACAACTCAGTTTCTAAGTCAAAATGCAAGTGACATCTCTGCTCCGCTATTCTGGAGTTTGCCCCTTCCTGGGTCATTCTACTCCTGCGACCCTTCGATCCCTCGCATCGACGACCAACAACAATGTCTCCGGCCTCACCGCGACCGCCATTCGTTGCCCGATGATGGGCCCGAAACTCGCTGCCATCGCCGCTGCCCGTGCTACTGGGGCTGGCGATCAGAGCAGGGCTTATGCCAGTGTCGCTGGTAGCAAAGAAGTTGAGGAAATCCACAAAGTGAGTGTCCTCAAGTTTTCATGGCCTGCTTGCGTCAACTTCTTTGGCGATCGGAGCTGGTCATCTGACTGCCGATCTTTCCTTGCTCCCGTCAAATCCACTTTTTGGTATCCTCCCGATCGCTTCCGATCTGACTTCTTTTCCAGAACAAGGATATCCCCTTCTCCCCTACCGGCACACCTACCGGCAAGTGTCCTCACGCCAAAGCGGCAAGAGAAGCTGCTGCTCTTGCACAGCGAGAAGCTGAACTCAAAGCTGTCACACCTGCGGTTAACTCGGCTGCGCGACCCATGGCCTCCGGGACGTTTGATTACCAACGATTTTACGAGAAGGAGTTGGACAAGAAACACCAAGACAAGTGAGTATCAATACATTGCCATCGTAGAGATCATCGTTTGACAATGGGCAGGTCCTATCGATACTTCAACAATATCAACAGACTTGCGGCAAAGTTCCCGGTGGCTCATACCGCCAGTACCAAGGACGAAGTCGACGTATGGTGCTCCAATGATTACCTGGGAATGAGCAAGTCTCCCGTCGTTCTAGACACCATGAAGCGGACCCTGAACAGGTACGGTGCTGGTGCTGGCGGAACTCGAAACATCGCTGGTAACGGTGCTTTGCATCTTTCCCTCGAGGACGAACTGGCTTCTCTTCATCGCAAGCCTGCAGCCTTGGTGTTCTCATCCTGTTATGTCGCCAACGATGCTTGTCTCGCAACAGTCGGATCCAAACTTCCTGGCTGCGTTATCTTTTCCGATTCTTCGAATCACGCCTCAATGATTCAAGGTATCCGCCATTCTGGTGCCAAGAAGGTCATCTTCAAACATAATGATCTCGAGGATCTCGAAGCCAAACTCAAGGCAGTTCCTAAGGACACTCCCAAATTGATCGCTTTTGAAAGTGTTTACTCGATGTGCGGTTCCGTGGCGCCCATCGAAGCCATCTGCGATCTCGCAGACAAGTATGGAGCTATCACCTTCCTCGACGAAGTCCACGCTGTTGGGATGTACGGGCCCAACGGCGGTGGTGTTGCTGAGCATCTCGACTTTGAGGCCCACCACGCAACTCGCGAGTCGGCCGATCCTGTCAGGGGCAGTGTCATGGACCGTATTGACATTATCACTGGCACCCTCGGCAAGGCGTATGGCATTGTTGGAGGATACATTGCAGGCTCAGCCGACCTGGTCGATTTGGTGCGATCTTACGCTCCTGGTTTCATCTTCACGACGTCTCTTCCCCCTGCTGTTGTAGCGGGTGCTCAAGCTTCCATCGCTTATCAAAGGGAGTTCATGGGTGATCGTCGACTCCAACAAATCAACACTCGGGAAGTCAAACGTCAGCTTGCCGAGCGCGGCATCCCAGTAGTCCCCAACCCCTCCCACATTATTCCGGTCCTTGTTGGCGACGCAGCTTTAGCCAAAGAAGCGTCTGATATGCTGTTGGCCAAGCACCAGATCTATGTTCAATCCATCAACTTCCCTACTGTTGCTGTCGGGGAAGAACGACTCCGAATCACCCCAACACCAGGCCACACTGCCGAGCAGATCACTCATCTCGTCGACTCGATCGAAAAGGTATTCAATAAACTCGAGTTGAAGCGCGTGCAGGACTGGAAGGCCATTGGCGGGCGTTGCGGAGTTGGGATGGAAGTCGAAACAGAGGTCGAACCATGCTGGACGGACAGCCAGCTCGGGTTGGACGATGGAACTGCTCCGCTCAGGTTGAAGAGTGGAGCTAAGGGCTTGGTCAAAGATGATGCGGCGAAGATTGCTGCAGAGAGGTTGACCCATCTTTTGAACGTCGGTCCGAGGTTGGGAGACATGCCTGCTGCTGTCGCGGCCTCGGCTTAAGGATGGCTAGGATGGAGAGTAATCCAGGATGGCGTTGGAAAAGTTTACGACACTTTTAGCTGAAAGAATGCAAACAATGCAGTCAGGGTTGGTTTCGTGCAAGGACCATTGCCTTGTTACATCTACGCACTCCTTTGCATTCCAGGTAATACTCACAATGACTAATCTACATGTTCCTACCACCACTGCAAACCGTCCTGACCGCCTCACTTTCATTCTCAAACAGATCCTGCCAGCGAGTGATAGCCGACGCAGCATGCTCATACTCGGACCAATCGACGGTGGAGTATCTCATTGCCTCAGTCATTGCCTCAGTCACAGCCGTATTCACTTTGGTCGCCGTATTCTTGTTCCAGGGACCGCCCTGTTCGATGTCCAGCAAGACTTCCAAAGCTGCGGTCAAAAGATCCTCTGCCCTGATCAATTCTGTGCACTTTTCTCTAGTAGCCTGCATAGTTTCGACGCCCAGTTTGGCCATACGAGTTGTCCTGCTTTCCTCACTCAAATATCTTTGCAGGGTCTCATCATAGGCCTGGCTTTGTTTCAATAGCTCCTTCTCCGTCTCATCTCTTTCGTCATCGGTAATCATTAGCCGGTAATCGTCATAGTAAATTAGCCCTTGGGCCTCATCTTTCAATACCCCTATTTCGTAAGCGGCCAAGCCCAAGCCCTCTCGAAGCCTCTCAGATTGCCTACAGAGTGCTAAAACAGAGAAGGTACCGGGTGATGTTCGTGTAAGTCCTGAAGGTGATTGTCCTGAAGATGATTGAACCATCGTGGAGCGTGAAGCATGTAGTGTAAAAATATTTTGGTATGATTATTGATGTGAACGACTAAACTGCCTTCTACATGGCTATTTATGTTTGGTCAGACGGAAAGTCGGCTTCTCCACCAAGGAAGCTGTTGACAATTTGTATCCCATAATCCCAGCTTGAAGTAAGCCCTGCTCCGGAAACACTATCAGAATGGCAAAGGGAGCCATAAAGCGAAACACGACACTCGGCGAACCTGACTGACCCTCTATTGATCCTCGGCGTCTCATGACCGCAGATGGACCTTGCCCGACCTTGTTTCACTTTTTGGCTATCTCAACGGAGTAGACCTTTTCGAGGGATCTGGAAGAGTCACGACGCAGCTGGTGAAGTTATGACGCAGCTAGTAGAGTTGGTGAAAGAAATCGTGGAACAAAGTTTCAACGTCGCTCAAGTTGGGTCACATCACAGTATTCAATGCTATTGACATTGTGCCACAAACCGTCGTATCCCACCAATCCTTCTCCAGTCGCCATATCAACAATACTTAGCGCACAAGATCTATCTAAATGACAGCCATGACGGCAAATGAAATTGATCCTCCTATATACATAGAGACAAAGGGCTACATACACCAATACCCTTCTCGACCTAGCCCGAGGACGTACGTGCCAACCACCAAGCCAACCCTGAAGCAGCGGCTAGTGTCGTGGCAGCGGCAGCCCCCCCCAAACTTTCAGTTAGCCAGTGGAGATCATCAGTGAAGCTTGACCACAATGTCCTCTCCCCACTCTTCAGAGCTTCTCTCCATAGCTGCTGCTCAAGCACAGTCTTGAACGCTTCAATTGCCTCGTTCAAAGGTGTTGATTGTTCATTGTTGTATTTCAAAGCAGTTTTCACACCCTCGATGATGTCACCATAGTTGTGCTCTTGGCGTCGTAGAGCATGTGGATAGACCGAAAGCCAAAAGAGATAAACTTGGGCCCTACCGAGCTGTTTTGCCTCTGTTTGCAGTTGGCAAAATCTAGTTGTAAAGGTTTCTCCTATTCCTGTCGACATATAGTGGTTTTCCATGCTTCGGAAAGCAGATGAATTAAGGGATGAAATTGTTTCAGAAGATAGTGAAGATCTTATCCTCTCATCAAGGTCCACTGCGAAAAAATTTCTGAATTTTTGTTCTTCACGTTCAACGGTGTCCATTGCTAACTGCACCGCCAGTCTAAGATTTTTATTATGCTCTTTCATGTAGGTAGCATAAGTCGTTGGTGGCATGGACTTAACGCTTCCTGCTGTCCCAATATCTGTTGATGATTGTGGCTTGCCCCTCGTTCCGCTGGATTCATGCAATAACCCAGAGGAAGCAGAGGAAGTTGGGACGCTGTTCATGTTGAAACTGTAAGTAACGCTATTAGGCAAATGCGGGCGGAAGGTTGACTGGTCGAGAAACGAGAAATCGATACTGACTGAGAAACGAGAATTGATAAAGGTCTACTCTCGCCGTATCCTAAGTGCATAAATATCCTACACCCAATATCTGATCCGTCAGCTCCAAGCTACAGGCGGTTGTAATTTGAAGAAGCCCACCAGTGGCATGAAACTCCTGTCCTCAGTTATCATGCCATGACAGACCATAAGAACAAAACCCTGAAGCGCAACAGACCGCTGTGCTAAAAGGAAACTTTGCCTGAACTCGGGTTATCCTAACCGGCGAACGGGTCTTATATAGGGCTACCTGGGCCTCGTGTCATGGCCCACATGACATCAGTGCACTCCTTTGCAATGAATCGGCTCACACACGTATCATACGCACAATCAAAGTGTTGTGACACGTACTGGATCCTGGTCGTCATGTCAGACCCATATAATCAAAGGAAGCCAAGTCCAATGACCCCGGCTTTTTGAATGTGTCTTCAAGCAGGAATAAAGGACGCCAAAGGCTGTGCAACATATAATAACATAAAATTTCTCTCTGCCATACATATCAGCCCTCCCTTTCTGATTTCATGGCCTCATACGTGGTCCAACGACCCCTGCATTTCGAATGTGTCACCCAGTAGGAATAAAGGACGCCAAAGGCTGTGCAGTATATGAGAGAGTAATATCTTTCTCTGCCATACAGAGCTGCCCTTCCTTTCTGACTTCGTGACCTCATACTTACTGTACACCAATTTCGAGGTATGGCACGATGTAGACAATAATCACAATACATGTTTACAAAAGGGAATCGGAAATCAATGCGGACCTCCATGGGATGAATTCCCGTGAATTAGTCCATATGGGTGCGTGGGGTAGTCTAGGCTGGTCGCTGTACTATAGGTACTCCGATATGTTTCCCTAAACGAACCAGTTGCCTCTTGTGAAGTTAGAGCTTTGCAAGCAGTCTTGAATCTTGTGATGGCTTCTTGTGCGGCGGAGTCCAGGTCGCCCCCCATCAAGGTTGGGAGTAAGGTCATTACCTCGACGGCATTTTCCAAAGCATTAATGTCGAGAGACTTCCTGTCTTTAATGTCTATAAAGGTCTGCCACGCCTTCAGTATGCGGTCGTTGAAGTCCAAAAGTGAAACTTGAGCAGAATTGAGTGCTTTTATAGCTTCAAAAGATTCGGCCAGGTATAAGTTGCTCCCCAGTGTACACGCTTTGCACAACGTATCGATGTTTTCCTCCCCAATCAAATGTATTGTGGAACTTGCCAAGCTTGATGAGTATGACATTGTCAACTAAACAAATTAATGAATGTAAGGGCACGGAAAGCGATTTTGTGGCTAGTCTGTATTACTTGTGGAGATTTATGTAGTAAACCTTCAGAGTGTGGGCTACGATGAAAGAGTCAGAAACAAGGTAATTGAAGTTGATATTAGTCCAGTGGTGCAACTTCCCCTCTCCCGGGTTTTCACTCATAGAGGTCTGCAGTGAAGGAGCAACAGATTCATCTCCGGGACACAAAGGGGGGATATGCTGAAACGACGGTAGTGGATGTAAGACAAGGAAGGCTGTAAGAAATGTGGCCCCTGACTTTCCGTCTGATACAGTACGGACACTGAAAGACAAAGGCCAGCTAGCATATATTATATTACCATCCAAGCCATACGTCATGCCGTTTGATGTGAGACTTCCACCTCCTGACGAAAGGATCACTGAATAATTCAAGCCCATAAACGATTGTGGCTGAAACTCTACGGTCTTGTTAGGCATGTCTCCGTTCACTTTCGTGTGTAGCACGACGCAGAATCTGCTAAATTTGAGGTTTGATATATTGTGAGGGAGTCTGAGTCTTTTGTATGCATCTCACTCAAAGATCTTCCCTTTGTTTATGGTCAGAAAACGCTACTCGGACTTGAAACACACTAGCAAGCTAATCCCGAGGTCCGCACCTCTACTGTATGTATCCCTCCTCTCTTTCTCCGATCCCGATGATGTGCGCGGCCGTGTCTCTCAACTTGTAGGTGGTTCGTCACCATAAAACTCAGCACCGGCCGTGCTACTCCATATCAGGCCTGCTTAGCCGGCTTGAGCGACATGTTGACAAGGGTCGCATTGACAAGATCGAATGCAGCCCTCACCTCCTCATCCTCAGAACCCTCGCTGGCTAGTTTCAGTCCTTCGCGGGAGTTCACTAACGTAGTCGTTTGACCGGTATAAAAATGTATGTGGCCTTCCTTCAGAGCGCTCACATATTGTTTGGCAGAATTGAGCAAACTGAGTTTCCATTCTACTTTCGAACGGGGTTCTTGAGTTCTATCAGCTTCCTTGGCGGTGCTATTAGACTTAAAAGATGCCTGTTTGGCAGTGATTGCCGTCAGCACGAGACTGAAGGCTTCATTAGATTGAGTGATTTGTTGAGTAAGGAGAGACCGGGTAGTGGGCGATGGGGCTTGGGCTGTTTGACCTTCGGAAGAGGGTACGTCTGCGGAGGTAGTGTCTTCAGTGTCCTCTATGATTAAAGCCATGGATGTGTAGGGAATGCAGTAGTCGTCAGTAGAACTTCAGAAAGAGTCGCCACTGGGTGGGTCGGTGAGCAGTGGGTTTTATGTTGAACGAAGCGGGTCTGAACAGAAAGTCCCGATTCACTATGATACATTTCCCCCTTTGACTTAGTGTATGAGGACATTGGCCTTCTTCTATCACCATCTTCTAGGGAGCTAACAAGTCTTCTTCTCTTCTCGTTTGCGACTAGCCCCAGTAGTTCTCACCTAATATGACAGCATCGCCTGACCAATGACCAAGTGTGAGACCGGAATGTCCCGGTGTCAAAGAAGGAATTCATGCGTTCGATATGATGTTCGGTAAAGAAACGGAAGACCAGTTCATGGGTATTATTTGATCCATAGGCTTCAGTCGGTGAAGAAGGAGAGGAGAGAATGAGGCATTGTTGCACCTCGGCAAAGGCGTTCCAAGTAGCCTTCTTGGTTTCACTCAAGCAATATTGGAGTGCTATCTGAAACACCCGTCTGAGTCTTTTGACAATTGCCGTTATGCCTAATTACGATGCTTGGCTTCATCGTCTATTTTGCTACCTCGGTCCTCGGCCTATGCACCTCATATGGGGCTCAGCAAAGAAGTTTGGTCTGAATAGAGCATGTCTTCTGCCCGTCAGTACACCGAGCGCCTGGATCACGTAGTACTCAGCCGGGATATGAAGTCACGACTACGTCGCTTAATCTCTGAGACTTGGCCCACATGGTGAATACTGCTGCCAAGAGGACATGTACATATCAAGCGAGGAAGGCGTGTTTGCCACGCTGAGCCGCACTGCCACAATGCGCACGGTGGCAGTGCCTTGTGCACGGACAGCTGGTGGAAGCAGCGTGATGACTCAACGTTTCTACCTGTATACTTCCCTTCCCTCTCGCTGTTTCTTTTTCACCCCTCTCATCCTTGGCTGACTTCTCCATCGCACAGAGAGCCATGACAAGGTCGTTCGAGAGGCTCACGCGCGACCGAAGGGTAGCCCACCCGACCGCGCCCAAGAAAGACTTCGTCTCAGCCATCATCAACTCACCTGAAAAAGCAGAGGGTATCAGACGAGCGCTGATGCACCACGACATGGCTCAAATGATGAGTCAGGCAGCCCCTGGTATCCGTATTTTCACTCTTTCACCTCAATCTGAGCCACTGAAAGCCGTCCAATCCCTTGAGGATCATACTGGAAAGCTCGTAGGTGGTGAGGGTGAGGCTGAAAAGGGAAGCATGGCGTCAGCCGAAGCTTTGGTGGCCAAGGTTGAGGAGATTGACGACTTGGACCAGTCAGAGGTAGGTAGAGTAGAAAAGGAGGCTGAAGAAGCCACAAGCGGAAAGAAGAAAAACAGGAAGAAGAAGAAGAAAGCCAAGGGAAAGAAAGCGAAGGCTGCGGTCGAGGACGACGGAAACCTTGCTCGAGAGGAGCAAAATGGTAGTGAGGACGGTGAGAGGGCCGAAAGCGAGGACATACACTCGAGCTCGTCATCATCGAGTGAACAACTTGCCGAGACCAGTATCATCCTCGAACAGCGGTCTTTCAGCGACGCATCATCGTCCCATCAATCCCATTTCTGTACGGACACCGAGCGGCCGCACCTCCCATCCGAGTCCCAGCCTGTGGAGGGCGATATTATTTCCTCGCCCTTGGATCCTCTTCTTTTCACTCTGTCAGCCAACATGGATGATGGTAAAGGCCTCGAGTCCATCCCAATGAGTCAGCAGGACAGTAATCAGACCTGTGGCGGGTCGGAAAGTCTCGCCACTCCGCCCTCATCATTCGACGAGTTACCATACGATATTCCTTCTATCAGAATCGAATCACCCACGGATGGCTCGCGGTCGTCCAGGAACACTTATGTCTCCTCCGACCAGAGCATAGACGAACTGTCTGCCTTCCACATCAAGCAAGACGATGCCTCTACCGAGTTACCCGTCGGCATCCTTGAGTCCATTAGATCGACTCAACACGGGTCTGATGAGCCTCACGACGATGCCAAGTCTCCCTCTGACTCTTTGGATATCGGGGTTATTCTCCCCCAAAACTGTGACACCAGTCCTCGGTCCGACCTCGGGGCTTGCATCCAGAAACTCGACTTTGCCTCTGAAACACCTCGGCTTGATCCAGCTCTCCAGAATTCGCTCAATCTAACGCCGCTAGTCACAACCAATGTCCCACTAGAGCCCATAATCAACCACTCAGAAGCCGTTTGCCACCATCTCTCCAATTCCTGGACCCTTTTCTTTTCAAACACCACCAAAACAACTGCATTGAACAAAGCCTCCTCCCTGCCACTTCTACCGAAATTTCCACTGGCCCATTCCACCGCTGAAACTTACTCGCATGGTCTCGTTCCTCTTTTCACCGCATCAACTTTAGAAGATCTTCTAGGTGCGTACAAGGCACTTCGACGGGCCATAGCTTTGAGTAAGAACCGACCGATAGAGCCTCTTGGCGCAAGAATCTTGAATGGCGAGAGAGGGTTGGGAGTTCACTTTATGGGAGAAGACGATAATTTCCATTTCTTCATTGGAGGGGTCAAGCCGATGTGGGAGGATCCTAGGTGTGCAAAGGGGGGGAAGGTGATGATGACGGGTAACACTCGGGAGGTAAGCTCTGCTTCATCAGATCGAGACTGGACTACTGTGAGTTGTATAATTGACCTCCGTCACTAGATGGATCAGGTCTTCTTCGACCTCATTCTTCTTCTGCTCAGTGGCGATCTATACTCCCTCAATGCTCCCGAGGTACACCCAGCCGCTCTCTCCGAGGTCATCGGTGTTGTGCTCTCTCGAAGGAAGATCGCCACCCGGATCGAAATATGGTTGAGTGGAGGTGTCGCTATGGCGCCCTCACCCGAATTCGTTAGAGCTGTACAAAGCCGATTGGAGAAGGAGTTTACAGGCTGCAAACTGTATCCGTATAAGAGTTTTGGGGCGAAGTGAGTGGGCTCATAGTCTTGGTAGACTTGACGGGGGGAGGAGGGGAAATCGTTGAAGTAGAAGGAAGGAAACGAAATCAGAAAGCGAAAGAAGTCGTTGAATCACAAAGTAATAGAAACATAGCGTGGCTAAATAGCCGCAAGTGACACCCATCATCCCATCATTGCCCGTTGTATCAAGACCCCATCATTAGTTCCACCAGTTGATCATGTTCGTACATTAGTTATACCCTATTTTCTTCTTTAACGATTCCCATTCCCCATTTTCAATCCATATGCTAGAATCGAGAAGAATGCAGCATGAAATCATGTCATCAAAGCGTTATACAAGCCTCCATTCTGTCGTACCTCTCCGTCCACATGGGGTACCGTCTCCGACCTGACCGGACCCATTCGCAAAGGTGTGGAAGAGCTGGAGCTATGAGCCCATGAGAATCGTTATTGCCATGGTTATACAGGCTAATGAGACGTAGGGTGATAATCTCTCGCCTATCCGGGCACATTTGAAGAAGAGGCCGAAGAATCTGTGGGATACGGTAAACCAATCAGGTCAGTGATTATTTCAGTCGAGGCAGTGCACTCTCTAAAGCGATACAGGAGTCGGCAGAAGATATTGCGGATGACAAACAGAAGGACATGAGAGGACGTAGTGAAAATTAGAAGAAATTGCAAGGAACATGAAATGACTTTCGCCTAGTCCGCAATAGCTTTCAGGGTGCCGAATGAAGCAACAGAGGGACGGAACATGGAAGAACCAACTCACCCATCTCTATTCCGGTCTACAAGACCAGGAGCCGCACCTCTCACATAGGTACATGTACAAATCAACAGGAGAAGCACGAGAAGAAGGGACTGGAAGTTGAACAGAGCGGACTGAGGTATATTCCGTCAGCGTAGAACATGGTCATTTCTAGTGAATGACAATGGTTCAAGAGGAGGCAGGTGAACTGACCATGGCGGTTTACTCCCTTTGAACAGACGCTCTCGATAGAGTCGTCCACCTTGGGCGGTATTCTGTGGCGTAGTAGGTTCCAAGGGATATCGGGAGGTCGATTGTCTGGCGGTCAGGTTGGGGGTGCTCTGCGTACAGTATACCAGGTGTGTTGATATCTTGATTTGGTTATGAGGTGGATGGTCGAATACAGCCTGGTTAACTTCCAGCGCATAAAGTCAAGGAAGATGCTGTTGATGAATTTGCTTCCGCTCCTTCGTCATGTCCACGCGCGACAAACGCGTCCTATCAATCCCATACCAAAGTCACTCACAACACCGATCTACAGATAACGAGCATACAGTCAACACACAGCGACAGAGAGACAGTATAAAGTGCAGAGAAATATTCGATTAGAGGAGCAAGCTTTGTGACGATCCGCCGAAAGATCAAGGCAATCATCAAATCACCAATTAACAGCCAAAAATGTCTTTATGGGTGGACAAGGTACCTCCTGCCCCCGTACTCCGTACATCAGCTCACATCTCATTTAGTACCGCCCAAGAACACTCGACGACCTGCACTACCATGATCAACTTTCCTCGAGATTACGGTCTTTGGTTAGTCTCCACTTGTCTTCTTGTCGTCGATAGATGCTAAGGAATTGCATCAGGCGGCATCCGGGGACTTTCCCCATATACTGTTTTACGGTCCGTCGGGAGCTGGGAAGAAGGTGGGTACTTAGCTTCGTTAGTTATATAGGAATGAAAGCTCATAAGATTTTAGACGAGGATTATGTGCACGTTGCGGGAACTCTATGGTCCGGGAGTGGAGAAGGTGAGTCTGCGATGTGATCGATATATCAAGACTTGTGCTGCTGAATGGGATAGGCTGAATAACCTCGCAAAATAGCTTCGTATAGACCAACGAGTATTCGTCACCCCATCCAAACGGAAATTGGATGTCAACGTCGTTCAGTCAAACTACCATATTGAGCTCACACCGTCGTATGTGTCTCATATAGGCTTGCCCTGTAAGGATAGGGCTAATAGGACTACGCAGGGATGTCGGAATGTACGATCGAGTAGTCATCCAGGATATCTTGAAGGAGATTGCGCAGACACAGCAGGTCGATTTGAATGCCAAACAACGCTTCAAGGGTAGGCAACATTTCGTTGTCCCAGTTGGACACAAGCTGATATTCCTGTACCAGTCGTCATCATCAACGAGGCGGATGCTCTGAGTCGAGATGCCCAAGCTGCTTTGAGAAGGACGATGGAGAAATACATGACCAACATGAGATTAATTCTGTGCGCCAGCAATACGTCCAAAATCATCGCACCAATCCGGAGTCGATGTTTGCTAGTTCGAGTAGCCGCTCCCGACGACACTGAGGTGGGTCATTCTCTCTATACCCAAATAAATCAGCTCAACCATAGGACCTGTACTAATATCTGTCCAGATGTCCAAAGTCTTGAATCACGTAGCGAAGAAAGAACGATTCCACCTCCCACCTCCAGCCAGCCAACAGATCATAGCAGCTTCCAACGGAAACCTACGGAAAGCACTTCTAGTCTTCGAAGCTATGAAGATGCAGCGTCCGGATCTCGAGGGCGATATCGAAGTGGCGAAACCAGATTGGGAGACTTATTGCGGTAAAGTCGCAGATAGCATTCTGCAGGAACAGACAGCGCAGCGATTGTTGGATGTTAGGGGAAAGATTTATGAGCTATTGAGTCATTGTATACCACCTGGCGTTGTCCTTAAGGTGGGTGGCCTAGTCCTTTTGAAGTGTTTGATTGATACGTTATCCACGAACGAAAGGTAGTGCTGATTGCTATCATCATATGTAGACCATTGCCGAAAGAATAGTTGACAAAGTGGACGATACCCTCAAACCCCAAATAATCCATTGGGCTGCATTCTATGTATGTACTCCATCTCCTCGCGACGTCTTCTGTTATTTGTATTAAGATGTTATCTAACCGATTGCTGACGAGCTCAACAGGAGCTGCGGATGCGGCAAGGGTCGAAAAAGATATTCCATATTGAGGCGTTCATCGCCAAGGTCATGACGTGAGTGAGAATCGTTATCAGTTTGTACGCTGTAATGACGGATCTATCTTGTTGTGTACCGCAGGGTGTACAAGCAGTATATGCTTATGGGTTTCACGGAAGATTGGGATTGAGCTATTGTCAGATGTTAGGTTCCTGAGAGTACAGCGTCCATCATCGTATTTGGTATTTGGTATCTGGAGATGCATTCACGGCGTTCAGCTGTCATACGAGATGACAAGATCGATGCATTATTAGATATAACAATGTGCCAAGATCTATCCTTCTACAGTATAGTGACATATCATCTCGCCCTAACCCACGGCCTAACCGCCTATTTTGCAAGAACGGCAAAATCACCGAAGGATTCGATGACGAAATCGGGGACGGTGGGACTGGGGTCTTCGCCGAAGACCTGCTCACGTTTAGTGACCCCTACAGAAATCAAAGAGGGCCATCAGCATCCAATGGTTTATCGAGAGAGCGCCTCGTGATTGCAAAGACGCTGATCACTCACCACCCATGACTAAGAGCGTGCGGACACCGGAGTTGATCCCAAACTCAATGTCCGTCGAAAGGTTGTCTCCTACCATGATAGCTCTTTTGGGGTCGAAGTGGTGTCTGCGTTTACGTTTTAGTCAGCCTTCAGTTCTATCTACAGCATATTGTCACGCCAGCTTTCAGATGGAGGTGAAGGATGAGGGGAAAAAGACTCACTCGGCAATGATGGCGTCCATCATCGTTTTGTTCGGTTTACCGATGACCGTTGGTTTCCTCTTAGTAGCAAAGACTAGGGGTGCAGACATTGAACCAGAACCTATGATAACGATATCCAGTTTTAAAATCACCGCACGCTGGAGTGCAGATGGAAAGAGAAGCTTACCAGGATACAGGGTCCCGTTTGTGGGGAAAGTTGCGTCCTCGTTCGTCAGGATGAAGTGACATCCCTCATTGTCTCTCAGATAGCAGAACGCTTTTCCGATCTTCTTGTAATCTGAACCCATGTTAGAAATCTCCACAACACAGTAGAATGGACACTGACTGATCGCCATGTCGAACCCGCATAGGACAGCACCGATACTAGGATCCGGAGTGAAAGCCGAGAAATCACCAGAGGCTAGGAACTCCTTGTCTGCTGGGTCCTGAGTTCAACCATGTGTCAGAGTGGTTGCAAGCACTACTCTTCATGTTCTGAAATGAGGACAAAGTCAGGAGCATACTTACAGTCCCCCCAGCATAGGCGATACCTGCAGACGCCAACTCTTCCTCAATACCGGATTCACCGATGACATACACTCGTTTATCTTTGGGGAACTTTATAATCTCCGAGAGGTAGACTGCCGCAGCGAAGGCCGAGCCAAAGATCTCCTCCTGATATGTCGTTGTCAGCTAAGAACCGGCGGAACAGAGGTGCATTACGGAGGATATCTTAGATACTGCACGTCAGGACTTACGGTCTCAGCTACGATACCGAGCTTATCGAAGTGGGCTTTATACTGACGTCTAGATTTTCTAGCGTTATTGGTGACGAATATGATCTTCTTCCCTATAGCATCGAAGGGGATAGAGCTAAAAGTGAGTTGTATAGTTTGAAGGTTTCGTGCTACGGTTGGACATACCAGAGTTCCGGAGGAGAGCCAGCACCTCGGGTACTCCGTCTACAACCTTCTCCCCATGGTACACTACTCCGTCGCAATCGAGCAGGACGGTGTCGACAGAGTCCAGGAGCTTTTGATATTCCTCTGGCGAGGAGAGAATGGGAGGAGCCATGATACGCTGGTGGATGCTTATGAAAGATGGAGAGATGCACAGAAAACGAGACGGCCTCCACCCGGTATCTCCCCGGGGCGGGGTGCCACATGAGATTGCCTTGGGAAACGCCGCTATGTCCGAGAAGCCTCGTTGTGTTATTGGTCTCTACAAGTTAACCTCATCTGTCCCGATATTCTGCTGTCAACCCCAGCTCGCATACTCACACCTCTTTCTCACGTCGACTTCAGAGGATCTCGCTGCGTGGCGGGTAAATCATCTACCCGTGGGTCCGGTAGCGATCTCGATCAGCTCTCATATCGGAAACGATGTCCGACCGTTCAGCGTCCTCTGAAGGCGAGGGAGACGAGATCCGGCCCCATGGAGAGGATCACGACTCTTCCGAAGAGTCAGAAGAAGATCCAGAGGAGTTCAAAGCAGTAGCCGAGGGATTCATTGTAGAGGACGACGACGACGAGAACGAGGAGGATGACGAAGAAGAGCGTCGTCGAAAGAGACGGGAGAAGCGGAAGAAGCGTAAGAGGAGGGAGAGGGCTGCGAGGGAAGAGTCAAATGTGCTTTCAGAAGATGATCTGGAGCTGCTCAACGAGAATGTCGGTCGTGCTGGACCTTCGAGACCCATCAAACGATTGCGGAGACGGTCTGCGAGCGGCGAAGATGATGATGAGGCTCTTCCCACTCTCCAGGATATCTTCAGGGATGACGACGACAAGGAAAGGAGATTGGCGGATGACGACGATGAGGATGATTTAGGAGACTTTATTGAGGATGACGAAGAGGAAGAAGCTGCTCGAGGAGAGACGGAGGAGCAGAGAAGAGAACGGAAACGAGCAGAGAAGATGAAGAGGAGAGAGGCGGCGAGGACGCGTCCTGAAATGGCGGGAGTCTCGCAAGGGTGAGTTGGTACTTCTTTAGTCGGTCAAGCAGCTGTTTTCGTCTCCTGACATCATTTGCAGCTCCTGGGAGGAAATATACGCCGTCTTTGGAGATGGTCAGGAGTACGATTGGGCTCTCGAAGGGGAAGATGGGATGGAAATCGACGAAGATGAAGAAGCGAAGAAAGAGGTCCGGTTGGAAGACGTAAGTTGTCCTCGGACATGCGTGGACATGCACATGAATACGGCTGACCCTTGCGCAGGTTTTTGATCCGTCCGAGATCAAAGCTCGACGGCTGCAAGATGAGGACAAAGCGATCGCCCAGAAAGATCGACCAGAACGACATCAACTCGTCAATTCTACATTATCTGACAACCCAATTCTTGCTCCTGAATCTCTCTATCCTCCGCCGGAACTGGCAGCCGGGTGGGCATATAGTAAAATCTCGACAAGAACCCAGTACGTGTTCTGCGGAATGTTACAAGAAGGCGCATATCCCGAACCATCACAGGACGATCCCTATCCTACACCTATCTATCGACGGACGGAATTAGCGACAGAATTTGTCAAGGTCGTTACAACAGCTTTGGACATGATGTTCGTTCAGAACCTGGAAGTCCCCTATCTTTGGCATTACAAGCGAGATGCTTTCAGCTTGCTGGAGAATCAAGGGAAAAGCTCAATTCAGTTTCTCGAGCGGGACGAACTATGGCAACTTTACGTGTTGGGCATCCGGTTCCGAGCGATCTTCGAACGATGTAGTCATATCACACAGATGTGGGAAAAAATCAAGAGTCGACGTCCAGAAATCGAGGATGATTACCTGACGAAAACGCTGCTACCGTCAGTCTGTATGATGAGTATCGAGGCTGCAGCCGAGGGATCTGAGTGGCTTGCGTACCACTACGCTGCAGATCTGAGAGCTATCAAAGAGGATGAAGCAGTGGAGGAGGGAACCAAGCGTTTACCAGAGCGAACGAATGCGGAAGAGATTCGTTCAGGGCCAATCTTGAAGCTTGTCGAGGTGAGTTCGCTCATATCGCGGTGTAAGTGGTACTGACATCTCACAGGCATTTGGAATCTCCGTCCCCCAAGTCGCAGTCACATTCAACGATATTGCAGGAGCCCCCGTCCCACCGAAGAATGCAGAGAAACTTCCATCGGAGTTGGCGGAGGAGTTCTCCGGAGACGGAACATTGTTCCGAAGTCCTGATGATGCTTTGAAAGGTGGGATCTGCGCTATCGTCTAGTGCCGTACTTCGCTGAATCCGACATCTAGCTGCCACTCTCATTCTTACCAATGAGTTTGCCAAAGATCCAACCATCCGCCAGCAGGCTCGAGACTTCATCGAAGCCTGTGGAGTTGTCAGTGTTACGCCAACAGACCGTGGCATGGCTACCATAGACGAGTATCACATTTATAATGTGAGTCAATCACCTTGGAAGTTGGATCATGCTGATACCGTATTTTTGTAGACCTTCAAATTCCTCACCCAAAAACCTGTAGAACTGTTTAGAAATACCCCGCAGTTCTTGCACATGCTAAAGGCAGAAGAAGAAGGACTCATCAACATCTCTATCGATGTCCCTGAGCCTCAGATCGTTGACTTTGCTGGGACCCTTGTGCGATGTGTTCGATCCAACGATTATGGAGAGATTGCGACTGCTTGGAACACCCTGAGGGAGGAGATTTGTCAAAACGCTGTGCGCAATCACTATATCCCCGCTGCGGCCAAATGGGTGAAAGAGCATCTCAGAAGTGAGGCGGAAGACTTCGTGGCTGAAAGGAGTAGACTCGAGTTGGAATTCGTGAGTTAAAATTATTTCTGCTGAATTGGAAGATCGAGGAAGTCAGTCTGACCAAGAGTTTCAGCGAGTAAATGTTCGCCCATTTGCAACGCCGTCTATGGAACTCGGAGAATACCCATCTGTGTTGGCCATCACCGTCGGCAAGGGGTCGATCAGCGATGCCGTCTTAGCTGTGATGCTCGACGACGAAGGAAATATCCGAACTCAAACCAAATTCGACAATCTGCGTGACGAAGACAATAAACGGAGTTTCATCGAGTTGGTTGAGCGACGATCACCAAAGGTCATTGCCATTGGTGGTCTGTCCGTACAGACTGCTCGTCTGCGTGATGATGCTGTTGCTGCTCTTCGAGAGATGGCAGTCACTAGATCAGGCGAACGTCCTCCTGTTTCTGATGCCTATGGTTCTCATGAGGAATACTCAGCGGCGCTAGCAGACTTTGACGCCAAGATCGCTCCTTTCCTGATTCCTCTGATCTTCGTCAGCGACGCCACGGCCCGATTATACATGACTTCGGAGGAGGCTGAGAAGGAGTATCCCTCTTTGCCAATCAACGGGAGATATGCGCTTGCTCTGGCGAGATATACGCAGAATCCTTTGAACGCTTACTGCAAGCTTGGAAAGGAGATTGCTTCCATCACATTTGTTGAGCACCATCAAAAACTGGTAAGTTGTAGCTGATGACAATGGACACAAACTAACAATATCCTCAGATCTCCCAAGAAAAGCTTCTGGTTCACCTCGAGAGGGGTTTGGTCAACGCTGTCTGCTTTATGGGTATCGAGATCAACTCCTGTGTTGCGGACCCATACCAGCGAGCAATGCTACCCTTCATCTCTGGTCTGGGACCTAGAAAGGCGGATGCGTTGATCAACTCGATTACTCGACTTGTAAGTGATACCGTTGACATTGAGCTGACATCCTTAGGGATCTTTGATGAATCGACTCCAGTTCACCGACCAGGGTCTGTTCGGACCTACAGTCTTTGAGAACGTGGCTGGATTCCTGAGCATTGAGACCGACTTAAAGGATTTCGCTTTAGAAGACAAGGACCCGTCGGAGCAACCTGAACCCCTTGACAAGACTCGAATCCATCCGGAGGACTATGAGTTTGCGCAGAAGATGTGTCAGGACGCTCTTGATCTCGACGTGGAGGACGTAGCGGATCAGCATAAATCCGAAGTGGTCGTCCGCCTGATGTCTGACGACGAGCGGGAAACCAAATTGTCGGAATTGAACTTGGACGACTTCGCGTTCAACCTTCAACGACAGGGAGAAGGCAACAAACGTCATACTCTTGGAGAGATCGTTGCGGAACTCATTTCGTACCGTGCGGATCGACGACCTCCGTTCTACGTGCCCAACGAGTGGGAGGTAGTTACCATGTTGACCGGAGAGACGGAACGGACGATTGGACGTGGACTTCGGGTAACGGCAACGGTCCGTAGGGCGCTTGCTGCTAGAGTTTTCTGCCAACTCGAATCTGGGATGGACGCTCTCCTGGAACGTGACTACGTCGCAGACGAAGATCAACCACCAGTAACATCTTGCGAGGAGATATTCCATCCTCGTCAAGTCGTCAAGGCAGTCGTTATCATGCCTGAACCTGCTAGATTCCAAGTTCGAATATCCACTCGACCATCGGATATACGTCAAGGTCTGCCTTTCATCCAGCCATTCCGAGAAGAAGTGTACAACGATGTAGCACGGAAACAAGCGGCGGAGGAAGCCGCTCAACAGAAGAAGCGGAGAGAGGCTGGCAGTGTCAAGAGGGTCGTCCAACACCCCAATTGGCATGTCATGAATTCTGGTCAGGCCGAGCAGTATCTTGCGAGTCAGCATCGTGGGGATGTGGTGATTCGTCCATCCTCTAAAGGGAATGATCATCTGGCTGTGACATGGAAGGTGGACGAGGATGTTTATCAGCATATTGGTGAGTATCGGTCGCGTAGTTGATGAGTAAAATATACTGATACTCGCTTCCAGACGTCCAAGAGATTGATAAACCGAACGAATACTCTCTTGGGCGGATACTGCGAGTCGCGGGAAAATACTCGTATAGCGATCTGGACGAGTTGATTATCAATCATGTCAAAGCCATCGCCAGGAAGCTTGATGAGATATCATTGCATGAGAAGTACCGGCCAGAAGATGAGCTAGGTGAGTCGACTCATATGTGCTCCATTTCTCGTTGTCTATTCCTTGCTGATGGTAAACAGAGGCGTATCTGAAAAACTACGTTCAAGCACATCCGGGTCGGAGTATGTATGGCTTCTCGCTGGATAGCGATCGACCGGGGTATCTGAAGTTGTGTTTCCTCAATAAATCCACCAAGGACGGCGGAGTCATCCAGACATGGGTGAGTTTCATTGAAGATACAACCCTTTGAAAGACTACTGTCGCTAATTTCGTATCATCCAGCCGGTCAAAGTTCTACCAGGAGCCTATCAACTGAACAACGCCGAGGTACCCGGAGTGACGGAACTGTGCAACGCCTTCAAAGCTCAGTATTCATCTCGACTCGCTGAACAAGGCAGTGGAGGTAAGACGCCTGGGATTCGAGCCGGGAAGACTCCTCTGGGTGGACGTACTCCGGGAGGGCGAACACCTGGTGCCGGCATCCGAGGCGGTGGAGCAACACCTATGGCGCCATATGGGATGGGCGGGAGGACGCCGATAAGACCGGGCATGACGCCTAATGCTTGTAAGTCCCATCTCTTCTCCGTCTTACACGCACGGCTTCGGAGGCTGACTGACATTCATTAGACGTTGCACCACCAGTCAACGCCTACGGGGGAGGCATGACACCGTACAACCAATATCCGGCCCCAGGTCCCAGTGGAGCGTACCCCCCACCGCAAGGAATGGGGTATGGAATACCGCCTCCAGGTATGCAGGGGTATGGAGGCCCTCCAAATCCAGGGTATGGGATGCCCCCTGCGGGAGGAATGCCGGGTGGACCGCCTGGTCCGGGGGGACCTAGGGGTGCGGGAGGGGGTATCAATCCTGAGAGAGCGTGAGTGATTGTCATTCAGCAATGGTGCTGCTTGAACGTCGCTGACCTTGTTCTCGTGGTCCAGGGCGATGATCGCTCGACAGGGTGGATCTCGGTATTGAGAGGACGGGAGATTGTTCACAGCTTGTTATCGCATACTTCATATCAGTAGTCACTTGTCATTTTGCGGGAATCAGTTATGCATTCATGGCCTCGGCGTGGGGGACGGCTACTGCCGTGTCTGGTTCGAATCCTGCTTTCAGCCTTGAAGGGATGGCTCGCCCGCCATTGACATCTGTAGGCTGCTTACATAAAGCCAGAATGAGGTAAGATATGAGATACATCCATTCCATCTACGAATCATCTACAGACGGAGTGAAGGCATGCGGTAGACAACGAGCACAACACATGACGAAAGAGGGGGGAAGCAGAGAAGCTGGGGTGAGGAGGGGAGAAAGAAGAGGACAGAGGGTGACCAAAAGTAGACGATAACGAGTGACCAAGTCTTCTCAGGATCTCAGACCTGGCAATAGCTTATACACCGACGAATTTCGGGAAACATTTCTCAAAAGTATCTTTCGAGTGTTTGCCGTCAACGTGTGTCTGCAGCCTGTGGGGTTTTGGGGAGAGCGTCAGTAGAATACTGAGTGTGAAGGTATTAAAGAAAGCTTGGTATAGGTTTAAAGAGACTTACATGGGCTTTTTCGAAGTCCCCTGGAACGTCTGTTTACAGATATCGCACTGAATATTCTGAGCGGCCTAACCTCCCAACGGGTCTATCAGCAATAGCTCAGGTATACCGTCCAGGGGTCATGAGCACCTCACATACCTGATTAGCTTTGAGCTGGGATGCACCCTTAGTTCCAGCCTCTTTGGCATTCCGATCCCGCTTTTGTTGAGCTTTGGCACCCTACAGGAATATCAGTTAGAGAAAACGGTGGCGAGTATGGGGATGAGGATGCCGAAAATACGGCGGGAATGCTGGGAAATGGAGAGTGGGGAGAGAGTGACTTACGTTTCCCATTTTTAGGGTTTGGAAGTTGTGAGAGGATGGTGGGGAGGGAGATTGAGGATGAGGGAGTGAGGGAGTGAGAGAGTGAGAGATTGTTGTTGCTGTTCTGGAATGGTCAACTTTCTAAAAACGGAATTACCGTGCCTGGCCGTGAGCCTGACATTGACCATTTACTAATGTAATTGTGGCAGATACCACGTTCTACTTCCTGTGATCCCCTGAGAGATTCTCTTCAGGCAATCGTTGACTACTAAAATGCAGACGGTCAAGACAGGAGCGTGATTCTAAGAACACTGCATGGGAATCTAGAATTTAACAACTTTGGGTTTTCCCTTCGGACCGCTTGTACCCAATGATTTCCTCATAGGCGAAGGTAACGAAGGCACTCCTCCTTCCGCCACTACCACCGGCAGAATAGGGGTAGTCTCAGCAGCGCTCACGGACGTCGCACCAAAAGTCAACGGTTTAGCAGGACCCCGAAGACTATTTTTCGCAGGCTCATGTTTCTCCCTCTTTCTCTTCGTCTGCCCCTTCCCATTCCCATTCCCGTTCGCTTGTGAAAGCCCCTGCCGTCTTTCCACCATGAAATCATCCTCATCCGCTCCAGCTCCTTCACCGACTCCCAACACCAACACGTCATTCTTCTTCTGATTTCCCCCATCAACGCCATCTTTTGATCCCCGTTTATCATCTGGGCAGTCTTTTGCTCGGTGCGCAACGCTTCCGCATACTTTGCAGGAGCCGCCGTTGACGTAGATCCCTCTTCCGGGGTTTTGCGGACAGAGGGAGGAGAGGTGACCGGTGCCCAGACAGATGAAGCAGGTCGCGAAGGGGGTTGGATTGGTTGGGTCCACTGCTTCGGGGCAGGCTGAGAGAGAGTGGGCCGTGGAGTTGCAGCTATTGAGATGGATACAATGGAATTTAGTATATAGTTTGGTATCGTGTTGGAAGAAAACCTTGGCGTACCGATAACATTTGCCTCCCGTCACTTCGCCGCCCATCTTGCCCTTTTTCCTCTTCATCCCGTTCTTGTCCTCCTTTCCAGCATTCCCAGCTTGCTTAGCCCCTTCAAGCATGGACGCACTTCCCTCCCCCCCACTAGCCGCTAGGAGGACGTTGGGACAATCTCTGGCTGCATGACCCACTGAGCGACAGGCGAAGCAAGTCGTCGATGAATGTTTGGTGACTTGTCGTACGACTCGACGGACATCTGTACGTTCTGCATTATGACGTGCCTTTTCTAAATCACAAGGGAGATGATGAAGATTTGTTAGTTCTTGCCGACTGTCATTCATATTCGACTGGCAAAAATGTCGCAAAACTCACTCGCAATGTTCGCATCCCGTCCCCATCCTGGTTGTGGTACACCTGCAGGGGCACCATTCACCCCTGCTGTATCCGATTCGATAGCAGCATTCATATTCGCGTCTCCTCCCTTACCCTTGCCAGATCTCTTACGCTTCTTCTTTTCGCCGACATCGCTCTGACCTCCCCCCGCGGATGGGAGAGTAGACGGTCCAGCATCAGCCGGCGGGTCCGGTGCCGTCGCTTCCTCAGCGGCTGAAGCCACAAAGGTCTTCCTGGGCATACCGATTGAGGTGAATCGTGCCATGTTTGGTGATAGTGTGACGGGATAAGACTGCAGCGATTAGATTCAGACGCTGGCTGATTAATTGAATTCAACTTTTGCGTGGAGATTAAATATCCGAGTCACGTGATCTGGCACGGGCTATGCAATAATGTCCCCGGCTATGACCGAGAACGACGAGATCCCATCTCCTATCATCTCATTCCACATCCCATATTCCACATTCCACATTCTACCCGCCAGCTAGTATATGCTTCGTAGCCTATCCCTGTCGTCTATACCCTTACTACATCGAGCAACACCAGCACCTAGCCTCTTATCCCGGTACTACCTCCTGTCACCACCCTTTCAAAGGTCGACTCTGATCCGCCATCACTCGAGCAAGATGACCTCAAACGTAGCCATCTGCCAGATCCTATCCACCAACGACCCAGTGCACAACCTCAAGGTGTCTGAGAAAGTCATTCGCGACGCTTCAGCCAAGGGCGCAATTGTATGGCCATCTTCTTCATTATCTTAATGCTTACTAGCCGTGAATGAAAGCCACGCTGACATGTACGCCAATTATTCGACACATACCTTTAGGCATGTTTCCTGCCCGAAGCTGCAGACTTTATCTCAACCACCGCTGAGGAATGTCGGAATCTCTCTTATCCCCTCTCCGAGCATCCTTATACCCTTGGGCTACAGGCTCTGGCGAAAGAGCTCGGCGTGATCATCTCCGCGGGCGTCCATGAGATACCCGAGGACGACGAGGGTGATGAAGAGGGGCGGGGTAGTCTGCGAGTCTACAATACTCATGTATTGATTGGGAAAAGTGGAGAGTTGATTGCGAGATACAGGAAGGTTGGTCAGCATCCCCTTTTGTGGCACCTTTCGATTCTTGGCATTTTTGCTGACCTAAGTGAGAATCACAGCTGCATCTCTTTGATGTCCAACTGACCCCGCCACCTTTGCCTGATGGTACCATCCCTCCCCCTCGAAAAGGTGGCGAATCAGATCGCATGAGGCCTGGGAAGGTCATTGAACCGCCTGTACCCATCGAGGGACTTGGCAAGATTGGTCTGGAGATTTGCTACGATATCAGGTATGTCCGATTGGCCGTAGCCATGAGTCTAGTTTCCTCTGGCAGCTACTTCAGAATGACGTCTAACGGAGACCGCCAAACGCATCAGGTTCCCAGAACTACAAATCATCCTGACCAGGATGGGGGCGACTATCCTCACTTTCCCTTCGGCATTTACCTTGAGAACTGGGAAAGATCACTGGCGTGAGTGACTGCGATAGCTGTCAAAGGGATTCAACATACTAACGATTGAACATGATAATCGCCTATGCAGCGACTCTACTGGTGAGTCGATTACGCTTTGAAAACCTCTCATCAGTCGTCTCCCATTGGACACCTACAATCTCCCACCAAAATGATAACGGTTCGAACCTTGACTAACATGATCCCACCAGCGCGCCATTGCAATCCAATTCCAAGTCTACGTCCTCGCTTCAGCGCAGTATGGTGCTCACAATCCTAATCGTACCTCCTGGGGCGAAAGTCTAGCCTTCGACCCGTGGGGCCGACAACTCGGGCGACTGAGGAGTGTCGAGGACACACGGGATGTGGAGCGGAACGAGGTTGATAAGCTGTATTTGGAGGGAGGAGAATTCTTCCTCTGCGAGGTTGGCGAGGCAGCTGTGCTGTGAGTATCCTCCAAGTACTCCGGGCGGCAATGAAGGCAAAATGTGGCGGACGATTGAAGCCACGCTTGGTGAAGCAGTCGTGCGGGGCATAGATGTGATAGCTAATCTCGATTTGCCAACAGGGACACCCGGAAACAAATCCCTCTGGCTATCCAGAAACGGGCCGACGTGTATGGCGTCGTAGGCGAGAACGTCCCGACGAAAGAGTAGTTGGTATGAATGGTTAGCTATTTTATCTTGGAAGGTATCCTTGTAGACAACGATCTCTGCGGGGTGATGTGGCATTGTCACAATATCGGGAATTGATAGGGGATTATCTCATATTGATATGGTTACAGTGAATATAGATCTGTATAGATGCTTATGCTATGTGTGCTATCACGAAGTCCCTCTAGATCACCCTGGCCCGGAATAGTCGAAATCCTATTTCAGGGGTAGTAAACCCTGGTGCCATACGTCTGCAGAGCTCAGACTCGACTAAAGGCCCCCAGTATTCAGCTTCAGGACTTGTGGACAGGTAGATCTCGATGAGATCACTCCAAACACTAGGTAAGGACAACCTTCGCCAATCGCCTAACCCGTCCTTTCGACTTTCCCAGTCCATTCTCGACGACCCCTGTCCGGCCCCATGGCCAGAGGATAAAAGCGACTCTAGAAGTGATGAGTGCGAGAGGTATCTACAAGGAGATGATCAGCAATCGGGATGATCAGACAGCTGAAAGCAAGGGTGAAGGATTGTGAAGATCGCATGGCCATGAGCAAAATTTGGACTGGCAGACATGACTTACAGGACCATATGTATTGGAGTCTTTGGTATGGAATTGACTGTCACCTTCAACCCAACAATGTCCAGGTGGGATGCGGATGGGGGTAGGAGGCGATGGAGGGAGGGGATTGATGAGGTCGCCTTCTAATGCGACTATTCGTTTGGTGGTTAAGAGGTCTGGGTTTATTGGGGACCTAAAGTGAACATCAAGATCAGCATCATATCGGACTGTTGCATAGTCATATATGTCTCTGAAAAGAGGCATGAGGATGTATGAAATGGATAATGGAGGTAGTAACACACCAGAGAGTCACCACGTCCCCTCGTTTATACCGATTCAAGGCTGCTGACCAGCGTTCTAGGAGGACTACGTCGCGGTGTAGTGGCGCCGAGGAGAGGTTTGGATTGAATGTTGGCTGAATATCTCGAAAATATCAGAACGCCTCAGTGCGCAAAATAGCAAGACTATGTAATGCAATGATGGGACGGTGAGAGGTTTACACACCTGCATCGAGCCACCAGTAATAGTCGCTATAGAGTACACATGCCGAACGAAGAAGACGCCAACAGGTATCCAAGCGAGTTTCGACCTGTAAATCATATCGTAGATGTGAATTAGTCAGCTCAAACTGTCCGTTCAATTTGATAGCATCCTGACCTCTTTGCATGACTGCAACGAAGAGGGCCAAGACTTACAGCATATCCCGGAAGATCGGGCCCCGGTAGAACGGCCTGCTTCCTGACATTACGAGGGTTTCTCGACCTGCTTAGAGACCTTGCAGGCCTGCTCGATCCCCGTTGGTCGTGCTGGTCTTACAGGTTATATGTTGGAATTGTAATTGGAATTGGTGATCAGATTAGCGTTGACTATGATTGAAACAGTGCCAATCTACCATCTACACATTACGTAACTCGGCTAAACTGTTAGCTTGCTCAGTTCCAGAATTACAGCTAGTTAATGAACTCGAGATCTCCAGTCTTCTACCTATAGTACCTAATTCAACCCGACCACCATGCGACGCACCCTCCCAACCCTGTTAAAAGCTCGTCTAAGCCTTATCACAACAGGCCCGATCCCCCTCCGCTTCCGACGCCCATCAACTCCCCTCATAGCAGCTACCCCCACCCCTACCTATCAGCACTCAAACTTCTGCACAACCTCGAACCTCACCGCCAAAAAATCCAAATCGCTCCCACCCAAACCGTCCAAAAAGGGTAAAGACAAGGCATCAGAAGAGGAAACGCTGAGTGATGAAGATATCGAAAAAGCTTTGGGGAGGTGTCGGATGAAAATGGGCAAGGTTGTTGAGTGGGTTCGGGGCGTTGTTTTTGAGGGTGTCGAAAGGGGACGGGGGAGGGTTTCTCCTGGTGTGTTCATTCTTTTCTGATGGTCATAATTTCTGGAATTGGCGTTTCAGATGGTTGAGCTTGGCTAATGATCGTTGATGCTTAGCACTCCTCGATTCTGTCAAGGTTGCAATACCTGATGGGGGGATGATCGCTTTGAGCTCTGTGGCTTCGGTGACTGTTAAGGGTATGACTTTATTCGTTGAAGTCTATGATTCAGATGTGAGTCCCCAACACGATCCTCTTCCATGGGGGTATGAAAGTCAACGGAGCAAACACTAACCTCTTGAGAATAGACCATGAAATCCGTCGAATCGGCCTTACACAAAGCCAACCTTCCTGGGATGTCACCTCAAAAAACAGATAACAGGACTCTAAAGATTCCCGTATCTCGGTAAATCACCCTCCGTTACACCCATCTGTAATGACAAGCTGACATGACCAATGGTATTGGTGTAGACAAACCGATACGCAACGTCAACAAATCCTTAAATCCCTAGCGGAAACGATAGAATCTGCAAAGCAACAGATCCGGCTGGCTCGGAGCGATGCGGTTAAATCTCTGGGTGGGAGGGGCGGGGAGGGGGCCGACGAGGTTCAGGAGATCACAGATGAACATGTGAAAGAGGTTGAGGGGCTTTTGGCGCGGGCGAAAAAGGAGTTTGAGAAGGTTTAGGAGGGGTTGAGATGAGCTTGAGATGCTAGACACAGATGCTAGAAATCTACGTGGAGTCACATCAATGTCGGTACCAGCATGCCATGAGTATAATTGTCCCGACGCCGCCTTCCATCGCATCATCCAAAATGCACACGACAGATCTACATCTCCTTCTCCCACCACTTCCCCCAACTCTTCCCACCAACATAGCCATCTCGGAAAAATACTCCGCTCCTTCTTTCACTCTTTCCAGCCCTACTCCGTCTCGTCATTTCGTCCTTATCTCCATCCCCTCTCCCTCCTCCCTCCTCATCATGGTCCGGACGATCCACATCCGATCCATCGTCTTCTTCCTCATCGCTCCGATCCTCCTCCCAACCTTCAAAGTCATCTCGCAACTTTTGCGCCCGGTCTTCTGCAGCCTCCTCAGCCGTCGCATGGGATGGCGGTGGTACGGGGGGATATATGTGGCCGGACGCGCCGACATGTGATGCATCGCGATGTTGCAGCGGTGATAGTGGGACTGAGGTCTTCACGGGACCCGAAGATCCTGACAAGAGTGTTTCGTCATCTTGACCACGGTCTTGGAGGGGTTGGTATTCCCGAGTGAGGGTAATGCTGGGAACCGGTGTTTCAGACGGCTGGTCGATATCTGTCTCAATTGGGTTGCCGTGGGAGTCCAGGGGGACGTCAGAGTTTACGATCTTCTGATATTTGTGGTATGAGTAGAGTGCGATCCCTAGTTGGATGCAGAGCATGATCAGCATGGTGATTTGGAGGAAGGGAGAGATCGTCGACGGATGATAAGAGCTTGAGCCGGGTGTCTGTTCGTATGTCTGGGGAACAACTTACCCCCAACAGTGATTACCACTCCAACGATATTGAGACCCGTCAATTCATCACCAAATATCCAAGCTGAGATAGTAATCGTGGTGACCTCTTTGAATATACCGGCAATAGACATGGGGACCACCCCTGCTCTTTGGATGATACTATATTCGGATGTCAGGGCTCGTCCATCATCCACAAACATTGAACGCATATTCGCTACTCAAGCGCAGGCTGGGAAGAATGACCAGGCCACTCACAAAAACTCGCTCGCAACCATCGCAAAAGCAATCGCCCCGGGAAGAGCAATAACCCCCACAGTCTTCAAAGCCGTGATCCCCTTGAAGAACCCACTCCCAAAAACATTCCCCCACCCCTCCACAATGACACTAACAATAGCAAGGGTCGAAGCCATGAGCGGTGCCAACCAGTAGATAGTCGCAAAAGGATTCGTCATCCCTATCCGCTGGTTGTGCATCAACAGACTCGTCAGGGCCCATCGCAGACCGCCAATGGCCGAGGCGGAGAAGACCATCAGGATTCCGGGGATGGAGACGGCGGTGGTGTCGTAGACCATGAGGAAGACGCCGAAGGAGATGAAAGAGATTACGGAGATTAGGCGGAGGGAGAATTTCTCGAGGTGGAAGAGGAAGGCGAAGAGGAGGACGAAGATTAGGGAGGATGATTTGCACATTGCTACACCGGTGAATGTTAGTTTGAGATCATTACTAGAACATCTAGACCAGGACTGCTAATTAGCAGCAAACTCACTATACAAACTCAAAGTGATAGTCTTGAGACTGAGATTTGACAATCCAACATCACCGCCAGTAGCAACAGCAGTCGGCAAGATCTTGGACCTATCAACGCCAACCTACGTTAGCTTAAAACTCAACCCTTGTTGAAAATGTCGGACGAGAGCCTGCAATGGGAACACCAGGAAGAATGACTCACACATAATCTTGCCGACTTGGTCTAGCAGATGGTCGAAACTGGGGTAGAGTAGCTCGAATGATCGCGGAGAAAAACCACTGCACAAGCATATGACAGAAAGTCACAAATAGCGGGAAGGAGAAACCGTAATATTCAGGCGAAAACATCCATTTGTTGTATAGCGAGAGAAGTGTTGCGAACGTGTACCTAATTTGTACAGTCATTCCATTAGTACTAGTATCCTTCTTGACAATCATCTTAAACTAGCATAGAAGGGATGTATGAGAGAAGAGGATGAATAGAGACGTACCAGGAAGCTATGAAACATCCAGTTATAATCACGTTCTTCCACCATATCGCCCGTCTCTGAGCAGGCGTAGCAAACACCGTAACCTCTCTTGATCCACCCTCGTGCTGCATACTATCCCGAAGAACGAATTCCTCCTCCCTCAACAACGTCTCCAAATCATCCTCCCCATCCCTATCCCTATCCTTGTGTCCCGGTCCAGAAATCGATGGCCCGTCATAGACTATTGGCCCATCTTCGTCGAGATCTAGCTCCTCTGATACTTTCCTGTCTGACGATGAGGAGCGTCGTTGACGTGAAGGACCGGCCTCGTTGGTGGTCTCGTCTTCGGGGAAGGCGAAGAGGGTCTGGGATTCGGGGGACATTGATGGATATTTCTTAAGGGGCCCAGGCTACGCCGGGCGGAGCAACGGGAACGCGAGAACGAGTATAGCTTGCAGTCAAGACACTATGGAGACGGGAGACTCATGGGTGATAGTAGACGAAGTAGTGGACTAGTGGACGTTGTGAGAATAGCAATAAAGCGTTTGATTATCGTAAAGTCTCAATAACGAGACGCGAGAAGCCTCCCACGTGGTCGACAACGCACCCCGCCATAGGAGATAAGTGCATCCAGACATAACATAGACCAAGATACCCTATTTACAACCTTGCCTCCCCATGCTATCCAGCTCTCGGATAACCCACCACTACCACTCAGAACAACAGATCCTCATCCGCACCTCGCGGTCTCGGCATATCCGTATCATATCCTCCACCACCAACACCCCCCGCACCACCATTGGCGAACTCGAATTCTCCCAATTGACCGTATGGGTCGTCGTCAGGCAGCGGACTGGGCAACGCGGCTGATCCAGGTCGACCATCTGTTGATGTCGCAGTTTGCAGCAGAGGTCGTGCGGGGACCGCAGGGGCGCCTAGGGGTCTGCTCGAGGGGACTGGGGCTGTTGTGACACTAGGGATCCCGTTGGGTGTTATAAGGTGTCGTTTGGACGAGGCGTTGAGTGCGGGAGAGTCTATAATGGCACATCTGTCAGCGTGTATCTATCTAGGATGCCTGGAAACTGTCTCACCTGGGAGGTATTTAGCCTTGGCCGTTCGGATAAAAGTCTGCCCAAATACTTCATCAGCGTCTACATCGCTTTTACAAGGGATTGCTCACGTTCGGGTTCTTGTGGTAAATACTGCCCAGTGTGCCTGTATGAAGCAAGAGCTAAATAGAGTGAATTAGCTGTCAGCTGTATCCTGCATTGGCAGATGTGAGACCTACCTGGTCTAGCATCCCCTTGTCCATCCTATCTGTCTCAGTCGAAATAACCGGTTTCTCCGACATGACAATATCTCTCGCCGCCGTAGGGTTAGATGTGAGCAGACGCCAGTACATGAATCCCTAAGTAGACCAAATATCAATATTCTCATCTTAATCGAAAGCTAGGACTCACTCTATCTCGTAAATCGGGATTTTCCGCTTCCTCCGTCGCAAGCTTCAAGACTTTCGGTAATAATTCCTGAGCCGCCGTCGGCCGTCTGATGAATAACTTGACCGTCGCTGTCAGAAGTGCCAGTTGGACCTAATAATGCCATCGACATCAGTACGAGATATTCTTTCCTTCTTGCCGAGACCAACCTCTGCCGGCTCCTCCTTGAAGGTGAACATGAAGTCCTCCAACAGCTCATCACTATTCTCGATCCTATCCGCATACTGTCCAACAATCCAGATCATCGCCGCCTTCGCTTCTGGTTCATCCAACACATCCAGGTTCTCGCAGAGCGTCCCAATGATAGATTCGTATTGGTTCGGATACCTCCTGAAGATATCCTTGATCACGACAATAGCCTCTTGGACGACATAGCTAATTTTCGTCTGCATTAAACCCAGCAAGGTCTGGATGCACTGATCCGACGCTCCGGCGATCTTGATTGCTAACCGACCAATCGACCGAACAGCCTTTCGGACGAAATCGACATCCACTTCGGAAGCGTACTCTTTCAACTCGGCTAGGACTTCGGAGACGTTCTCCTCCCGCGTGAGACGGTACATGATTTCGAGTTTGGCTAGTTTTACGTAAATCGGGTCGTTATATTTGCAGAAGAAGACTTTGACCTCGTTTTGTAGAACGTTAGGGCGTCGTTGAATGATGAGAAGAATGTTTCGAAGACCGACGTACTGGACCTCAGGGCCCGAGGAGAGTAGCGTTACTGGACGGCTCCCTTCAGTAATGAATAATGGAGGACGAGCAAGGTTTAGCACTAACCTAAAGGAGGGCCCATTTTCCGTTCCATCACCCGAATCAAAACATCATCCTGCATGTAATTCATCAAATAGAGCACGACCTTGATAGTCGTCAACACAACCGCACTGTTGGCATGTTGCAGCCGAACAGATATCCGCTCAGCCAGATTCTCAGCGTCGAGTGGTGTCTGAGGAACGAAAGACAGCAGAGAGTCGAGGATGTAGATCTGACCCCACCTGCCGCTTCTTTCAGCTTATGACTGGCAGGATATGACTATTGTTACTCACTCAGAACACTCTCCTAATGCCGCCACAAGCTTTCCCGCAACTGTCGCATTCAACCTCAACGAGATGTCATCGCTTCGATCTGAGATCTCCACCAGCGCCGCGACAGCATTAGCTACCACTGTAGGGTTATGATCTGCTAGCAAATCTCTGCAGTGGGTGGGTGAGCCTAGAGTTCTATTTCTGGATACGGCCGATTACACCCACCGAAGCATAGCAACGAAGCCCTCTCTTTCCACTGTCCGTCTCCCATACTCGGAGGAATAAAGCTTAGCAACCGCAATAGCCGCTGTTTTCCGCACATATGGATCTTGATCTTCTAGTGCATGACGTAGGGGGTCTACTAGATTTTGAATGATGGCAGGCAGTGGGATTGAGGACATTGTACGGATGGCCAGAGCTCTGATGAGGGCGTTTCGGTCGGCGCAATCCTGTGGAAGGAGATTTAACGTCAGCTTATCAAGGAGTATCCACACAAGACTGCGCGTTTTCCACCGATAAAAGACGGCTTACCGATAAAAACCCCGAAATGGCATGGACGACATCGTCAGGCCGTGCACGACCGTAATTGACGAGATACAGGTATACCACTGTTCAGCGTCAGCGATGCTCAAATCCAGGATCGTCCCATCCTAGCCTGCTTACTCTTCTTGATCTCCAAGACCTGTATCGTCATACACTGCACGACATCAGGGAACAACGGCGACACTAAAAGGACGTCAGCTAGATCCACAGGCCATATCCACTTTCTAAACGTGACCGAGAGAAAGTTAGCTCACTATCATTCCCCATTGTCATATTCGCTACGATCTTCTTGAGCGCCGTCTTCTTCTTCAAAAACCCTTTATCCTTCTTATCATTAGCTTGTTGCAGTTCTTGTCGGAGCTCTTGGGTCTTTCCCCGGGCTAAGGTGTAAACGGGTTGACACGTCGGGTAGGGTAGGGAAGGGAGGTTGAGATGAGGCGATCAATGGTCGCAGGGGAGAGTAGGGAGTCATGGAATTGAAGCATTAGCTAGTCAAGTAAAGTAAGGTATCGAATGACTGACTGAAGAATTTGGCGTCCGCCATGATGGATTACGTCTCGGGCTCTATTGGCCGGACTCTTAGAGGGTCGTCGCAGCCTTCGAAGCTGAGCAAGTTGTAGGAGACTGGCCAATTGTCGTTTCCGATTCTATTTCCCCGTATCAAGTCTTGTCAGATCGTCACAGTGGGCAGAGCGGGTCGTATGAGTATGAGTAGATGGGAAGATGTTACGCGAACAATCGACATCTACAACTAACCAACAACGAGCGAGAACGTCAGTGCAGCCAGGACGGAATCAAATTCACGTGGCACTCTTCTTTGCTACTGGGTAATCCAATGATCATGACTCGTCCTCCTCTCAGCTACCATATTTACATATATACATATCTACCATGTCAGCAACTCTCCTCCCAAGGATCCGGCAGCTGAATCGATTATCCGCAGCTCCTACCCTCCTATCAAATACCTCGTCATCCGCATACACCCGATCAACAGTCGGCTCGATACGCAGATATACAACTCCACCCACGGATGCGGGCGAACGAGCGATATATGAAAAGCTGTTGACCAAGTTCCCCGGAAAGAGATTGGAGGTAGAGGATGTCTCTGGTACGTCTTCTCTAGGTTTCAAGCATACTGTGTAGCTGTATGTACTGTTAGAGTAACTTGCTGATATTGCTATCTACCATATAGGTGGATGTGGGAGTTTCTATGCTATTCTGATTTCATCGCCCAAATTCAAAGGATTATCAACTATCAAGCAGCACAAGCTTGTCAACGAGTGCTTGAAAGAAGATATAAAGGGGATTCACGGACTGCAGGTGGGTTCATGATCCCCACTCCTTGTTGGCAAGTATGATCTCAATTGACAGGACGACTTGTTACGACAGCTCAAGACAATAGTGGAAGAATAATGTTACTGTTATTGGTTTGGAGTTGAACTCCAGTAAATCAGTATAATAAAATCAATAGAGACTCAGCTAGTCGGACAATTGCCGACAGTTGCAAGGGTTGTATCATTATCTGCATGCGATTCATACACCCTGTACATCAATCGTAGCCTTCCAGATCCCCATCTCTCTCAGCCTCGCCCTCACCGTGCGGACTTGCTTCCCCCGTCGGCTCATCACTGACCGGTGTTGACGTCCCGTTGGCTTGATTTGCACCAGCAATCTTCTTCTTCTTCTTCTTTTTCGATGAAGAGGATGTTGTAGGCGGTAATCGCGTCAGGATTTCTGCACCCGTCTCGGTGATACTTCACACATCATTTTGTCAGCTCTGTCCTGGTCCACCCATACATATCATAGTGGAGACTCCTAAGATGACGTACATGATTGTTTCTTCAAACTGTGCTGACCGTCTTCCATCCATAGTCACGGCTGTCCAGTTGTCCTTCCAGTGATCTGCCATCCAAAGGCGATCAGCAACTTCCCGTAACAAGCATTCGACCATAAACATACCCAGATTTGATGTTCCCAAGTTGATCATGGGTTCCTGCAGGACGATCAGTCCTGTGTTTCGCTGCTTCTACCGTCGGGTGAATAACAGCATGCCTACTCACTATCGTGAAGACGTGACCAGCTTCCATCTTCCCGGGCGTCTTCGACCCTCCATAATGTACAATATTCGGTTCACCATGAAACTGTCGAATCCAGCATCAGCGAACTCTCCATTATTTCTCCATCACTACCATATAAGAGACCTACCAGATGATGAATACCATGCCCTGTATACCTCCTCACGATGCTGTAGCCATAAGGCTTGATGACCTCCTCTATCTTGTTTCCAATTTCTCGATAGGGTACACCAGGTTTACATATCGCTATTGCCGCTTCCATGGATTTCTTTGTAGCCGAAATCAAATCCAGGGACTCTTGCGAGCAATTCCCAACCGGATAGGTGGCGTTCAGGTCACCGTGAAAACCTGGCAGCCAATCAGTATGTTATAGGTCAAGAATCGAGTAGAGGATTGAAACCCGGTGTTTCAAGGAGAACATACCGCCATAATCTGTAGGATAGTAATCAGTGTGAATTCCATGAATTTCTTACGCCATGTAGCTGCATAACGACTCACATAACGTCACATCAAGATTGATAATATCTCCGTCGGCTGGGATTGATGTAAGCTTTACGTCTTCGCAAAAACGACGGAACTTACCGAGAGGCCTCTGATCCGGAATACCCTAATGTCACTTAGTCAGCCATATCCGCAGGAGGAATGAAGTTTCAGGTGGAGGTAAGAAGCCCTGCTTACATGACAAATGACCTCATTCACACTCGTGCACACGCTCTTGGGAAACTTGGCATAGTTCAGAGGGCTGGGATAGGCGTTCCGTTTTATGCATTCTTCGTGGCATATGGCATCGATTTCGTCGGTTGTGATACCAGGTTTGATATGTGACGCCAAGATATCCAAAACTTCACGAGCCATCTGATGATTTAACGATTAATCTCCCGGATCAAACCTTGACCGGGAACGAGAGGACGGAGGGTAGGTTGGATTTCAGACAAGACCCTTACGTACCCGACAAACCACACGCATGCCTTCTATTTCCTCCTTGTTCAGGACCTTGACTGTCCTTTCTCGAACTGCTTCGCATGCAGACATTCCCTGGGCTAAGTGGCGGATGCGATCAGCTTTCGTTGGCGGTGTTGCAGAAACAGCAAAGAGAACGGATTTGCCACCGAGATTACTTACGATGATCCGCATAATCTGGTCTGGCTATATGAGGGGGCACGAGACGTTTCGGAGACAACGGATAGACAGGCCGTAAAGGTCCAGTGAAAGTGTAGTTTCTCATGTTAGGCGGTAAGGATGACAATTCTGAACAGTCCAAAGGTTCAGCAAGAATAAACAACCGGAACAAAGGATTCTCACTTGATTCTTCAGTCTCCGCGGCCATTTGAACAATGTTATGGATAACCTTGTGGGAAGCCTGGATACGTGGTCATTGTAAGTACTCTACTGTCCCACTCGTCAAGAGTTCGGAAATTGACGGAGAACTTGAAGCTGCGGAAAGAAGTCTCACCCCTGCGAATCAGCTGATCAGCTCTCGTTCGGAAAGACATTGTCGACAAGAGCACAAGTAGCATCAGACTAGACTCACAGTTCCTCTTGAAGCAGTCCTGGTCACAGAAAAAGGAGCCTGGAATACCAAGCCTGGAGGGAACGGCAGAGCGGTTAGCCGAAGGTACCTTACGTCCGACTTCTGAGGTAGACCACTTGTCACACTCACTTTTTACAGGATGGACATTCCAGTCTGGAAGCCTCCTTCTCCTGGCAGCCCGTACACTTCATCGACACCATGTATACCTCTTATAAGTATCTTTGAAGTATGTCGTGTGCGGATGGCAATCAACTCAGAAAGAGAGCGATACTTTCCGGGATGAGAGAGATGAGATTGAGATGCTACCCAAATGTTCATGTTCACAAAGCCGCGCCAAGCTGAAACGTAAAAGGATATCACGTGACCAACAACGCAAAAGTCTGAAAATCGCTGTCTCTCTCTTGTCTGTTTCTTCAATCGGATTCCAAAAGTACCATAGGCAGCGAGCTTTCATAAAAAGCTCTGCATCAACAGCTGGAAGGAGCATGGCATCGATATCATCACCAACTTCGTTGGCAACATTCACCACTCCACACGCCTCCTCGTCCAAATTGCCCCATGTAGCCCTGAACCCAGTCCATGGCAGCAATGGAAAGCTGGCAGTAGCCGCCGTGCAAGGTGACGGTGTATGGACATATGATGTGAGTGTTATAGCACATCAACATGGGATGTCTATAATTAGGGCTGTGTACTGATGAACAATCACTTGCAAAGCTCAAAACACTACGACCGACCACTTCATTCACGGTACCTCCATCAACCCTCTTTTGCACGTCACCCATCAGTTTCCTGCCAAATCCTCCCTCTTCAAAAGGATCCAAAGACAAGCAGAAGGCAAGGGGTGACCCTATGGACGTTGATGATGAGGATCCTGCGGGAGGACAGGACCGTACCCAGCGGGTGACTATTGTCGGGGTTCATAAAGGAGAAGGTGTCAAGAAGGGCGAGGAGGGAAAGTCATTATGGGTATGGAAGGGAGAGGAGGGTGCAGAAAAGCAGAGTCTAAAGGTATGTTCGCTTGGTATTCTGCTGAGAACAGATGGCTAATGTATCCCAGCTGGAATACTCTATTCACTCCATACATCACACCGCTTCCCCTGCCCTTCCCATCCTCTTGGTCGGTGGTGCAAACCTTGCCCTACTCGATAAATCGATGACTGTTCGTCCGATTGCAACCCCTGGCTGTATAATTCCCGGAGCATTACTATCGGCCAGAGTTCTCTCGTCGTTCATCACAACAGCTCGACTGGTAACGGTCGATGATCGGGGCCTGATCAACGTGGTTAAGATTGAATACGGGGATGTGGAAGCCATTCGATCTGAAGTCGTTACTCAGGGAACCTTAAGCACTGAGAAGAAGGATAAAATCCTGTTCTCATCAGCGGACATCAGTGAGGACGGGACTGTCAATGCTATCAGTGAGTTGCTTGTCAACAGCCCGGAAATCACCTAACATTCCTGTACCTTAGGTTCCGACGAACATCTGTACTCCCGAAATATTCGCGATCTATCATCGTCGGGTCCCCTCACATGGCCCAAACTAGTACAGTCAACCACTCCGTCCCCCATTCTCTCACTATCATCTCCCAACAACGCCTTGGCTTTGCTACCCACCTCCCATCCAAGTCCGTCACTTCTCCTAGCTGTTACTTCCCCCTCTCTACCAGCCATCCTGACTTCGACCTCCATTTCGACCTTCACATCCGCTGGATCCATATCTGGTATATCCATACTAGCACAGCCCAGTCCAAACGTCACAATCGTAGGGGTAGTCATGTCCCACCGGAATAGCGAAGGAGCAGGCGGTCGAAGCGTGGTGTACATCTGTGAGGTTACGATCCCGCCAAACGGAGTGGGGATGAACATGCTTCTTGGAAGTCACGAAAAGACGTCAACATACCTCTCTTCGAGTGATGGCTCCGCCAAAGCAGCATCCACGACGGAGTTTGACATCTCGTCAGCCAAACTCCTGAAAGACCTCAAGTTAGCTTTGGAAGGTGCGGTGTCTCCCCAGCCTGCCGAGTCGCTTTGGGCAGCATGGCTCCAAGAAGAGGATCAGAAACCAGTGCCGGGAACTGGAACGAAAGTCAAACACGCAAACCTGCCGGAACACTTTGTCAAGCAAGTGCTCGACTTGGTGTTCGGCGCGGCGTTGACGTCGAAAAAGGTCGGAAATGGTGATTCTGAGGATACCAAAATCGCCTTGACAGGACCATATGCAGCGGAGATTGTCAAGTCGCTGGTACTCAGAAAATCTATCAATGACTCGATGTTACCAGGGGGTGTCGTGGCTGCAGGGTTATTACCATGCGGAGATTGGGTACGTTCCAATATTCCTTCCCTAAACTCAATGGCCACCAGCTGACAAACTCATCACACAGGAAACAATCATCCTATCCCTCTCCCGAATGAACACAATCCCATCCTCAACTCTTGTCCACCTCATCAATGCCAGTCTCCATCCTCCAAGCGCGCAATCAGCATCTACGAGATTTATCCCAGCTCTACCGAAACTCCTAAAAGCTTTGATGAACTCCACGACACCAGACCCCACTTATCGTATCGAGTTGAGAAAGGGTCTGTTCGTCGAAGACGCCACCAAAGTCCTAGAGGTCCTTGTGGATTGGGCTGAGGGATGTGTGGAAACCCGATCAGAGGGATTGACGAATTGGCTAGAACCCCGGGAAAAGAGCGAGAGACAAAGAACCGGTGCCCCACCTCTTGAAGTTGTATGTCTACCTCTCTCGTTATATATGATATATGATATCGAATCTGACTAATCCTTTCGAATCCAGATAATCACCCATTCCTCAATCCTCCTAGACTCCCACCTCCCCCTCTTCCTGTCCCATGAACCTTCCCACCCCCTCCTCGTCCGCTTACAAACCGCCACCGAGCCGCTTCTCATCCTTCAAAACCAACTCCGACAGCTCAGAGCACCTGTCGAAGCCGTTCTCACTCTATCGCGACGAGAGCAGAAGCGGCTCGAGGAGATTGAGGCTAAGAAGAACGCTGCTAGGGCTTCTGCTCCCGGTGCTGGCGGACGGAAGGGCAAGGGCAAAGGGAAGGAGGAGGTTCGTGCTGGGATGCCCGAAGAGGTTGTTGGCAAGTGGAAAGTGGAGGACTTTGTCTTTTAGGCTGCATGGAGAGTTTATGGATGGAATCTCGATCTACTAAAATATATGCATCTTCATTGATGAAGGAACTGTAATTCGGGGATGATTGAGGGAAATATCATCCGGAACGCCTTGTTCGCTATTGAGATATGCATCACGGTGTCTTCCAAGTCGATGCGTCAAAGTAAACGACAAATGACCTCCCCAAACCTGGCCCAAAGACATCTAGCAAGCACGGTACTGGGTCACTACCCTCACTTGGATACTGCCGCATGCAGCCAATATCCCATTATAGCCTCTTTGTCTCGATGCACATGACACCTCTGAAGGCTGGCAGATATAGTCTTCCTCCAAACAGGCGCGAAGGAGTAAGGCCAGGACTATCGGGTTGGCAAGTGCTTAGCGATGCCAAAATAATCGAGAGATTCCAGATCTCTCGAATAAACGAAACGAGCTCATGAATAGCCTGGATCAGCGGTGATAGATACAAGATCCGTATCGAAGAGCTCGATAAACTAGCACGATTCGTGTCATGTCAGCGATGCATCCCCTTGTTATTGCTTTGAAGGCTATCGCCGTCAAACTCACCTGCTCATTCAGGATCCGAACCTTCGAGCCGGCATAGCGTCGATACTCCTCCAAGATACTGCTGAGAGCCCAACGCTGTAGCTTCCTCCAACAGCCCACCACCGTTCCTGTTCTGTGTCGACCCATATGGCAGCATACTAGGGTTGGGAAAGTGGTCGGGAGGAGGAGGAGGGTGAGAGCGTGGATGATCAGTGGTTCAGGTGGTGGAGGGAGGGGTGGTAGGTGATCTGTGAAGTGTCGGTCAGTCGTGGCCTGCAGTAAAAAGAGGTAAGGAGAGATTGAAGGAACGTACATTGCCCACTGAGAGGGACGACACCACCACCAGAATATGGAGGCGGGAAATGGGGGTTCAACGAAACCTGGGGAGCGAGATTATGCAGAGTGACCCCCTGTGATTCTAGGAACTCGCGACTGTTCTCAAGAGGGTCAGCTTCTATCTAATCGTGCAAACTTTGACGATAAGCTCATTCAGGTCAGCTCACAAGATGTCAGAGGGTTCTTCAGCCCCTACCCAGATTACCGACTTCAGGTTGAGCTTCTCGAGAAAGCTGAAATTGAGCTCGGAGGGTTGAGCGGAGCGGTAGAATCCTGTGATGACTTTAGTGACTTTTATTGGCAGAAATACAGATTAGCGTACCATCTTCTACTAGACCGAAGTTGATGGGGGGGACTATCTTTGCCATGGTATGCTTGTCATGGACGTGATCAATGTCGCTGGATTCAGCAAGTTATCGAGTATAACTATAGTCTAACTTGGCTGAGGCAAGAATGACGTGTACTTTGCTGGCCGGTGCCTTGGCCACTGGTATCAGCTTTGGACGTTCATGATTTTTGGAACCAGACTCTTCGCTTCGAAGATCAACTTCAACTATTCATCATAGAATCACATTCCACCATGTCATCAAAGACCAAACCCAAATCCAACATCGCGTTACTGACGGAGGGCCAGTCATACATCCGCCGAGCGAAACAAGCCCGTCAAGACCGAGTCGAAGAAGTCAAGTTTGATGACGAAGCTCGACGGTATGTTCATTTGCGTCCGTGTACTATATCGGATCCCGTACACATAGAAAGATGGAGGTGGTGCTGATATCATTTACTTTAGTGAATGGTTGACTGGCTTCAGCAAACGGAAGAAGGCGAAGACAGACGCTAGGAGGGAGAAGGCTAAGGAGAGGGATCATCTTGCTCATCTTGCTGAACGGCGATTGGTAGGTCGCTGTGCTATAAGAATGCTCTTAGAAGCTTGATGCTGAGACATGCTGACTCGTATAATGTTAGGCTCGACAAGAACTGAGAGAGCGAGCTGTACAGAACGTCAAGGATGTCAGACGTGCCATGGGTCTACCCGAGGTTGAAGGTTAGCATCTTTCACGCAAATATGCATTTCCTTCTACAAGCGCCATGCTGACACTACATGCTCGCAGAATCCGAAGCAGGACCATCTACAAAACCAGACGAAGAAGCCGAATACTCTGACGAAGATCAACTAGCCACCGTCACCATCACGGAAGATTTTGATCCATCCCTTCATTCTCAAACACTCTTACAACCCTCTCCGGACTCAGATGACCAGTATGACAACCTCTCGTCTTCCAAACCCAAAGCACCAGTTCCAGTCCTACCTCCGTCTTCGCGAAAGATGCAGAAAAAGGCTGAGAGGGACAAGGATAAGACGAAGAAGAAGAGCGAGAAGGTTAAGACGCTTAGTATGGAAACCAAGAGTGAGAGGAAGAAGGGGAGAGAGATTGAGGCTAAGAGACGCTTGAAGAAGGGGGCTTTGGCTTTGGAGAGGGATGGTAGGGTTAGAGGTGTGAAAGGCTCGAGAGGCGGGCGGGGTGGGAGAGGGAAGGGAAGAGGAGGTGGGAGAGGAGGGAAGCGATGATTGAGCTTCGCCTCTTCGTTCGTGTCCCAAACACACTCAGTAAACGAGCTTGCTTCTAGATCTATACACTTGATAAAGATCAACATAGATGTTGAAGTGTATATGTACTACAAAGTTCAACATCGCTTCATATATGCATATAACAGCACTAACTATCTCTCTGACATCTCAAGCTGTTCCTCCCGTAACATCCCTCGACTCTCCTCTCTCCCCGTCCGCCGCCTAACCTCTGGAGGAGGTTTCCATCCCTGCCCTCTAAACCGAGCTGGTAAAAGACCCAGAATATCCTCTCTAAATTTATCATATGCGCCGCGAACGATCGCAGAGATTCCATCGCCATAGTCATCAGACACAAAGCCTTTGTTGGCGGATCGTGCCCTAGATCTAGCGGTAAGGTAGTACATCGGTACGCCAGTTGCGATGAATACTGTCTTCCTGAGTCAGGACTATGATGCAGGTATAGATTTTGCGCATCACTCACGGAAGGATGCCAAAGCTTCCCAAGGTGCGGCAAAGATCGGCATGAGGAGGAGGAACAATGCGACCTGAGGAAAGGGGACACCGTTAGTGACGGCATACTAGCGCAGAAAAATTCTCCCATACAGCACAAAACACCACAGGAGTGATCAACCATGCCCTATAAGGTCTATCCAATCCAGGTTCTTTAACTCTCAGAACCAAAAGACCCGATACCGTAAGCAGATAGAAAAACCACGAAGTAACCGAAAAGAAATTTAGTAAAGCTGGAGAATGGAAACGTAGGATCCTCGTCAGCGGGTCATCCTATTATTCTCAGGTGAACTTGCTGGAGATCTCAGCTGTAGAGCAACTTACTCCGGAACCCTCCACCGAACAGCAGGAAGAGGATTGAGAGTGACGTCTGGAGATACATGGCATTATCTGGTGTCCGTCGTTTAGAGTTCAATCTTGAGAAGACGGAGGGCAGGAAATGGTCCCTCGATGCAGCATAAATCAGTCTAGAGGCTATAGGGGGTTGGGTGATAATGTCAGTGTAGACCACACATCGTAAGATTAGAGAGTTTGGAGCTACGTACTGGTGTAGAAACCGCCATTCAAGGCTCCAAAGCAGCTAATGGCCACCAGAGTACTGAAGACGACGGCACCGAACCTGCCAATCGTCAGACTACCAAAGTCCAGGGCGACTGTATTTGATGAGGCGACGATAGACGGTGAGAGGACGATAAAGTAGGAAATATTGGCGGAGAGGAAGAGGATGAGGACAATCGTCATTGACGAATGCAGAGCTCTTGGTAGATCTTTATTTGGGTTTTTCATCTCCCCTGCAACAAACTGATATCCGCGAAATCCTCAGCCCTCATGTGCTTATTTCGTATATGACGGAATATCTAGAGACCAGCATACGGGAACTCACACTGCACTGGTCCCAGCCGTCAAATGCCCATAGACCTGAGTAAAGGGCGATAGCATATTTTCCAGGATCAGTCGACGATCCCTCGAACAACGAGCCGTTCAGACCGGGTCCTGGACCATGACCTATCAGGTAAATGACGCCCAGAACTGCGACAAAGATCAGAGAAGAGATTTTGATGGCTGTGAGAACCACGGCAGAATGAGTCCCAGATGTTGGAGAGATGAGGTTGACGAGGGCAACGATCCCCATGGCTATCAAGGCCGTTATCTGATGGAGAGGACAAGGGAAATTTACATCAGCTCAACGAGAAAAGGGAGATAGTGTACATCGGGGGATGGTGGCTGTAGACTGAACAGACCTACCTTGAAAGTCCATTCTGGAACGACACCGTCGGGATCAGAGGAGAAGAAATGATAGATCATCCGGTTGACATACTCCCTACATGACCCGTAAGATAAGGACACTTTATGCGAAACATATACCCAATGATAGAATATTGCTCACCCAAAGATGAGGGAGATGATTGCTGATGATCCAGGTTTCAGAGTGGACACCGCCGTCCAAGTGTAAAGGTATGAGAGCATGGGACCGAACTTCAGAGTGATTCAGTTTCGGATGAGTATTTTCTATTGGTAAAATAAGTGAGATCTCACTGAATATGCCAGATAGGCCTGAGCTCCACCTGAAAGTGGGATAGCACAACCCAACTCGGCGAATGAACTACAAGTAATGCAGACCGTGAGCTGTGTGCACCTTCAGCCGAAGGAGCAAAAAAGCATACCTCGCGCCTGTCCATGCGAGTAGGCCGCTCATGATCCATACCATCAAGCTTGCACCGACACTCCCTACCGAAGCAACAACGACTCCCGGAGACGAGAAAATGCCTGAACCAACTTGCATCCCGACAACCAGTGCCATACCTAAACCATCTCGTCAGCTACTGTGCCTGTGGAACTATTATACGCCCAGGAAGACTTTCAGTAAGCTCACCATGAAGCAGGCCAACGTGTTTCTCCTCCTTGTGCACGCCATCACCGTCTCCATCATCACCCTCGCCGCTAAGGGTCAGAGGAAGCAAGGCATGTTGAAATTCAAATCCACCTAAACTGGTCACAGTATTTGACCGGTGAACTCTAGGAGGGTATGGCCCATCATCTTCTGGATACGATTCGGATAGCTCGAGATCTCTCAGAGATGCTCCTGGAGATTTGTCTGGGGAAGACGGAGAAAGGACTCTTGAGGGCGGAGAGGATGGTCGGGAGTTTGGGAGAGGCTGATAAGGGGTTGACATTTTCGGTAAGGGGGATGTTGTGCTCCTAGTCCATCTCTTCGTCTACTCCTCACGTTGTAGGCTGCCCAATGAGTGCTTGAGTGTTTGCTGGAGGTGCAGCTGTTGGTTGAGAAAGAAGATAGATAGCCTTACAGATACAGAGACACCTTGAGCTTCATTGCCCCGCATTTGTGATGCTTAGTTCCCCGCGTTTCAAAACATCCCATCCTGATTCCCCCTTCCTCGTCTACATCTACCATTGATATCAATTAGCGGGCAACGTTATCACGCCTGCAGCCCTGTCGACGACAGCTTGGACCGGTGAGGTATGCCTGGTGTGTCGAAGAGTCAGCCAAAGCTTGGCACCAAGAGCAGTAAGAGCTCGCCGGCCAAAGTAGGCGGCGTCGGAAAGTCTGGTGCCCCTGCACCTAGCGAGACGAGGAAGAAGCTAGGCAGTCTGAGCTCAGTGAGTAGATGATGTTTGTCACGAGCATCCTTCATTGGGATTGAAGGCTGTTCTATCATCTATCACGCAGGCTTGAGCTCATGCAATCTCGTAGTTTCAGCCAACCCTTTCCTTCCGAACGCCATCTGCAGCCCTGTCAACTCATTCCGGCTCGTCAAGCTCAGCCCTTCCCACCTCCACTTCAAATGGCGACCCCAAGACGGCTTCATCATCTGCATCAGGCTCCTCAACCCATCGTCAGAATGATGTCATGGATAGAGACCTTATGCCCCCTCCATCGGACGGCTTCCTTCCGAAGTCCAGGCTGCCGCAGGCTTCCACCTCTAGAGGATCCCGTAAAGGCAAGCAGAAAGAGGTCATAGAGCTCCTAGATAGTGATGAGGATGTGGATGGGGAGGCCTCCTCGCTCAATTCGAGGAAAAAAGCCATAAAATCCATCTTGCCCCGGTCTGGGAAACAGGTCGACCAGGATCACTCTGCCATGTGGACAGAGCTGTATGCTCCGGACACCGAAGTGGGTCTTTATAGCGGTCAAATCACCAATGCTGACTTGCACGACCATAGCGCGATCTAGCTCCTGGAAAGGGGCGTGTTGATAAGGTCAAGAACTGGTTGAGCGAGTCGGTATACGGAGTACAGTATGGCGAACCTGCGGGTCAGAATTCAGTTCTGAAAGGTGCTTCTGACAGGCTTCGGAAATATAGAGTGAGCTTGCTTGGCAGTTGATCTGGATGGTGGAGGATCTGACTCCTGAGACAGCGGATATTACTACTCACTGGACCTGCGGGTACTGGAAAGACTACGACTGTCCGGGTATTGGCTGCTCAGATGGGCATAGAGCTTGTCGAGTGGGGTGAAGGTGTGGAAGAACGAAGCATTGGAACCGGATTTGGTTAGACCTTAGGATTGTGCAATACGGCGTCATATCGCTGACCCCGATGTCTTACAGATCGTGACTCGCCTACGTCGAAACTCACTTCATGGCTCTCTCGTCATTCATACCAACCACTGACCCTATCCAATACTGACGGGCCAACTTCCAATTCTGCCACCTCGACCTCCCACCCGGGGACAGCAAACCGGGTGCTCCTCATTACCTCAATACCGAACCTAAGCCATCTTCCGACCCGAGAAACGTTTCATGAAGCCTTACAATCCTTCTGCAGTACTTTCACCAATTCCAGCTGTCCCTTGATCATCATACATAGCGATGCTGGGCTTGGAGGCAAGGCTGAGGAGAGCTGGATGGAGCGGGATAGGGGTGGCAGGGAAGGTGCGGCCGAAGTTGTCGGCAAGGCAGTGAGGGACGGACCGTATTGTACGGAAGTAGAGTGAGCTGTTTGATCATTGTCTTTGGGGAAGTTTTTCGACTCACCTCGCTACTTGTTACAAATTAGCTTCATCCCACTGGCACCTACCTTTGTGAGGAAAGCATTAAATAGAGTACTAGACCTCGCAAATGTCCCTCCGCCGAACGCACCACCACCATCCGCAGTCCAGCTGATAGCACTGACTTCGAATGGGGATCTGCGATCAGCCGTTAACTCCATTCAATTCTTGTGCGGACGGAAAGGAGACTCGGAAGCGACGGGGAAAAAGCGGAAAGGACAGAACGATAATGAAGGATCCGACGGAAAGGTACGAAAGATCAGTCGAGGTTCTGGAAAAGGATCTCGAGGTGGCAAGGGAGCGAAATTGGACGTCAGTGAGGACTTGAGAGCTGTGTATGTTTTCTGATTTAGCACCTGCTAAGGGAAATGCTGATCGTGATTCTAGACTGGACGCTGTTACTCGCCGAGAACAGTCGCTAGGTCTTTTTCACGCACTCGGAAAGGTGTTCTATAACAAACGTACGTATCGTGTCGTGAGGATGGTGGACATTGCTCAAATACGGTACTCAGGTCTCGGAGATCCCCAAATAGATGGGGACGACCACGAGGAAATAGAGATGATCCGTTTGTTACCGAAAGACAACGCTCTTCCAGAGCACTTGAAGGAATTTGAGAGAAGGAAATCGCGGATTGTTATGGACGTAAGTATTCCAATTTTCATACGGTTCTTAGCCACAAATCGCTGAGCTTGTGGTACATAGTCTTTCGTCCCGACTATTCCGGTTGATGCGTCTTCCTTCGCGCTCTGGATTCATCAGTCGTTACCAGCGTTTTGCAAGGAGATTGAAGAGGTTGCTGTGGGTTTCGATGATCTCTGTGGGGCAGATATCATGAGGACAGATGATGACATCGTGAGTTGTACTCCCAATTTTTTAGATGCAGTTATTGATATGATTTTTTTAAAAACAGTGGCAATCGTCCCCTCAATCAATTGCCTATTCTCTCCACCTCAGCATACGAGGCTCTTTGATGGCCCTACCATCTCCCGTCCAGCGATCTCACCAAAAAATCCTAAAACCTCAATTCTTCGAAGCATTCCGAAAAGAACGAGACAATTTCGAGCTACTTGATTCAGCTGCTGGATATATCGTTAAAAAGGCTGTAGCTGCCAGCTGTATCCTGGCTGATCGAGGGTTGGCGGAAAACGCCGCAGTCGAGTTATTGCCACCGTGGGGAGGCATGCTATCGAAAACTGTTCTTGCAACGGAGATGCTACCGATGATGGTTAAAATACAGAACGTGTCCTACGGTACATATCCTCTCTTCCAGCTTTACACGGAGACTGATCAGATCTGTTCTGTGTTTTAGTTCCTCTCCTTCCGGCGTCTATTAAGCCACTGGCCATGAAGCCCTATTCTCAAATCCCGCTCTCGGCTCAGACTCTGCCAGATGAACTTACAGCAAAGGACACTCCGGTTGATGAAGATGCGTTTGAGGAGAAGGTAGCCGGTGAAGATGGGTTAGGGGTTGTGGACGGGTTTGGCCGGGGGTGGGATGAGGGTGCGATGGAGGGTGAGGGCGAGGGTGAGAGGGACAAGGGTTGGTTGGACGAAGACGATATCCAGGATTGGGATTGAGGGATTTGGCTTGCTTCCTGCGAAATCCTGCGACATGGCATGAGGACGGGCATGCTGCACTGATACTGAGAGTGGGGTTTTGAGATTATGCATGTTGCAATTTGCCACATGAAAGAAGCCAAACCCGGTTAAACACGAGCGAGTCGCCGTGTCATCGTTACCACGTTACCAATTACCACCTATCCCCCCTTCCCTCCAGCGTCCCACTCCTTCCCAACCCACAGCCTATGCTCCTCCCCCCACTAGTGAGGAGAAGATTAACATCTCACCTCTCTGCTCTGTCTCGCAGAACCCTCTACACAGCATCAGTGAGCATCATCATCCCGGGACCTCCTTTCGGGCATAAATTACAGCTAGGATCGGAGACTAACGCACCCCAATCCCACTTCTTGTAGCCGTCAACTGCTCTAGCTCTAGCTCTTGCCCATTCCTCAAGAGTTAGACCCGTCTCACTCCAACCTCGAAGCAGAAATCCACTGAACCGAGCGACTCTCTGTCTTTGTTCTCATACTCCTACGCCAGACTCGCCTGAACCGACTTTTGGAGGATCAGCAAGTATGTCGACTGAGAAGAATCCTGACGAATATCGTCTCCCTACCTCTGTCTATCCGAAGGTTGGTATCTCCTCTTTCTCCACTATATCCTGAACCGACACCCAAACATCTCTCAATCGCTAATATCTGTTCTCAAACCAGCACTACGACCTAGTCTTCAAAACCGATCTCCTAAGCTCTCCTCCAACCTTCTCTGGCGAAGCCCAAATAACTCTAGACATCCTCCATGACACCACCAAAATCGTCTTCAACGTCCACAAACCCGTCAAGATCACCCATGTAGCTCTCCAAGCTTCTGATCTCAAATCCACGTCCTCCTTGATCGTTCCGCTTGACAAACTGGTCATCGATGAAGAACAGGAACGGGGCACTCTCGCGCTGGACATGGTTCCCGGGGGACTGTTGAAGGCGGGGAGTAAAGGTGTTAAGCTTTTCTTGAGGTGGGACGCGGAGCTTAATGGGAGTATGCTGGGGTACTATAAGAGTGAGGGCGATTTGGATGAGGAGACTGGGAAGAAGCCTATGTAAGTTTGGTTTTGCCGACGGTCAATCGTATGCCCTCGAAATATGAATGTGATAAAACTGATACAGCCCTTACAGCTATGCTCTCACTCAGTTCGAGCCGACAGCTGCAAGAAAGGCTTTCCCGTGAGTCTCCTTTTGACGTGTTGATCGGGCTACCCTATGCCAGGCCGATCTTGCTGACTGATCCACTCTAGATGCTGGGATGAACCCCTCATCAAATCCACCTTTGCTATCTCTATGATCGCCAGAGAGGGTAACACTGTCCTGAGCAATATGCCAGCAGTAGCTTCTAAGCCGTGGAAAGCGCCATCGTCGATCTCTCCAGAAGCAGTAACTTCTGACACGTATGAGCTCGGTTCGCTTCTTGGCCAAACTGCATTCGCAGGCAAGACCGAGGGTAAGACTGAAGGCAAGACCGAAGGAAAGACTGAGGGGAAGACCGAATCCTCGGAATCCAGCTCCGCATGGAGCATCACCAAATTCGAAACCTCTCCCTTGATGTCCACCTACCTTGTAGCCTTTGCTTCTGGAAAATTCGCTTCCCTCTCTTCCGAATACAAATCAGCTCTTACGGGCAAGACCATCCCGCTCAAGATCTTTGCCACCCCAGACGTTATCAAGCAAGCTCAATTCGGCTTGGATATCAAGAAGTGGGCGCTACCGATCTACGAGGAGGTGTTCGACATCCCGTACGCTCTACCCAAGCTTGATACCTTGGTCGCGCATGATTTCGACGCTGGAGCTATGGAGAACTGGGGATTGATCACAGGTCGCACGACGGCTTATCTGTTTGACCCGGAGAAGTCTTCGCTGGCTGCTAAGAAGCGTGTGGCTACTGTTCAATGTCATGAGCTCGCTCATATGTGGTTTGGGGATATTGTCACTATGAAGTGGTGGGACAATTTGTGGCTCAATGAGGTGAGTTGTACAGCCTTAAGTTATATTTGTAGTTCCGTGCTGAATGGCAATAGGCATTCGCCACTCTTATGGGCGAGCTCGTCATCCCCGACAGGATCTGGCCTGAGTGGAAAGTCCGGGCCGAATTCCTCAATACCCATCTTTCCTCTGCGCTTGCTCTGGACTCGCAAAGATCATCCCACCCAATCGAAGTTGACTGTCCAGATGCCAACCAGATCAACCAGATTTTTGACAGTATCAGTTACTCCAAAGGAGCATCTGTCCTCCGAATGTTGTCTAGTGTCGTTGGCGAGGACAAATTTCTCAAAGGCGTTTCGATCTATCTTAAGAAACACGTCTACGGTAATGCTGAGACCAAGGATCTTTGGAATGGAATCTCAGAAGCGTCCGGATTGGACGTTGCCAAAATCATGGCGAATTGGACGCTGAAGATCGGATTCCCTGTGCTTAGCGTTGAGGAACTTGGTGACGGAAAGATCAAGGTCACTCAGAATCGTTTCTTGTCAACGGGCGATGTCAAGCCCGAGGAAGATGAGACCCTCTGGTGGGTCCCCCTTGAAGTCAAGACTGTGAAGGACGGCAAGACGTCGATCGACCACAAGGCGATCTTGTCGGAACGCAGTACCACTTACGATCTTGGGACCGCCGAGTCCTTTAAGCTCAATGCGGAGACTGTGGGAGTGTACCGAGTCAGTTACAGTCCTGAACGTCTGGCCAAAATGGGCAAGGAAGCTTCGACATATTCTGTGGAAGACCGTGTCGGTCTCATCTCAGATTCGACGACCCTCGCCCGTGCCGGTTACGCTAAGACTTCTGGCTCCTTGAACCTTGTCTACGAGCTTGGGAAGGGTGAGACCGAGTTCCTACCGTGGTCGCAAATCGGGGGAGCGCTCGGCAAGCTTTCAGCAGTATGGTGGGAGGAACCGGAGCCGACCCGAAAAGCCATCGACCAAGTGCAGATCGACCTCTTCAAGCCCGTCATCAAGAAGTTAGGATACGAACATGGGCCGAACGACGCGCCTGATGTCAAAGAGCTGAGGGAACTCGCCATCTCAACTGCAGCTTCGTCCGAGGATCCTGAGGTGCTTGCGGAGCTTGCGAGGAGGTTCAAGCCGTTCCTCGAGAATAATGACGACTCGAACATTCCTCCCGATCTTCAGCGATCAATCTTCGTCAATGCCGTCCGACACGGTGGAGTGGAGGAATACGAGAAGATGTTGAAGGTCTATAACAAGCCGCCGAATCCTAGTACCAAGGTCGACTCGATGTATGCGCTCTGCTCGACTCGAGATCAGTCCCTGCTGGATAGGTCGTTTAATATGATTGCCGATGGGTCGGTCAAGGATCAGGATGTTTATATCTTTGCGGTGGGTGTTTTCTTTTCTCTGACTTTCGGTTGCCGTGTGACGGAAGCGGGGACGTTGCTGATATCTGCGCATCTAGTTTGGTCTCGCGGCGAATACTAAGGCGCGGAAGAGGATGGCCGATTACTTTATTGATCAGTATGATGTGGTGTGTATCTGTTTCTACAGCTTTGAACGGTCCAGAGCATCTTGATGAATGTGAGAGGTGGATGGAATACTAATTGTGATTTTATCTATAGCTCGTCAAACGATTTGGCGATGGGTTTGGTATCAACTACTGTATGTCAGCTCTCTCATCACTAAATTCCGCACATGAACTATAGGTAGGGAAAGGACTGATCTTTTGATGCAGTGATCAAGGGCTCGTTCGGTCGACTAACGAGCTATGATGATCTGGAGATGGTCAAGGTGAGTTGGCGGTTGCTGTAGTGTGGCTGTGTACTATCGAGCACGCTGAAACGAATACGTACCCCAATTTAGGCTTTCTTCAAGGACAAAGGTATGTCTCTCTGATGCGAGTAAACGGCTGGGTATTGTCTACTGACTGCGTCAACTTCAGATATCCGAAAGTTCAAGCTTGCTGTTTCGCAGACGTATGACACGATCCAGGCGTCTGCTGATTGGCTTAAGCGGGACGAGAAGGATGTTGAGGAGGTAAGTGCTGCGGATAGTAGTGCTGAAGAAGAAGAGAGTGCTGATAAATGTGTTGCAGTGGCTCAAGGGGAACAAGTACTTGTGATTGCTTATTGGTGTGTTTGGGATTGGCTATATGGGTGGACGTCAGAAGATTCATCGCCTCGCTCAGAGCAGAGAGGTATACCGTCATTGAGAGTTATCGCGGGAGAGACAAATAACAGTATGCAGGCTGTGATGTTGGTGATATGGGACCACCACTCAATATACGATACTTCCTAGTATGCATGCTTAGGAAGTATGAGTTACGTAACTCGTTTCCGGTCTCCAGGGATTCGTGTGGCGGTGGTCGTGGCGGGTGGCTGGTGGCGGGTGTGTGTGTGTGTGGCCTGTGCGTGGGATCCGTGGATCCGTGGAGTGACGCCGCAACCGCACGGACCGAGCGCACGGTCCATCCTTCCATGTAGCCATGTAGCAGCAGAACAAGCGCGATCACGAAATTAGAATTCAAGGGGTATCACCCCAAAACATGGATAGGGGGAATGATGATGATGATGAAATGGAAGGAAGGTGGCCGAGGTAGGTTATCCGAGTAAACGTAACTAAGAATATTGGGGGGAGTAGTCATGTAAGTTAGGTGAGAATGACGAGTCAGATGAGTCAGAGTGGATCCTTTCCATCCGTAAGTCGTTGATGATTAATTAACATCCTTCTCCGCACGCTAGTTCAACTCGTCACCGCTAGCTATTCCTGATGACTGTTCCTATTTCACACTCCACCTCCCGATATCCAAAGAGTACTTTGCCTCACACCATTCACCAACACAGGTTCACCCACCACACCACCACACTCACACCACACCACCACACTCACACCCCACCACACATCCTCGATCCTTTTCACGGAGTCACCCATACAGATACCAACACAAATACAACTCATCCCCATCCCCCTCCGAAACGCCGTTACCGCACCCATCCTCTTTCTCCTCGTTTCTGCAACCCCCTTTGCGTCAACGTCTCACCCCTTCGCAAGTTATTTTAACCAGCCAGCTGCAGCTAAATAACTGCCCATTTCCTCGTGCATCTCTCACGTCTTGGGATCCACAGCACGCTTGCTAGCTTGCTTGTCACACAAACTTCCCCAGAGGATACAGCACCAGTGCTGGTTGCAGATCAACGCGCGCTTAGTGGTGGGAAGCGGGGTTGCGTGGTGGAGTATCCTTACACAAAAAGTTGATAAGACGAGGAATCCGATAACGGTTCTTAATGGTCTAATCATCTCCACTCCGTCTCTCGTATCCACCTCAAGAAGCTACACACCAAGTCGACTATCAAGTCAGCAACAAACGCCACCGAACATTATTGGACACGCAAGTATTTGACCAATGTCCTCAATCCACCTTCCCCAACCCCTCCCTCGCCGCCCACCACAGAAAGAGCGGTATCCCACCCCAACACCCGCAGTCCCACAGCTCATCCCGCCCCCTAATCCTGTCTTGATCTCGGATCGGGCTTTGGAGTTCTCCACTCCGCCTAGACCTTCTTCTACGGATTCGCAGGCTACGATATGTCCGCGGGATGGGTTTTTGGCGTGGGACCAGGCTAGTCTTAGTGGTCTTTCCGATGTTGGTCTGGGAGGTACAGGGTACAACAACGATCAGAAGCGAGGAAGGTAGGTTCTCGTTTCTCTATTCCATGCCCGTCACCCTAAAGGCACCTAAGAGCGGCCAGCTAAAGCCCCCTCCCACCTCTCCCCCCCCCCCTCAGACCGTCGTCGCCCAAAACTCTTCCTTCAAGTCCAGAACCAGCTATGACCACTCACAAGAGCTCTAGACACCATCACCGTGAGAGCAGACATTCATCACACAAGGATGGAAAGCATAGATCGAAACACTCGTCGAGTTCACGGTCATCTTCGACCCACAGTGGGAGTGGGAGGCACAGCGAGCATTCGACCAACAGTGGGAGTGGAAGGCACAGCGAGCATTCTACCAACAGTGGGAGTGGAAGGCACAGCGAACATTCTGCCGAGGCATCGAGAGGAAGTCTAAGATCACCTACCCCACGACGGTCGCCCACGAGGGACCGCTCACCTTCTCGAAACTACATGCACCAACCTCGACCACAAAACTCTCGCCCACAGCATCCACCGCAACCGCTTCGGGATCCTTTCACCCTCTCCTCCGAGGAACAGGCTATCCTCGTGAAGCCCGGTCCACGTGCCCTACACCTTTCCCCCTCCCTCCTACGCTCAATATCGACCCCGCCAAACCTCCAACCCAAGCCACCCAACAACACATACAAGTCCCCATCTGCCTCACCAAGGAAGCTCCTCCCCACCCTGCCGAGCTCTGACGACGTTTACCGTTCACCCTCGCGTCCTCGGCTACATACTCACCACTCTGAGACTGATCTCCAGTCGACTGCAGAAGCTAGTCTCAGAGGTGTGCTGCGGAAGGATAATCTGGCGGCGAAGACTCGGAGTGTCGAGAAGAGTCAACGGGAAGGAGCCACTTCGGGAAATTTTCAGGACCAAATTGCAGACGATGATGACGATACAGACTGTCATGCGGATCTAGAGGTGTTAATCGCGCAAGCTGAGAGCAGACAATCAGGCAGGATGCCACGATTATCCGAGGCCAGATACAGCAGGGGGATCGCAGCGCCTACATCTAGTCCAGTCTCTGGGCTGTGGCAGGGTGAGGGACATGCAAGTGGACACGGAAATCGGGATACAGTATCCGAGGAGAAGTCGTGGGTGACGCCTAAGAGGTTGAGGAAAGCTCTTCAAAGGATTTTCGTTCCCTCCCTCCCGGAGCCGTCTCGAGAGATCTCGCCAGACAGCGGCGGCCAATCCGGACATCCTAAGCCCAATTTGAGGCGGAGATACAGTTTTACCCTCTCGCCGAGGTCGGCAATTCTTGTATCGCCTACGTCCCCGCCTCTCCATCCGCTGTACAGAGGCACCGACTCTAAATCATCATCCTATCCAGACCGCCACATCCACTTCACCGACAGACGGCCATCTCACTTGTCAACCTCACTAGACAGCTCAGATAAGAGAGGAGGAAGGAAGATCCACCGTACCACCTCGCTCGATGCTCCAGCATTCAGTCTGTTGTCAAAATCCCAGAAAGACACGGTAGATATCGGACGAAATTCACTAGAAGGAATGGAGAAGGAGAGACAGACGAGGTTCGACGTAGATAAGGCGTGGGAGAGCGTCAAGACTCAACAGGGACGGGTGAGTTTTGGCGAGATCAGAGGACTGGAATGGCGAGATCTTTGTGCAGAGGAGGACGGTGGGTTGATAAAGGGGGACGCAGGGAAGAGGCCGGGTTGGGGGAGACGGTATAGTCTGTGGTGAGGTTTAGGGGACTATGGAACCAGAAGTGGGTACTACCTAGCAGCCTTAACACCCAAGGACTAAGGAGTGTGGATCAGATGAAGGTGATTGACTACATATCGCTGTGCTCGTCTCATCGTTTATATCGTTATTTCGTAACTGTAATAGAAACCGAGTGTCGTTACGAAACGCTCTCTTGTTTGCTGGTTCTGTGTAGATAGGGGTAAGCTTACTTTTCTCATGCATTGTTTTACCTGTATACGTACGGTACACGCGTATTTTGAGTCTCACATGCCGCACATCGCCGTCAGATAACCAATTTGATGGCTGGACATGGTTGTCCGCGCCGAACCACAACCACAACCACAGCTACGCAGGTCTTGCCAACCAGGAAATGATAATGATAATCGTGCATCTGCATCGTAACTGAAATGCTGTAGACAGGTCTCTATGACGAAGGGGTGGGTATATGTGAGGAAGGTGTTGGATGGGAGGATAGGTTGTAGAAGGTCGGCGAAACGATGCCAGTTTTGAGTCATGAAATAACAGTTATATCCAGACCTTTAGCGGACCGCACCGGCCGCACAAATGACTAAATCATTGATGTCCTCAATCGTCTCATCGGTTTTCTCGTTTACTCTGCAATATCCATCAGTTTCCGTCTTATCCTACAAAAGAAAAAGAGAAAACCCACGCTGAGCACACTGAACACCCGGTCTCCCCTCTTCATCATCCTCATCCATCTCTTCGCCGTTCTGCGCACTCCTCTTCTGCCTATCATTAGGCTCTTCGAGGGTCACCTCGTCCATGTGGATCTTCTTGGGGAAGGTGACCATCTTCTTCCTGGGTGGAAGCGCTTGTTCGAGTAAGGGGATCAAAGAGGGTTCAATAGATGGGGGGAAGGTTACGTTGATTCGGACAAAGAGGTCGCCTAGTTCGTGGTGTCTGTATGAGGGCATTCCTTGGCCTGAGATGAGTTTTAGAGCGCCTTTGGGATTTTGGTTAGCTTTGAACAACTCAGACTTGGATAACTATTCTACGACAGGAAGGGAGGATTAAATCCGGGTACGAGGAATGGACTCAAATAGCCGACTAGTCATCAACACTCACCTGGCTTGATGATCTCTCCAGGCACAATCGTCACATGCAGAGCCCGATCATCCAGATGCTCAATCGCAAACTCGCCGCCGCCCAATGCCGTCAGAAGATCAATCTCCGCCTCGCAGTACAAGTCATCCCCCTTCCTCTGGAATCTCGAGTGTTCCTTCTCCTCGACCACGATAACCACATCCCCAGGAACAACGCCTGGCGACTGATCAGACTCTCCAGCAAATTTGATCTGTTGGCCAGACTTCATCCCCCTATCAATGTGGACTTCGAGGACTTTTCGTTCCGAATTGGTCTTCTTGCCGTTACAAGTCTTACATCGGTCCTTGGGGTTCATCATCTCTCCAGTTCCCTCGCATTCGTTACATGGCTGCTGGATTTGCTGCATCATCGGTCCGAGCTGACGCAGCATGATCTTCACACCCTGACCACGACATGAGGTACAGGTCTGGACGGCACCTTTCTTGCCGCCACGGCCTTCGCATGTTTTGCAGAGGACGGATTTCGAGAGCGCAAGTTTCTGGACCTTGCCTTTGTACAGGTCTTCGAGGGTAACGCCGATACGGTGGACAAGATCTTTTCCGCGCCGAGGTCCTTGAGATCGTTGACCTCCCGCAAGTCATGACGTGTTAGATGGGGATGACTAATCTCTCGCGAGGCAACTCACCACCACCGCCACCGAAGAAACCTCCACCTCCACCAAACAGCTGACTGAACAGGTCCTGAGGATCCATGCCGCCCCCGCCACCCATTCCACCCTCTAGTCCAGCCTTACCGGCCTGGTCATAAACTGAACGCTTGTTGCCATCTGACAAGACCTCGTAGCTGAGGCTTGGTCAGCTTGGATCGCTGAGCGGGTTGAGCAACTTACGCATGCGTGAGTTCTTTAAAATCCTCGGGATCTCCACTGCCAACACTGTCAGTTCTGACATGAGAAAGAAAGAGTTCAAACTGGCGTACCCCTTGTCTGGATGCACCTGAATCGCCTTCTTCCTGTAAGCCTTCCTGATCTCGTCATCACCTGCAGTCGGCGCGACACCTAGGAGGTCACTGCAAAGGAGTTAGCGAGGCTCATTGGTGGCAAGTATGCAGAAACCACTCACTAGTATTCTCTGTTGGGCAGCAGCAACAAGCAATGATTACGAGTCGTTCATTCGTTGGTGCACAGCGAAGCAAAGAATTATAGTATAGGAAAGGAGGCGAGATAATGTCAGCGCCCCAATTCATAATTCCTCCATTATCCTTTGGCCCTCAAATGACGGTTGTACTGGGGCAACGATGCACGTCATGAGCAGCTGGAACAGTAACTCACGTCTCCTTGACCATGATGCTCAGTCCTCAATCTTTATGTATGGTTTTCTAGTTTGGACAGGATGAGTACCTGAACAGTAGCAGGGGGGCAAATGGGGATGCGAAGATTGTAAATCTTTTCCAAAAGTCGGGGTCTGTCTGTCTGTGGCTGAGTGCGACTACCGCGCTGGAGTTATATATAATCGCTTAGCTGCTTTGTTTCTGTGCTGGCCGATGAATCGTATCAGACACGCAGGCGTATGCGTTAGGAGTGTCAGGGGATAGTGGTCGAATGCAGAGAGTGAGAGTGAGAGAGAGAGTGAAATATCAGACCAAAACTGACTGCTGTCCTCGGGCATCACTCACTTTGGCCCCCCATCGCCCATGGCCCAGCCCAGCTCGACGGTTTCCAGCGTTTTCCAACCGAACAGCAGAACTTGCCACACCCACCTCACTGGGCTCTATTCCCGCTAATCCCGAATGGCTGCTCCCGTCTTTCTTTATCTACGCTCCGGATAAGAGACTTTAACCGGATCTGCAGCCGAGAGTCTCGTTTTGTCACTTTGTTTTCACTCGCCCACCTCGCATTGTGCACCCCGAGCTGTCCCCTCGTGTGACCTAAACCCCCTCCCTCCCCCTTCTCACCTCCAAGTAGCGGGGGACATAGACCGGCGGCTTGGAACCACGGCTACAGAGAGCTCGGTCGTCGACATGCCCATCTCAAGGGGGCCACAAGCCGGGAGTCCCACTGTCCAAGGTCAGTGACAATGTTTGCAGTCATGCACATTTCGGCAAGATCCATTGCTATCGGTGGTCCCGTCTTGAGCAACACGTGCTGATATCTACATGACGGATAGCCGACTCGTATGATCCCGTTCTTGAGAAGCTCGCAACGAGCAATACGTTCTCGTGAGTCCCGACTCGGGTCGATCGATTGAGCTATCCGACTGATGCTTCTCCTTCTCCAGTGGGGACTGGCCCGCCCTGCGATATCATTTGCATATATCTCTGTTATCCATCCTTCCCATCTTTCAGCAAATAGGGCCGCCACGGCCGATCTACCCTACATCTCCCCCTGCATCTTCACGAACACTGCAAGGATCGTCCCCCATATCGCCGTCGAGACTACCCAAGAATTCTGACCACAGCAACGACACACCGCCAGCAGAATCTCTGCTCCTCTCCCCGTCTCCTTCCACTTCCCAGCTCGTATCGACCCCTACTTCCACGAACCCACGGCCAACGACCACACCACCTTCCACATCGGTCGAACCACCTTCATCCCCTTCCCATGACCTCTCTGAGTATGATCTCAAGCCTTCAACAGCCGGTGGCCTAGTCATCGCACCATTTCCACCACTGGATACGTCACGGAGAAGAAGAAGCGGGAGTGCGAGCTCTGGTTATGGCCAGAACGTAGGTCCCAGCTATGGTGGACCCTCCAGTCCAGCCGGCCCGTCGGCTATCAAGGTCAACGGAGCGGGAACACATGTTCAACTTGCCAACGCTTTGGCTGCAGCTAGGGCGAATGGGTTGGGCAGCTTAGTCGACGATGAGTGGGACGAGGAGGTAGTCATTGGGGGAAAGAAACTGCCGGGCTGGCTTGACGAGCAGGATGGGAAGAAGGAGGTGGAGAGATTGGTCAGAGTGTTAGACGACATGGAATAGTGGGTAATCTTTCCTGAAAGTATCCTTGATATCGTCAGAGCAGCCGAAGATTGATGATTTTTAACTCTGAATAGTCCCCCCTTCTCTCTTCAACGCCTGGCCGAACTCCTTTTAACTCCAACAGCTCAGCATACCACCGTAGGTAAATTCCTGCGATCGATTGAGAAAACCCTCCTAGTCACTACACCCTGGGAACCACCCTCCTATACATATATTCCACCTACACAGCTTGCTGGTTCCACTTCTGTACCAGCCGAACCCTCTAGCTCCCCTGCGTCCGTTACTTCCATGGATGACGAGGACTCAACTGTCCCACCCGGATCCACGACACCCATGTTCTCTCCTATACCCTTCTTGGTCCGACCGGATATGGAAACCGACAATGCCGGCCTAGGCTTGGGCATGGGCATGGAGAGCAGCGCTGGCGGTCACGCAAATGGGACGGGCAAATTGGATGATGGGCTGATGAGTCCCCTCATGCTTGGCGAAGATAACGGCGGCGGCGGTTTCCATTTCGGGGCAGCTCTGCGGCATTCAACGCCTGAGCCCGAGCTCGACGGTTCCCCTCAACCGGACGAGGATACGGAGATGATCTCTTCTCCGTCTATCGCTTCGTCATCTACCCCTCGCAATCCTCTCTCTACGCCAAGTCCACCTCACCCTTCCACCTCTCCAGACCGTACCCCCACCCCTCATCTCTCGACCCCCATCCCCTCATCCACCAATACCTCCACACCACCACTATCCCCAGCAGATAGCGACATCACGAGATCATCCCCTCCCGAAGCCCATCTATCCGGTTCCGAATCTTCAGACCCATCTCACCAGCCATACCTAGGTCGAGTCGACGAGCTCGATTCAGGACCTCTACGCGTATCCCCTCCACTACAGGCCAATGGCCACCAGCACCCACACGATGATATTTCAGCTCCAGGAACCGGAGAGGGAGGCAACATGACGCCTCATGGGATGTCGGACAAACCTATCCCCCTGAGCTCAACGACGAATCTAGACGGCACGGGGAATGTTAGGCAAATAGCGGGGTTACCGCGTACAGGGATGAGCAGATCCGGATCTATTGTGGATCTCAAAAGTCTCGGGGAGAGGTTTGTGAGTTCGAGTGAAGAGGGGACTGAACAGATGCAGGTGGAGGAGGAGGCGGAGGCCGATGTGAAGATCCAGATAGATATGCAGACGGGCTCTGATGAGAATGAGGTCTCGGGTGAAGCGGAGGAAGAGCGGAGAGAGGTCGAGGATAGGGTGGAGGGGATCAAGGTTGAATGAAGGGAAAATGCGGGGAGCATATCGAGACGAAGTTGAGGATGAAGATGAAGGTTATGATCAAGATCAAGAAGAGAGCCGGGGTCGAAGTCACGGATTGTATCATGGTAGAACATTTGCATAGTGTATCTATCGATGTCATTGTTTGCTTGTGACTTATTACTGCACCTCATCATCCCCCTTAAACACCTTTACCACTCCCACTCCCACTCCCACTCCCCCAAACCCCCTGAGCCTCCGCAACTCCAATAAGTCGTCTCAAACCCTCCATCGCATCGCCGCCCCCGCTCCCTCCCCCTCCCGCAGTCGCACCCCCGCCTGCTGTACCAGGATCCCCAGACCCGCCAGAGACGACGTCCAATATCTTCTGGACCAACTTGGTCATCTCCTCCTGTGAATTCACGCCCAAAGCTCGCATAGCGTCTTTCGTCAATTGTTGATGTTGTTGTTGTGGGTCTTTAGTCTCTTGATGTACCTGTGGCGTAGGAATAGGAACATCGACAATTGGCAAAAAGAGATCCTCGTCTTCATCCTCCCCCTCCCCCTCTTCACCAGATTCAGATTCGGAGTGATCGTGACCTGTTGATTCATCCTCGTCTTCCTCTTCATCGTCATCTTCACCCTCAGAATCGGAGGACTCGGACTCGTCTTTCCTAGGTGAGCTGGGGGGAACGAAATCGGCATCGTCATCGGCGTCTAGGTCGAATGCATTGAAGAAGGCGAAAGCGTCAAAGGGTAGGGGTGTTGATTGAGCATCTACTGATGGGAAATTGATAAGAGATGTAGAAGCGGATTGTCCCGCTTGAGAATTGTTGTGGAGATATGATGGTGGGACAGTGAGTGAGTCTTGGGCGAGAGTGTTTAAGGGGCCTGGGAAAGTTGGTGTAACTTGTGATGAAGAACTGGCGTAGAGGTTTTCCAAGGGGGGTGTAGTGTCTTGTCCAGCGACGCCGGAAGTCTCGATCTGACCTCGGAGAGCATTATACCTGTGACAATGACAAAGAAGAGTCAGACTTATCAGCGCTACTTTCAAAAGAATAGGGTCCTCAGAAGATAAACCCCTCACGCACCTCATTTCGAGTTCGTCGTAACGAGCCTGCAACTCCTGAAGCTCCTTCTCTTTAGCCATCAAACTCCCCTCCATCTCCCCAACTTTCTCCTTGTTCTTTCGCCGGGACTCGATAGCTGACAACACTTTGCATCAGTACAAGCACCTCCGTCAAACCGGGACTAGAGCAGTCAACACAAGCCCACACTCACCGGCGACTCGATTCCTCGCCCGTCTCCGCGCCAGCATCTCATCCTTCCCCATAGTCTTCCTGCTATTCGGACCAGAGGGGGGTGCAGGGAACGGTGGGAGCTGGACGGGCGACTGTGGTGTCTGAGCTGAGATTGAAGTACCCTTCCTCGGTCTCCCTCCTGCACCCTTGATACGTTTGTTCACAACACCATCTGGCGAGAGGCTCAGACCTTCGCCTATCTCGTGACGCATCTCTCCCTGTTCACTCATGACAGATGAGACGCTTCTCTTCATGCCTCTCTTCTTGGCAGACGCCGCTTCCATTTCTGGTCTACTCCCCTCAGCCTGGACTTCAGCTAACGTCCGCGCTTCCCATGTCGATCCTACTACACCCTGCGTCGATCCATTGGAATGACCGGTCTGACCACCACTATCCGTCCCCAGACCCAGACCCAGACCCAGTCCATCCAAGTTCCCACTAACCACAGCCTGCAATAACGCAGAATACGTCGTCGCCGCCGAAGGTTCCGCTGAAGCCTCTCCAACCCCACTGATTGCCGAATCCTGGGCGGTCGTAGGGGTACTTCCATGTCCACCTGCTCCGACACCAGCGAGAGTTTGAAAAAAGTCAAACACCTGAGAGTTGATAGGTGGACGGGATATTCGTCCAGACCGTGTCTGTTGAATAGGTGTTTGGGCGGGGTGCGTGGGATCCGATGGAATGGTCGATTGTAGGTGTGCTTGGTCCGCAGGATACCGTGTTAGGAGGTTTAGGAGGTGCATGTTAAAAAGAGCTTGGGTGGAGAGGTCAGGAGTTGCAAGTCCCTGAATTAGAGGTTAAATTGGTTATTGATTATTCAGCTACCTAGAACGAAGGATAGGAAGGAGAGGAGACGACAGTACGTTGACGACATGTCGCCATCATACTCAGTACTTACCTGCAGAGCCGGATCCATGCCGTTCTCGGTAGACCGGGCATTGCCACCTGATCGACGACGGCCGTTCAGGTTGGCAGCTGCTGCGGCCAGGGCCTCAAGGCCGCCTAGATTGATGGACATCAAGAGGATGAACAACAAGGGGCGGAGGATGTAGTTTGAGGAAGGGAGGAAAGAGTGAGATGTAGTTTAACGTGTCAACAAATGGCAGGGAAAGTGATGACATGGAAGCAACGCGTTCTTGTACCGGGGGGACTAGATAAGATCTCGTTGTAGATATAAGCTACGGCTAGCTATAGCTAGGATCTCTAGGATCGATTGCACGTTACACATCATCATCATCATATCATGACTTCCACGTATGTACAACTCATCATGTGATACATGACTTCACTTTTACCCTCTAGCCTTGGTCAATTCGGACCCAAGCGAGTACCCCGATACCTGCAACCACTCCATCTTCTGTCTCGTGATGGGCAACGCTCGTCGAAGTCTAGACCATTTGTCAGCTTAGCAGCTACACATTGGCGTTGCACAACAGAGCTTCATCCCCTATGTTTCAAAACTCACGCTCGGAACGCCTTGTCGCCGAGTTCTCCGTAAACATCGTTGAGCTCCATGTGGTAGTTTGACTCAATCTTGGAAACTGTCGTAACGATCTGAGACGCGATTGACTGAGTCCCGACAGGTTCTTTGGGACATGGGAAGGAAGCAGAGTGGTTGGCTGCTAGTTGAACCTGGAGATGAAGACCTCTTGATCAATAAGTCGTACGCGAGACGGACTGCAATTGTACTTACGTTGCCCTGTTCGTAGTAGTGCACGTCGACTTTGATCGTCCCGTCTACTTTGCCAGCTGCTTGATCCACGATCCATTGCGTGCGCCACCGTCCCGTCCTACACAAATATTTCAATTAGCCAAGCAGGTCGCAAACTCTACTATCCGGAATATTTATGGAGATAGGCTCTTGGAAAGTGTACAATCGAACTCACCAGAAGTTTGAAGGGTTGTATCGATTACCCACAATCTCCAAAGTGTAGATTGGATTTTCGACCTTCTGCTGTGCTCTCTCCACAACGGGCGCTGACTGTTCTTGAACAGCAGCAACGGGGGCCTCCTTGGCATCGTCCACCTCAACAACGGGGATCTCAGGCCTTGATTCCATTGCCACCGTTTCCGAGCTCTTCTCAACATTCTCTACCTCCATCTCATCACCACCCTTAGCAGCTTCCTCCATCTCCGTCTCCTCCTTAACCTCTTCGACCTTCTCATCCACCGCCTCAAGTCCACCGGGAGCATCCACCTCATGTCCTTCCTCTTTCATTTCCAGATCCCCAGTCGAAGGGGTAGGAGCGGGTTCCCCCTGGCCCGAGCCAATTTGCTCGGGAATAACATCGGTGACAACCACTTCTGCCGCGAGCTCCTCGGCTAGTGATGCTGTCTCTGAGGTATCGTTGGTTGTTTCGGTGGTTTCTGGTTCGGGTACAGGTTCGGGGGTTGGAGGAGCAGGTGGGGCTGGAGGTAGGAGGGGGAATTGCGAGCATGACACGGAGGATTGACCAGAGGGGAAGTGGTTCTTGGTATAAGCTTGGAGTGACTTTGCCAGTGCCGTCCTAATTGAGCGTTCAGTCCTCGCTGTTGTTTCATCTCGCAAGGAAGATTGGTCAAGCGAATGACAGCTCACCTGAACGTTTCCTCCTCCTCGGGCAACTCGTATGGCTGATAGTCTGATACAGCCTACATGACGTGTTAGCGGTCGATTCAATGTCCACTCAGGACAGTACAGAGTGATACCTACCAGTGTAACATGATCAAAAGCAAAGCTCTGCTTCCCTTCTGCATCCACATATCTCTCTCCGGTCTCATCACCGGAGGGAACAGGAAGAACAGCTGCAGTCGATAAGAGAGACTAGGAGCACAAGACTCAGCACAATACAGTATAGACATGGCGAATGATCGCGGCAACTACAGATTGCTTCAAATAGACATAAAAAGGAAGGGTAAGGACTTACTGAATGAGCAGCAACCCCTTCCGAAGCTGGGTGTTCGACGATGTGCAGTTGAGTCAAATTGTAAGCTCTCAAAGCAGGGATAACATAGGGCATCAAAGCATTATCATCCGCTATAATTGAGCGGATGTCTATAGAATGTCGATACGTCAGTGGGAGCACCATCAGATACCAGATAGGTGATATCCTAGAGCTCTTTGGGGATAACACGGGAATGGTAGAGACATACCGTTGATCACGTCGCTATCAAGTAAAGATACATGTCATTGTCAGCTATTCTCTCCGCATTGTCATACCTCAGATATGAGAGCATAGGAGCTGGAAAGGACACCCACTTGACCTCGCCTGGGGGAGCTTGTTCGATGAAACCCGCTGCTAGCTTGGATTTCTCTTCGATCGAGAGCTCTGATTCAGCCATTTTGCGTCGTATGCTTCGAAGCACTACACTCTGCGAGACTACTTTAGAGACTTGATTGGTGAGAAAGTAGGGGGGAAGATGAAGAAGAGAAGTATGGTTGACAGTTATGGGAAGTCCGTTGTTGTCGAGATGGTCTGAATGACGCACACTGCCCGGTTCATGCGACAGTTGAGTGGCACCTCCAACCTTTTTTTACCCTCTATGGCGAAGGTCGCCTTCACTCTTATGCTGCTTGATCCCAATGGCCAGCAGCGTAAAGACACAGCTGACACCCCACTCGAGCACATTATGCATCCAGCAAACAAGTTACAATCCGTTGTACCAGCAACCGCACCCTCGGTTTTCTACGACGACTTTCTAGCGTTTAGCTTCTCTACCAATCGCTCCTACATGAGAGAAGATTGACACATATCAGCAACGTTGGAGACAGCAGACACAAGCCAATCGGGACTCACGTTGACCCTCTTCATGTACTCATCAGTGGTCACCCAATCCCCTCGTCCCATCTTCTTCCCCTTCATGGCCAGCGCCAAATCCTTGGTCATAACGCCATCAATATCGATAGTCTCCACACAGGCCTCCTCGAGACTCTTTGCAAACGCTCCAAGCTCGGGCGTATCGTCCAGCTGAGCTCTGAAGGCCAGTCCACGAGTCCAAGCGAAAATGGAGGCAACGGGGTTCGTAGACGTCTCCTGACCTTTTTGGTACTGCCTGTAGTGCCGTGTCACCGTACCATGGGCCGCTTCGGATTCCATGGTCTTTCCGTCTGGAGTTATGAGCTCTGAGGTCATCATTCCTAACGAGCCAAACCCTTGAGCGAGAATGTCGCTCTGTGAAGATTTGTTGTTATCAGTGGTTCGTTGCAACCGAATACCTGGTCGGAATTCAAACAGATGTGAGGACGTACCATCACGTCTCCGTCGTAGTTCTTACAAGCCCACACAAAGCCTCCTGAAGACTTGATGGCCTGCGCAACCATGTCATCTGTGTGGACAAGGATCAGCTGAAGTCATCAAGTCGAGGACGTTCCTGTCGCCACTAAAGAGGACACTGACCAATCAATCGGTGCTCGTAGTAGATGTCCAGTTTCTCAAACTCTTTCTTGTACGTTCTGAGCGCAGAATAATGAGCACCCCGTCACTCCCAAAGGATAGATCACATACGACTCGTAAACCTCTTCGAAGATGTCCTTAAACCGCCCATCGTACTTTTTCAATATCGTGCTGAGTGACACTTGTCAGCCATACTATCAATATATAGGCGAATAACAAACATAGTCCTAGCTCACTTCTTGGTTGACATGAAGAGGGTCATCTTCTTACTGAGAGCCATCTTGAAACTAGCGTGCGCAAATCCATAGATACTCTCCTCCGTGTTGTACATGGCAAGAGCGACACCCTTGCCCTTGAAGTCGTACACGTTCATTTCTGTTGGCTTCGATCCATCCTCGGGCGTGAAAGTGAGCGTAAGTTTGCCTGGTCCAGGAGCAAGGAAGTCGGTGGATCGATACTACGTAGGTGTGTCAGCAATTAGACAGCAGACCTCTCGTGTACTGTTAGAGACGTCAGACTCACCTGATCACCAAAAGCGTGTCGTCCAATGACAATAGGTTTAGTCCATCCTGGTACAGGTTTGGGAATCTTCTCCAAGATAATAGGTTCTCTGAAAACGGTGCCGCCAAGAATGTTCCTGATCTGCGGGTCCATCAGCAACGATCTCACCACTGAGGCACTACCGCCAGGGAGAAATGACTCACAGTTCCATTTGGACTTCTCCACATCTCTTTGAGGTTGAACTCTTTGACTCTAGCCTCATCGGGAGTGATAGTGGCACATTTAACACCCACGGAGTACTTCTTGATGGCGTTGGCCGAGTCAATCGTGACTTGGTCATTGGTCTGATCATATAACCTGGATCAGCTGCCTGCATGTATGCTGCATGGAGACTTACAGCATCACGATTCTCCATGCCCAAGTCGTAGTATTTAAGGTCCACATCGACGTACGGCAGAATAAGCTATCAAAGCAGAAATGAGCATACATCAGCTAGAACTCCTCCCATCAATTTCCCTTGTGGTGTCCACATCAAGGTATTTGGTCCACTCACCTCCTCCCTGATCTTCTTCCAGATGATCCGGGTCATCTCATCACCGTCAATCTCGACCACCGGGTTCTTGACCTTGATTCTTTCGATCGCAGCAGCATAACCTCTGGAAGCCAGAACGAAGGATAGGGGTTGGGCGCGGAGTGCTCGGAGCGGCCGAGCAGCTCGCACAAATGAGGAAGAAGGACGTGATAGGAGCTGTACCAGGACAACGTCATCAGCTTTCAATCCGAAGCTGCCAATCTCTTGAACAAAAGAGAGCTCCATCGATCATCACAGGATAGGAAGCGCATTTATTGAGCTCTCGGTTGAGCAACCGGGGGGAAGCTACACCTACCATTTGATGGTATATTCTTGGGATATACTCTATGGGGTGTATCTCAGCAAGACCAGATGGCCGATGACGAGGACGTTCAAGATGGGTTGGGTGGATACTTGGAGGGTATATATAGTATGGGGGGGGATGGTGAGTCACATGCGAGTGCAGTATTTTGCCGTCGCTGGGTTCGCAAATTCGGCCGGTCGTTCCGGTCGAATCGGGACCTTTTTCGGGCGGTAGTCACGTGACCCACACCTCCACGTCAGTCGCGCTCAACTGAAATCCAAAGGTCCACGTCTGAAATCATCGATACTATTCCATCCCGACTTCTGTCATTCTCACTTCACGAAGGGGTGTCTGCATCTCTCGCCACACAGGATCATTCCTATCATGAGGTTAGCCCTCCTCCTTTTGCTCGCTCCCGTCATCCGAGCTGCAGTGCTCGCCATAGACTACGGCGCAGAGTTCACAAAGCTCTCTCTTGTGAAACCTGGAGTTCCTTTCGATGTCGTTTTGGACAAGGACAGTAAAAGAAAGATCCAGAGTGTCGTTGGTTGGAAGCGGGATGAGCGGGTGTTTGGACAGGAAGGAAAGATGACGGTGAGTTGTCTTTTTGCAAAAGTACTTGCTAATATCCAGGCAACACGGTTTCCAGAATCACATTACCCCTACGTCAAACCTTTATTGGCTGCTACAGATCTGCCGACTCTCCCATTGTACCCTACTCCTCCCACAATAGTCAACGATACTCTGATATTCCCTCATTCATCCCCCCCTGCTCACATTGTGCCACCTCCTTCGTGGTCCCCGACCGCACTCTTAGCCCACCAGATATCCTACTTTCGCTCACTCGCCGAATCCCTTCATCCTGTCGGCAGCCCTGTAGAGCCAATCACACAAGTCATCGTCACTGTTCCAGCATGGTGGACACAGGCTCAACGTCGAGCCTACCGGGACGCCCTTGATCTACAAGGTCTGTCCTGTTTGGCAATGATTGGGGAGGGAACAGCTGTGGCTCTAAACTACGCTATGACAAGATCATTCTCCGCCCCAGAATATCACATCGTCTACGACTCTGGTGCAATGCAGACTACAGCCACGGTGGTAGCTTTCTACCAATCGTCCTACCTTCCTACGCCCAAAAGCAAAACGCCGATTAACACCACTCATATAGAGGTCTTAGGAACTGGCTGGGAGGAGGTTGGCGGTGTCATGCTGGATCTGGCTATTCGGGAACATCTGGTAGCGCTGTTCAAAAAGTCAAGTGGACTGGATGTGACTTCTGATGCTCGGGCGATGGCCAAGCTGTCCCGAGAGGCGAATAGGGTCAAGCACATCCTCAGTGCCAATCAGGATTCAGCCGTGAACGTGAGTCTTTCCATTGTGAATGTGGCTGACTTGAGCCAGATCGAATCCCTGTACAACGATGTCGACCTCCGTGGCCGTCTGTCTCGTTCTGCACTCGAAGAAGCGATCAATCCACTTCTCCCTCAGTTCACCTCCCCCATCAGCTCAGCCCTCGCAGCCGCCAATCTTACATTGGCGAACATATCCGATATCATCCTGTTCGGTGGAAACTCCAGAGTCCCCCTCATACATAACGCAGTGTCTGAGCTCGGAGCTCCAATCGCTCAGAACGTCAACACTGACGAAGCGGCCGTTCTCGGGGCGGCCTACTATGGTGCAGGTCTGAGTCGTTTGTTCAAGATGAAGAACCTCGACGTGATCGAGCGAAGCGTCCACGAAATTACCATCGAGGAATCAGTGGTATTTGAGAAAGGTGCTCGACTCGGTGAACGTCGGAGTCTGTCCTCGCCACCCACCACGGATCTCACTATCGACTTTGCACAAGCTGGACAGCCCATTCTCTCCGTCCAATTGGTCGACGTCCCGACAGCTCTTGCCAATTTCACCTCCTCGAATCCCGTCGTCAACCTCACGATGAGACTAGACCACAGAGGACATTTGGCAGCTGCCAACGCGGTCCTTGTTTCAGGCGGTAAAGCCGGAGTAGCAGATGCCATCAAGGGTCTCTTCACCAAGCAGAAGGATGCAGAGGACGAGACAGAAGACACGGCATCTAAAGTTGCCTTGCGATTCCGGGAAAAACACTTGGTGAAGCACATGTCAGGAGAGGAGAAACGGATAACCCAAGCTCGGTGAGTTGTCTATTATTCATTCGACAAAACAGTCTGACCTCGTACAGTCTCACTTCGATCGCTTCGTTCGAAGCCGCCAAAGTCGCCCGTGAAGAAGCTCGAAACCTCCTTGAAGGGTATTTGTACAGACTACAAAATTTGTTGAGCCACGAGGCAGACAACCGAGCTCTACATGAATTTGCAACAGAGGCAGAACGGTCGACCATGAGCAAGCTCCTCAAAGAAACCTTCGAGTGGCTAAGTGACGAGGCGGAACGCGCAAACGAAGCTACACTAAAAGCAAAACGACAAGCACTAGAGTAAGTTCTAGATCCGCTTCCAACCCCCTGTCCCCTGCCCCTGTCCCATCTCTTACTAACTCTGCACAGAACCCTCGAACAACCCATCATAACGCGGTTCAAAGAATTCCAAACCCGCCCAAAAGCTATCGAAGACTTCCAACAAGCCATGTTCAATGCTCGCGCATTCTTCGTCGAAGCCCAACAGAATCGCACAAAAGCACTCGAAGCCGTTGCAAACTCCTCCCCTGAAAATCCAGTGGCCCCGCCGAAATTCACAGAGGCGGAGTTACTGGTCGTCGAGGAGATGTTGAAGGATAATGAGGGTTGGATGGATGGACTCATGAAAGTCCAGGTGACGCTTGAGAATGAGAAGACGAATGATCCTGTGATTTTCTCCAAGGATTTGGATGAACGAGGGAAGACGTTACAGACTACTGTGAGTTTTTTACATGACCTTCTCTCTTCTTGGTCATTTGACTGAAACTTGGTGACGATAGGTATTGAGATTGGTTAATAAAAAGGCTCCAAAAGCTCCAAGACTCGTGACGAAGAAGGCGGAACCATCAGCAAATGCAGATGAGGCGGAGGCTACACCGACAGATAGCTCGTCAGGTCCTGTTCCTTCGGATTCGGGAGTTCCGGTGCACGAAGAACTGTAAGAGGAAGGGGTGGTAGATCATAGAAAATCATGACATTGCATACCATCTTCAATTCTTGTATGCCGTACAACATTGTCCTCACTGAACCAGTGAGGAAGGTATAACTATGCCTGGTATTAATTTTACCCCGAAACACTACCCTACTCCCCTAACGCCCCTCGGACTTCTACGATGTCCTCGACGTCCCTCTGAGCTTTTGTCTTTGCATACAGAACGGGACAGTCGATGGAATCGCATAATACCCTATCGCCTAGTGGTGTTGCTGAACAGGACGCGCAGATTCGATGCAGGTCTGATAAACGGGTCGTGGCGAGATGGTCCCGTGAGAGGAGGGCGTGGGTTGTAGTCGCTGGATCCGATTTACATGCGCTACAGATGGCTTTTGATGAGAAAGTTCAGAGTCAGCTATAGCCCTACAAAAGATGGGTAAGGTGAAAATTTGAGGGGCTGCCGATGGAGAGCAAGAGAAGGGGAAAGGGGAAAGAAGGTAGGCATACTCGACGAAGATTCTACACCGCAGATCGCACAATGACTCGACCGGAAATGGGCATCGATCCTCGTTTTTTGATTTTCATTGTACTTTCCAACTCGCTTTGTCCGCGGCATACTGTCATACCAATTCTCCACATCCGCTCCAACAAGGTTGAAGATCCGTGAGAGAGGTGGGATGAGGAGGTTCCGAATATAGTATTCCGCATCGATACCCAACGATCTGGTCCATTACTATCAGTCTAAATACTGTGTGCAAGAATAAGGTAAAATATACCGATTCTGCAGCATCTCCTCAGGTGTCCTAGCTCGATCTATCAATTTCCGCCCCTCAGTGTTAGAAACGATGTAAGGAACCCTTTCGGCGTATTGCGGTTCGTCACGAGGATCCTTGAGGATCCTTCGGTATGCCACTGCTGCCCCAGGTGGCGGGACACCTTTGTCTCTACGCTGTCAGTGCGATCATTGTGCACAACTCACGAGTATGAGCCCAGACGAACTTCCTTAGCGATGATGAAGTCCTGCATAGATATCCTCCCCTGTAAGATCTTTGTCCATTCCTGCCGACAAAACTCTTTGATTTGCGACAAGTCTTGGTGGCGGAACAGCATTCTTCGGAGTCAGCTCAGGTGATGACCTCTCTCACTCACTTCAGGCACACCTCTTCGATCTTCTGCTGAGCCGGGAACCCGTCACGTCGAATAGTCTCGATGCCTTTGGCATCAAAACCTGGCTCCATCTCATCGGGGTGCTCATACTTGAATCCGACGTATCGTTTCTTCGCCATGAGGACTGAACCCATGTAAACCTGTTCGGCGTCAGCAAGGATCACAGTGTAAGACTGACCTTTTCGAATTTCAGCTTGATTGGCTTTGGGTTCAGCGCGGTGACTGTATCGGCAATATCGTTGCCAACTTTGAAAGCTTGTTCTTTTGAGCGCCCGGGGAGAGCAATAAACAACGAGTCGGTGTCGCCATAGATGACCTGGGCACCCCAGTCCGCACGTGAGTGGATGAGTTCCTGTGCCTACCAAGTCAGCATTCCATCCCCCGTTAAGTACACACCTTCTCCAACGTCTCTCGACCAGTTTGGACAATTGAATCTGCCACTTCGATACAAGGCATTCGTCCAGAGTACGTAGCACTAGTGTACCCATAGGTGACATTCTTATGTCAGCTCGTATCGAACCCTCCGACCTACCGCCATGAGCTTAAGGCCAAGTTGCCGAGCATTGAGCAGTTGTAGCAAAGCCTACTCGTCAGATCAAAAACTATCATGCAACCCACCTTATCCCCACGGCCACCCTTCATGGCATGTTTAACCATTACCCTTGTGTCTAGAATCTCTCCCAGCATTTTGGCCAACAGACTCTTCCTCACAGCAGGCTTTACAAATACCATCCCATTCGGAGTGACGGTAAGATAATCCTTCAGGAGCTCCAATAGACCATCAGGAACTTTCAGCTCTGTGAATCCAAATTTATCCGTTCCCTTGAACTTCTCCACACGTCCCAAGCACGTAGAGTAGCATATGTTGTACGCTATCATCACCGATGGGTACAGGGACTGAAAGTCGAGCACAACAATGGGATGATTGTAATATTTCGATTCGGGCTCGGCGATGAGTGGGGTAGCGAAAGGTGCATTCTGTAGTCCCACCTGAACGGCATCAGTGGAGGAGATGAATGATGGACGTACTTGTTGCTTAGACGGCGAGACCAGAACAAAGCTTTCCGGTTTGGCGATTCGAAACATGAAGGACTCCACCTTGAACTGTGACCCTCTGAACATGACAGACGCAAAGTCGACCCCAAAGACTCGAGCGAATTCTCTGCCGGGACGGGACAATTGTCAGCAAAGACTTCTCAATCCCATCGCGTGTAGACAATCTTACGCGTTTTTTGTGACAACTTCCGCCGCATCCAAGATCTCCACACTCATCACGACGCGTTGAAAGAAATACTTCAAGACTCGAAAAGTATGGGAAGGGTTTTTACTCTTCCACAGGGCGGTAAGACTGGCAGCGGAGTAGTGCGGGATTCTGAGAGTCAGCGTAACCAGGGTTCTTGCGAGCTTACCGTTGATGCAAAAGATGGAATACGACGTTCTCGAAAGTATACTGAGTCAAATTCAATTCTGATCTCAAGATACGCCAGATATTCAAAATGTGTCGACCGGAAACTTTGAAGGTTGAGGTGTGAGTCGCTGAATAGACATCCTTTCTCGCTCCTCCATAACCAGAAACAACTCTTGAAAGTGATTCCGTCAGGTCAGTTCCTGTTGATAGTCAGCGGACGCAGCCACTCGTCACGTACCAAAGGCCTCGGCTGCTCTGGCTGCTAAGAATCCCCAAGAAGAGTTATGTAGTTCCCATCCGGCCAACACATCTGGATCCCAACTCTTCACACAGTCGATCACCCAGTTGATCAGGTCGAGCTCGCTATCTACCACATGGCATGGAATTCCGTCTAACTTTACTCTCTCAGAGCGCGACTGGGAGCTATCAATAACCACATAGCCAGCATGATATCCGGGGAAAGCCGTCGTGTCAGGTAAATTCTCATCTTCGTTTTGGTAGCAGAAGAAGACCGCGGTGAGTTCATCCTTTTCTGGATCAGGAAGAAGCTGGTGTCGGGATTGTGCTATCAAATCCCCTTAGCCTCCCACTACGTTACAAAATACACTAGCTTACCGAAAACCTCCAGAGCCAGCAGAGACATATTTTGATGCTCCCGCTCCGTATCTTTCGTCTTCCGCTTTTGAGAAAATTTGAAACCGTATTTACTCTTTTGCGTCGGGTTCTCAAGCTGTTTATCAGCGCATGAAACGCCGGGAGACTCACTTGTGACGATAGCGTTTTGTCCAGCACTGAATGAATTAGCTATGAGGTTCACAACGACATGCATACCTTCAGCAGCATCCGCCTCGAGGCACCAATCTACGACTTTCCGCCTTGATATTGGCGGTGGTGCGTATTCCCAGCCGTGTCTCATAGAGGCCGAATTCGGAACGTAAGCCTTGTCTTCCAGGTGGAAGTCTTGCAGTTCATTAACTCCATTCCCTTTGAGTGCGAACATTCGGCCGGCAAACATTTTCGGTCGACTCGGTACGTCCGTTGGATTGGAGTAATACGGATCCTGGTAGATCACCGAAGGTTCGTCATAGTCCTCCATCGAAGACTCCACTTCCCGGGCAGTAGGTGGTGGCTGGTGAAAGGTCCACGCTGTCGTCGAGAGGCCGTTGGACTTTCCCGATTCTCCACTTGACACCGAAGCCCGTACTGGTGTACTACTTAATATAAGAGGTTGCGAACTAGCGATCCGAACTTTCTTTGCAGCGCTTTGTCCAGCTGTCCCAGGCGGAGGATCACCGTTTTTCAATGTTGGACTCGGTGCCCTACGCTTACGATTCTGAGCTGCAGGCGTTGCAGGGGCCTGCTGTGGCGGGGGGAAGAAGAAATCTGCGATTTCCGCCTCCGAAGCGGACTCTACGGGCTTGACATCGGTAGGCTCGTCGTTGGCTTTCGGCTTTTGGTCTTCAGGCGATAAGACTCGTACTCGAACAGGACTGCCCTCTTCGGGTGACGGTGACTGCCAGTTTGCCTTCTTATGTGGCGGCAGAACCACTGTGTTGGGTGGAACGAAGGGTGAAATCCTGTGCGTGGATGGAGAACCTGACGGCCTTGGTCGATTCCTCGCGAAGAGGTTGCGAACTAATGAGCTGGGAGTCCCCCTATCACTCGGAGTTTTCGGTTTCGTCGGAGTTCGAAGACGGTTATCGAAGGGTGAAGATGGTGACAGGGAAGATCGATCAAGGATAGTGCTAACAATCAGCCCTAGACACATCTTTCACCCACCTTAAATCCCCAAAACCGGCTTCCTCAGTGATGCGCTGATATCTATCAAATCGTCGCCGATCAGTATTTCCGCCTGACCGAGTGGAAGGTGTCATGGTGGAGCTGGGTCCACGTCGTCTGGGAGTGAAAGGCCCTCCACCGGCAATAGCCTTCTGGTACAGGTTATCGAGCTCGGCATCATCGTAAATATCACTGCCTTCGTTGGTCGCTTGACTGGCTCGAAGACGCTGTCTCTCTACAGCAATATGGTGAGCATCTTCTTCATGTCTTCGCCGATCAGCTTCTTCCTCCTCATCCTCATCCTCATCCACGATGTCTCGATCTCGCTGGATATTGTGACTGTTGACTTCCGCCTTGACAGTCAGGCCTTGCAAGGCTTGGGTCATAGCTGCTGCATGAAACGGATTTTCTTCCTCAACTTCTGTCTCGGCGTCCTCGCCGTTCTCTCCATCGTCATGTTCTCTTGTTCCTTGCGATTCAGGAGCCTTATGGTCCAGCGGGATACTTGAACTCTTGGATGGCGATGAGTAGGTGTAATCCGGCGAGGTTGACAGGATCTGTGATGATGCTGGCTGAAATCTTGTAGAGCGACGAGATCTTTGTGTTGACTTGGGAGGTTTGTCAAACTTGGGCCAATGGGCCGCAACAGCTTCAAAGGTGGTCATGATCCACTGAGCCGGTCAGCACAATCATTCCGCCAACTGACATGCCTTATCGTATTTCCCCTTCTCACCCTCTTTTCCCAGTGATACATCCCTGGCAAACTTCTCGAACGTTATCTTCCCCTTTCTTTTCCTCTCATTTGCCATCCGGTCCTCAAGAATCGCCCAAAGCTCGTCAGAGATCTTCCAGTCCCCCCCTTTGTTGTTCATCGGCTGACCATCAACCAGATAGCCGAGCTCTGAGCTTGTCCTTACTCTACTACTCCCACTACCTGGCATCATCCCGGTCTCGCTCAGAGTTAACCCTTTGCTTGCTCTCCGTCTCCGTTCATCCTCCCATAGCTCCCGCATGGCAGGGACGAGTTTTTCTTCGGGATCAAGAGGCTGCTTGAGAAGTTCTACGAAGTCTTGATGCAGCTTCCGAGGTACTAGTCGGTTTCTGTTGAGGATGTGATTTGGCAATACATCGATTTCCAGCGGGGTGAAGGTGTCTTTTGGCGGCGAAAGAGCATGATCGTACCGCATTGCTTGAGGAGCTGTCAGGCTGTTGAATATCGTCGGCGGACCAGAAGGAGGGGAATCGTATGGATCTCCGTCTACAGATTATCAGGGCCGATCGCCAGAGTCTATCGCTCACCAGGTAGTGGTTCTCTGAAGTTCCCTCCTCCGAGATCCAGCCATCCACAACCGTAGAGATCAAAATCGCACATGAACTGAAGAACATGGCTCATATGAGCTTCATGAGGTTGCCATTCTCTTCCGAGGACCACAGATTTCCTCAACTGTTCCAAAGCGACATACATCCTCTGAGGATTAGCCAGAGATACCTTGAGGAAGTACGAGTAGCCTAAGTGATACCCATAAAACGGGACCCCCTTGACCAGCATGACCGATACGACATGTAAATGTTTCGGATCGGTACCACCACCATGTTTCGAAGCGTTATTGTCGCCCGTCGGATTCTGTCTCATAGCAAGACAGATAGCGTGATTGAGACTGACGGCGAATGCCTGACAATACCTGATAACCCGTTCGGGTTTCAGAGGATCGACAGCGTCCATAGGGAATGGTACATAGAAATATGGATAGCATAGATGGATGTTCGCGCAGATCTTCTGCAGACCAGGTGTCGTCCCGAAGATACGGAGGACGGGCATACGGTCGGGAATGGTCCCTACTGGACAAGCTGTGCCCGGTGTCGTTGGAGGGATGTAAAGCTCCCGGAGAGTTGGGAGCGGCGATGACATAGTTGAGGTGATGTGGGTGATCCGAAGGCGGAGGACGGGACGAGCCTCCGGATCACCTTGGGTCTGCATCTTGGTGTCAAGTGGGGGTAGACGATAATTATAGCATAGCCGTGGAGTAGATGTAGTTAGATGGGCAGATGTGATGTTGAAGATGACTGGCAACACAAAGTGGAGGGCCGGTTGATTGCCATTTCCGCCGGGAACAACCACACCACTCAACCCTCTTGCTTCTCTACTTTGCTCCCCTTTAACGTCGACACGCCCCTATATCATGCCGCTCAGTGATGTCCTGGATGCTCTGCAGTTCGGGGAGGCTCCATCTGGTCCGTCCAAGTCAAACAATGGATACAAGTGAGGCGCATCGCAAGGATAATAGCTAAACTACCCAAAGGTCCCCAGCCAGTGTTGTTCTTTCAGCTCGACAACAGGAAAAGACGGTCTCAGTGGAGGATGTCACGCTGGATGGCCCTCAACTAGATAATGTCAGTAAACTACTCCGAGCGTCACTATTTCTGACTGACGATCATCCGCAGGAGATAGCCCTCCTCATATCCCAGTATTTGGAGTCAAAATCCCACTCCCAAATAGCCCGTCTTCTAGACGAGGAAGTGACGGGTCAACTTCAGCTCGAGAATATCCGGCAAGAGGATATCGATAATGTCGAAAATGCTATTCTAGGTATGGCGTTTGGCTGAACGGGCAGAGCTCAAGCTGACAATACGGACCAGACGGCGACTACGGGAGTTTGGAATTATTGCTAGCGAAACCTGGTCTGTTGAAACCGCAGAGTCAACGGGCTTTCTTATACATGTGCTGGAGACAGCAGTTTCTTGAGCACATTGAGAATAGTGAGCTTGGCACCTACTCAGGTCTTCTGGCACAGACTGATGAGTGATTCGAATACAGGAGAATCGCAGAAGGTTGGTCCAACATGAACGTTTCAAACCACGTCTGACGCCAACGCCCCATATCATAGGCTTTCAACCTTCTGCAAAAACGACTGAAACCACTCGAACACTACCAGCCAGTACCGTACGACTTCTATAACCTCGCCTATCTCACTTCAGCATCTACAGTACATGACGCTCCCAGCTTCAGGGATTGGGCCGGCGTGGGACCAGAAAGAGACAGGTTGGTGGAAATGTGGAAAGAATTGACCGAGAGCGAAAGAAGAGGTGCTCAAGGTGAGTCTAGATTCTTCGTAGCGTGTCTTCACCAACACTTGAGCTGGATACTTATCAGTCGTTAGGAGTGGAGAAGCCCTTTATACCTCCTAATCGATTGGTCACGCTCCTCAAGCAGGCTGCGGCCTGGCAGATTCAGAATGCTAGCGCAGGCCGTGAAGGACCTTATGCTTTTTCGAGGTGGGTGTGGATGTTGATAATACCGCTTGGAGGAGGGACATGTCTGACAGCTCTCACAGTCTTCTCCAGGATTATCAGGCTTTTGCCATGCCCAACCGTCTGGCCTTCATCGTCCGAGGTCATACTGCCAACGTGAAATGCGTCGATTTCATCGGCGAAACGGGATGGGCTGTCAGTGGCTCGAGGTGAGCTAAATAGGGACCCGTCGCAATGCCACCATTTTATGTTCGGCAGCTTCACTGACTTGGGTCGACAGCGATGCAACACTACGGATATTCTCTGCGGTTGACGGATCGCTGCAGCATCTTCTCTCAGGCCATACATCGAGGATATGGGACTGCGCCCCATCCTCTTCCGGATCCATGATAGCTAGTGCCTCCGGTGACGGCAGTGTCAGGATTTGGTCGGCTCAGAGCGGGGCTTGTCAAGAGGTATTGAACGGCGATGGAGGAGACGTGTATAGCGTCAAGTGGAGACCCGGGCGAGAGGTTTGTCTGCTCATCCACATACTAAGTCATCGGCGCGGTGAACTGATATAAGCGCTCAGGATCAAGTAGTCTCCGCTAGCTATGACAAGATCTTACGGAGTTGGGACGTGGAGACGGGGAAGCAGATCCGGACCTTCTCGGGCCATAGTCAGAGTACCTTGGCCGTAGCGTTTGATCCCAATGGGAATCTGATGGCGTCAGGGTGAGTAATTGATCACGCTGTTTTTCGAGGATGACTTGAGAAGCCGGTAACTGATGGCTGGCCTTTCTGTCAGGTCCAAAGACAAACAGATAAGGCTGTGGGACGCTGTTGGAGGCGTTTGCGTACATACGATGCCAGCTTGTCTGGGTGAGATCTCGTCAGTGGAGTTCGATCGTGAAGGGAAATATCTTTTGGCGGGGTGCAAAGACAATTCGAATAGGTTGTGGGATCTTAGAATGGTGTGTTCGCTCCTGCTCTGATTATCGGGGTTCTCCATGCTAATGACGGGGTTGCTAGCAACATAATCTGTATCGCTATACGGGTCATCAAAACACTTCTAAGAATCTCATTAGGGCCCATTTCGCATCGCCATCATCGTCGCTGATCATATCTGGCTCGGAGGATGGTCAGGTCTATATTTGGGATAGGGAGGGGACGGTCTCTACCAAACATCCCTCGGCTACTACGGACAATACCACCAATTCTATGGCTGTGCCCTCCCTTGCCAATGGGCGCGATCAAACTGCTCCCAGGGGAGTTCCGATCACAAATCCCTACATAACGCCCGTCCATCAATCGAGCTCATCGTTCTCGTCACCTCCACTTGTACCGAGCTACAGCACTATCCCGCAAGCTAATAAGAGCTCTGCAGCGTACTACCCACCCAGAGATCGGCAGGCTACTGCGTCTGTTGGACGGACAGGGACGGCGGTGACGATCAGACCACTAGAGGTGTTAGAGGGGCATGGGAGGGGTCCAGTATTTGACGTGAGATGGGCGATGAAGGGGGTGGTCAGTGCTAGTCAGGATGGGGGAGTTGGTGTTTGGAGAGTCGGTGTGAATGGGTCAGCAGAGGAGGAAGCTTGAGTTGCTGTAATTTGCTACTAGTGATGGTACGAGTGGCTGGGCGGGTGTTGCTAGGACGGTGTGCGATTGGTTGTGTATTTTCGTTGATCACGAAGGGACGGCTTTGCATAGGTTTGATGCCACCAAATGTGAGAGGTTATATATACATTGCAGATGTACTGATGGGGAGGGACTATGCGTCGCATGGTACACGGGCGCTGATGTTATCAGGTGAGGCGCAGTAGTATTCGTAGGTCTAACACTTGCAAGCTATTGTTGTTGTCAAGGTTGTTGTCCATGCAATGATGGCGGTGTGGTGCAAGTGTGTCCATGCGACAAGCATAGTTGAGAATTAGCATCGTGGCACCCAAATGATGAGCATGATTGAGACCATCCGTCAACCCCGACGACCGAGACATGTAGGGGTCGACTGAAGACATTTAGGGTGGAATAGTTGAGTCTCCGGATTATAATTATCACAATCCTATACGTCGATGTACATCTCAACCAGGACAATGGATTCCCGTCGGCTACCAGATATTCAAGGTTGACCGGGTCGATTACACGGGCGATGCTTAAATGGTAAGGGACTGGCCCCGTGCGCCCGTCCAAAGTAACCTACGGTGCCTGAAAGGAGGGGGTCAGTGATGGGAAAGGAAGCGGGGGCGCCAAGCCACCAGGGTGCCCTAAGCGCGTCCCATCCAGTTGCAACGCGTCCATCCCATCCCCCCTTCACAGGTCACAGTGGCAGAAAAAGCTTATCCAAACCATCCAGTAACCAAAGTCAAACTGTACCGTACCAGCTATACCCACCCCCTGCTCCTGAAGATCTCGGTCCGTCCCATAAGTTAGGTCAGGCGAGCTATCCAGAGGATCGCGAACCCTTTGCCCCCATTCCCCTTCATTGTCATTTTGGAGAAGGTGGAATCTTGTCGTGAAGTGAAGACTGAAAGAGGTGAAGAACGACCTGTGATCTTCACTACCATCATTTACATTACGACTTGCGAAGCGATTTGGAGGGGACAAACATAGACGCAGATACCAGATCGTCCCCGTTTCACTTCTTCACCTAGACTACGCTAGAGGCTAGACACGAATCTCCCGGATCTCCTACGAAACGACCTAAACGACCATCCGAGCCACCGGGATTTGACGATATCTCAACGGGCTTTGCGTTTCTTGCCTATCATAGCCACCCCCTAGCGACAGCGGACCAGCTAGACGGTAGTGTCTATCGTCATCCGCCCTTTGATTGCTCGCGAGGTGGAGGCGCTAGCACGGTACCAGTCGACCGCCTTTGGCTCTTCCTTTCATCATACTCGTGAATCTCTCCCCGTTGGTTCACAATCCATATCAACAGGTCGTCTGACAACTGGATCCCATCTCATTACATCAAACTCGGTGGTATAGCAATTAATCGGACTAAAGGGGAAATAGCAACAAATCTCATTGAGATCTGGATACGTTCACCTGGGTAAGTCTCGTGTCCCGTTGAATGAACATCTACCCTCCCTCTCATCCCAAACCGCCTCTCCTCATCGTATATTTGTTCTCGTCAATTTCAATTTCGTCTAGGCCCTGGGCTGGCAGATATCAAGCCGGCGCACCGCTCGGCACCCGACATTGAAAAGTCGGGGTAGCTCGTCGACGGCTCGTGGCGGTCGTGATTAGAACGCTACCCTTCCAGTGATAACATTGGGAGTGAATCGTCGAGATCCGTCTCTTTGGGGTGAACCCCCCAGACTCTGATGGGACTGTGGTCGTGACACTATTCGTGATAATCATACCTCTCCTCGGCGCTGATATATACTACCCAGACGTCTAGCTGTCATCCACTGCTTTCGCCATGTCGCTCCTGATACCCAGGCCTCAAGAGCCTGAACGGGCATCAGTCCTCCTTCCGACTGTCAAATGTTCGTCTTGCGGGGGATCTATCCCCCTCTCCTCTTTGGGTGACCACGTCTGTCGACCCGCTCCCAACTCCCGTCCTTCAGGTGGTGCTCGTACCGCACCCCGCCCTTCCCAAATCACGATCCCCGACCGACGACCCGCCAACGCCCAAGCCAGCGGAAGCGGACTTGCGTCTCGCTACAACGCCGCAGGACCGTCCTCTCAATCCGACTTTCAAATCCCTCCAAGACCTCCATACGCCTCGTCCAACTCTTCCCGGTCCTCACCTGGAAATCTCAGTATCCCATCGCCCAATGGGTTATATCCCAGTCCAACAGTCCGCACACCGTCGCCTACGAATCCGTTCTTCCCTCATCCTGTGCAATCTGCTAAACCATCACCACCACCACCTCCGCCCGTTGTCCACGGTCTGGGATTGGGTATCGGAACTGGGGCCGGGACCTCTCAATCTCAGCCTCCAGTCCCGTATCAGAGTGCTCGACCGAATCCTGGGGAGATCATTAGACCGGCTGATCAGGGGAATGTGGCTCAGCCTGATATGCCGGATACCACTACAGGAGGGGGAGCTGGGATGGCCGGAGTTGGGAGAAGAGCATTTGCCGCTGCTGCTTGGGGCGTTAGGGCTGGTGTGGCGTTGGCAGCAGCGACACGACCTGCTCAAGAGCCTAGTCAAAGAGAGCAAGAAGGAGCCTATCAACCTCAACCTCAACCCCAAGGTCAATCACAATACCCACCGCGCCCTGCCTTTCAACACCACCCGCAGTCGGCACCGCAAATCTCACAGAGCAGTAATAATCGCCCGGGACCTAGAGATCCGCCCCTCTTACCCAAAGTGCCTTTGTCCGGGCGACAACGGACTGGTACCGTCTCCAACGCTTCTCGACCTACCGATATTCCACAGCAACGTCCCCAGTCTCCACCATTACCATCGGTGTCTGCACAGTCGAAGTCGTCCGTTCCAGAGGTCAATCGGCGTCCTTCATTTTCGTCGACAGCTACTGATCCCTCGTATACGCCACAAATACCTAGTCCTCCCATGCCGTCCGGCGGCAACTCTCAATCGTCTGCAGGGAAGTTGCCGTTTTTCGAGAGATACAAGCAGCTCGTTGGCGCATCTTCGTCGGGCTCAGGGTCGTCTAATGGTTTGACTCAAGCCTTGGGTTTGGGACGGCGGACATCGGGAGACGATAATGGAATGGCGTTAACGGATTCGCCACTAGTCGCAAGTCCAGTGCAGACCTCATTCAACATTGATGATGAGGATGAACTAGAGGGATCATCATTGCCGTGGGCTACACCTCATCTCGCTGAAATGCCGCCTGCAGTGAAGCCTTCATCGAAGGTGGCCGCTCAAACTTCGGTTCCACCTTCTCGATTGCATAACCGATACCACACCGAGGGATCTGTTGCGTCTTCCTCATCCTCCATGTCGTCCGCTTCGAATTCGGTCTCCAATTCCCTCAGATCAGGTCTAGGCTCTGGATCCGGCAACAGGGGTCCAGCCTCGGGAAGCGGGGAGAATGAGGAGGTAATCACGCCGTCTCAGAGCTGGGAGGGTCTTGCGCAACGTGCCAATGGGACCCGAGGGGAGGCTAGTAAGGATACAATTGGCCTCGGTATCGGCGAGCTCTCCAGCTCATTGGAGAAAGACCGCATGATTGGGAGACAGAAGCTGCTTGCCCAGATCGGGGAGGAAGACGAGGATGATCGAGTGGATGGTGGGGGAATGGTGTTTGAGGAAGAGGGTGTCGAGGACGATGATGAGGGTGAACGTCTGGTCTTTGGGGCCACACCGAAAGCTCCGCGTACAGGTCGCTTGTCGGGGGCTCGGAGGGGCTCAGGAGACGCGCGACTGGAAAACCGGACGTCGGATTCGACGAGTACCACTCACCCGAAAGCACCTACGAGACCGGGCCTCACAATGTCTGGTTACAGTAACGAGCACACCAGAAGTCGGACTGTCCCAGAATACCGACGCGGGTCTTTCGAATCGTCCCCACCAGAATCGGAATACCACCGACCTCAACCTTCCAACACCTCCCGGCGAGCAGTGAAAACCTGCGTGAAGTGTCATGAGCAAGTGGGCGGCTCTCGGCGCTTTGTGGAACGCGATGGGGTGGTGCTGTGTGAGAAGGATTGGAAGTTGCTGTATTTGCCTAGCTGCCGGAAATGCGCTTTGCCGATCGAGAAGTCGGCGGTCAGTTCTTCGGATGGTCAGTTGAAGGGGAAGTGGCATCGGGCTTGCTTTGGGTGTTCGAGGTGTGGGAAACCGTTTGAGGGCGATAGCTTCTATGTGTTGGGCGGGAAACCTTGGTGTCAGCATCATTATCATGAGGAGAAGTGAGTATTGTTTACTCCCATTCGTATGAGCCAATCAACGTCATTGGAGCCATGCTGACAATCTCTCAGCGGGACGTTATGCTCCGCACCAACATGCCGCCTACCAATTGAAGGCCCATGTATCCTCTCCCCAGGCCAAGGCTCAGCTGCACCCCAACGGTTCCACCCAGGCCATCTCCGCTGTGATCATCGCGGTGGAGTCTCGGGATCCCAGTCATGTCGAGATACGATGGACGAGTATTACGACGTAGCGGGTGGTCGGTATTGTGAGCGTCATGTTGGGGAGGTACTTCGTCGGGAGAGAGAGGCGGGGAGAGGTGCGAAGGGAGCCGCGGAGAAGAGGAGGACGAGGTTGGTGGATCTGTCCAAGGGGATGTATGCTTAGCGTGGGAATGGGATGGACATTTGGATTTTTCTTGGGCGTGATAGGACACTAGAGTTGCTTTGCATTATTTCAAGCTCGTAGAATACATAATACATGTCGATGGCCACTATCTGAGCCTTTACTGCTGCCCGCTGTTCTGAAAACATTGAGAGATGACAGAGCAGGCGCGTCGCCACCGTCAACAATTGATCTTGATTTTCTTAGCATCTTGATTTGATCGTTTTCTTCCTCTTCTCTAGGGACTTTTCATTTCTTGCTAATCCTAAACAGTCGATCAACCTCTTGAATCGTTCTTGATACACTAGCCCATCAGACGGTATGGACCTGTGATGCCGCCTGCTATTCCACCCTGCGGGAATCCTCTATTCCTAAGTTGGGTTGAAGGTATGTCCATTCTCCTTCGTTGATCGTCTCTCCCCGCCCTGAAACAAGTCTAAAACCGATCGCCTTTAATATGCATACAAGTATCACCTGATATGCAACATGAGGGTATCAGATAGTCTTGCTGACTTATTACCAACCCACAGAACTCCGCGACGAAGCTCGAGCGAAGGGAGCGAAATCAGCAGAGACCTATCAAAAGGCCTGCAACTCGTTGAAAAAGTGTCCAGTAGTTTACTCGAGGCCTAGAGATCTTGTTTGTCTGGCTGCGATTGGGCCTAAGACGGTGTCGATATTGGAGACGAGGTATAAGAAGTACTGCGAGGAGAATGGGTTGGCTGTCCCGGGTTCTGTGAAGAGTATGTTGTCGTTTTGCTTTCTTCCATTCTTGTGCAGCTATGTCTTCTTCACCAATCACCAATAGGATCAAGCTCAGTATCCCAATATCACTTCACTGATTCCCTGACGTAGAATCGAAGGCCAAACGTCCCCTGAAAGACGCAACCACCGACGAATCAGACGGATCCGACACCTCTATCCCAACTGATGCCAAAAAGGCCCGAGCGTCGACCAATCCCACTAAAAAGAAGCCTCCCAAAGCCTACGTCCCACAAAAAGGCTCAGGCGGATATGGTATCCTCCTAGCTCTCGTGCTAGCGATAGTGGAACCCACACGGAACACCCAGGTATTCTTAACTAAAGGGGAGATCATTAGGGTCGCTCAGAATTATTGCGATTCGAGTTACGAGCATGCTGAAAAGGGCGGATATTTCACGGCGTGGAGTACGATGAAGACGTTGGTTGCGAGAGGATATGTATATGTCACTGGGAATCCGCATAAGCATTGTTTAACGGAGGAGGGCTAGTGAGTTTTGTCTTTCTTTCCTAACTTTCTATTAAAAGTTCGTATGCCCGATGTCTGACATGACGGAACAGCGATGTTGCCATCGCCATACGGAATTTACGCCCTGAGTTTGCTCATCTACCTAGACACCCATTCCTCCACGAACCAGCGGATGATCTCTCTCTGAGGTCGGCTCTCCCATTACGACCGACTCCGTCTGCAGATTCCACTGCTGCTGGATCCGCCGCGAACATTCGCCATCAGAACGGAAATTCCCTCGGACACGCCCCGCCAATAGCTGCACGCAAGGGCCCTGACGTAAATTCCGACGATTCTGAACCAGAGGAACGGTTAGAGACAACACCAATGTCGCAGAACAAGGTTCCGCAGCTTCATGATCTTCCATCTCGGGTTTACGGAGAAGATGTTGGAGTCGAGCCCATCGTTGGTCCCAGCGACCCTCGCAAGGCCGTTGCAGCAGCCCCCCAACCTCTAGTGGACGAGGCAGATATTGAGTTCAGTCGAGCGTCGAAATTCGAGTTCTGGTATATCGGTGCGTGGCCTTGTTATGTGAAGTATACATGTGCTGACACCTTGCCAGACTCAACCGGTTCTCGCACCCCCAACTTGTCTTCTGCGGTGATCCGCCTCGATCCTGTCGATTTCATCAATATTCGAAAACTCGAATTCAGATCCACCCAACGTTCTCATCCTTTTGTCAACCAGTTGAGACTGGTCGACCAGGAGCCTCGACTCAGGGATACGTCTGGAAAATCGACATTGTTTGGGTTTATCGTCGAGGACGGTGCTCCTCCGACATGTAGCAAGTTCGGCGAGGATTCGAAAAATGCAATGGCCCGTGGACCATCTACAAAGCAAAATGATGTCTCCCCTCCTAGGTCTCGACCGCATCCTGCATTTCAGACATCAATGTTCGAGCGTACGATTTCTGTTCCGCTGTCTACTAATCAGAGTATCCTCCCGGCGGCTGGTTCACCCGACAAACAGCCCGTGGCAGGTCCAAGCCGCAGCCAATCCGCTTCGGCAGTTGCTGGACCCTCCAAACCAACACGCCAAGCACCTCGACTCTCGACCCATATGCCAGTCCCCAGCCCAAACCTTGACGACTTCACCGATCTCGCCCCCAAGTCAGGTTCTCTACCGCGACAGACCCAAACCTTCACCTTCACCCCGTCGGAAGCTATTGTCTTCCCTGCGGGATCCTTTGAAATCATCCTGATCGTTGATACTCGCGAGGTAGAGTCCAAGTCAAATCGTGACAAAATTGCGGAAACGCTACTAGCGAAGGGCGTTAAGGTTGAGACGAGAGCGCTGAAGTTGGGCGATATGTGTTGGGTTGCTAGGCTGTTGGATGGGTTGGGCGGGGAGGAGGATGAGTGCGTGTTAGACTATGTGGTGGAACGGAAGAGGCTTGATGATTTGTGCAGCAGTATTCGTGATGGGCGGTATACCGAGCAATGTGTGAGTGTAGTGTCCAATCGCCTCATGATTCTAATCGCAGCATTGCTTATTCTTGGCTGACCACTCCCTCAGTTCCGCCTTTCCAACTCGTGCATCAACCATATCTATTATATCGTAGAGGACTGGCAAGTCGCTGATCGAATGGCCCAAGACGGCCTAGCGATAATGACTGCCAAATCCCAACTCCAAACCATCAACCAATTCTTCTTGAAAGAGACTCACAAGCTGTCCGAAACCATACACTTCTTGGCTACCATGACCCAAGTCATCCAATCATCTTATCTCCAAACGGACCTCAGAGTCATTCCCACTCGCCACCTGTCCAGAGCATCTTACTCGGCTCTTCAAACTCATTTGAAGGAACAGTACCCGCTCGAGAGATATTTGACGAGTTTCCAGGCATATCAGGATTTGAACGATAAATCGGGTAGTAGGACTTTGAGGGACAAGTTTGCTAGGATGTTGTTATGTGTTAGAGGGATGAGTGCCGAGAGGGTCAGTGCGGTTTTAGAGATTTGGGAGACGCCAAGGGAGTTGTGGGACGCTCTCAAGGCAGGTCTTGATGATGGGGAGGGAGAGAGTCAACAAAAGCGTATTGGAGATGAGGAGAGTCAGTCACAGACGCCATCGCAATCGTCGAATCAGGCGGCGTCAGGGAAGGGGAAGAAAGGGAGAGCTGTGCCCGTCAGAGGTCCTGAGATGATATTTGCGGACAAGGTGAAAGGCGAGGGACGCCGGAAGATTGGAGATGCGCTTAGTAAAGATGTGAGTTTTCCGCACGATTGAGGAGGCTAGATAAGGGGGAGTACTGGTCGACACCAATGCGCTGAGCTGATCAACTGTAGTTGTATCACGCTTTCATGGGATGAGACCAGCAGAGGACAGGACGAGATCTCCGGCATCGATGTTGCTTCTTCATGCTCTCACTCTTGCTGTCACTTTCATTGTTGTGTCCGGCGTACCGGCATGGTTCAGGGGTTGAGTTTCTGAATAGCGGTCTCACGACCCATTTGAGGGACTCAAAAGGCATAAATAGACTCTCTTCGGCAAATTCCTCAGGGTTCCCCTACTTTTTCGGTCCCCCGGTATCAGACAGACAAGCCACAATTTGCCTTGGGCCGAACATTCCTCTTGTATGTCAATGGACAGAATACTGTGCATCGTATATTCGGACTCTAGACTATGTAACAGAACCGTGTCTGCATCTAGGACGATGGTTAGAAGATTGGTATTCGATGAAGAGATGTGTCCGATGAATAAGTTACACTACTTCTTGGCGATTCGAATTGGGTGACAACCAAATATACTTATGCGGCAACGCGCGATTAGGCCCATCTCGCCCCGATCGCCCCACCCACGCGGTGGCGTCCTGTGCGGGTGTGGGCGCCGCAATCGGAGATCCCCTGGTGCAGCTGTGCCGCTGTGCAGCCGGGGCGCCCTTTGCCGACCTAGACAGCCGCGGCAGCCGATTCCGGAGGGTGGAGGTTTATACGTCATTGGCCTAAACCCTGTGGCCTGCTGCATCCTCGCTCCTGGCTCCACCCGAGGCACAAAACACTTTTAGCCGGGAAAGATGGCATGGGCTGCATGCGGAGAGCCAGGATATGGCGGATGGGCATAGTCGCCCCGAGGGTCAAGTTAACTTATATATATGGACCCCCAGAGATGCTATGCATGTCCCCGCTTTCTCCACTCGCAGTCTCTCGAGACAATTTATTTACGATCATTGCCACAACTCAACTCACCAACACCCACACCCAGCAACAACAGGCTCACCAATGTCCAATCCGGAGAAACCACATATCACTCCTCGGGGTCATGGGTGGAAAGCCCAGTCACACTATCCCTTGGCGGAAGCCATGACGGATGGGAAGCCTGCCTCCAGATTTGTGGAGAACAGTGGTGCCCCCAACGAAAAGACCACACCATCCACGACTGCCGCAGCTCGTCCATCAAACGACCATACCGTTGTAGAAGGTGAACAGCACCATGGGAAGAAGATCAACCCCGACGGATCTGGAGCAACCACCGATCAAGGTGCCGACCTGCATCGCAGACACTCTCGAAAAGTCGACCTCGTCAGTAACGCTACTGCGAAACTCGCGAACCCCCTTGGCGATCTCACCGACGAAGAAGTCATGGATAATGCAGGGGCATTTGCAGCTGCCAACAACCTGCCTGTGGAAGTTTTTAGGAAGGGGGGGGTTGTGGCCAAAAACCCCTCCAGATTTGAACAGATGTCCATCTTGACCGAGGACGATAAGGTCAAGCTGAGACGGGAGATTACACACAAATACGACCAACCGTTCATCCTTTATAATTTGGTCGTGGCGTGTTCTATTGCGGCCGCTGTTCAGGGGATGGATGAGAGTGTTATCTCGGGCGCTCAGTTGTTCTTCCCCCAGCAGTTTGGTGAGTCAGCAGCACCTTTTGCATCCCCCACACACCTGCACTTGGCACGGAGTAGCTAGTGCGAAAATCGTTGGAACTGGTATTGATTATCTTCTCTTCACCGCAGGTATTGACTTTGCTATCACGGGCGACAAACAGAGTCAATGGCTCCTTGGTTTGGTCACCGGTGCTCCATACCTCTGTTGTGCGGTCGTGGGCTGTTGGCTCACTGATCCATTGAACCACTATCTCGGTCGGTACGTGCAGTTTTCAATCTCTCGCCCATTCATTAATCATTTAGACCAATAAAGCTAACATTATCCAGACGAGGGACAATCTTCGTAACCGCTACTCTCTCTTTCCTCGCATGCGTTTGGTCAGCACTTACCAACACCTGGTGGCATCTCTTCATTGCTCGCTTCGTTCTCGGTATCGGTATCGGACCCAAGTCTGCGACCGTCCCCATCTTCGCCGCGGAATGTACCCCGGCTCCGATTCGTGGTGGCCTAGTCATGCAATGGTTAGTCACTGCTTCTCATCTCCTCTGAGTCATCCCTTCAATGCTTATCACCCCATAACAGGCAAATGTGGACCGCGTTCGGCATCATGCTGGGCTACGTAGCCGATCTCGCCATGTTCCACGTCCCCGACGTCCCTCACATTACCGGTCTGAACTGGCGTTTGATGCTAGGTTCCGCCGGCCTGCCAGCTCTCGTAGTCATGTCCCAAGTATGGCTCCTACCAGAATCTCCACGATGGTTGATGTCCAAGGGGAAATACGAGAAAGCGTACAGGTCCATGTTGCGGCTACGAGGACACGAGCTCCTGGCTGCTAGGGACTTGTACTACATTTTCGTGTTGCTTGAAGAAGAAGCATCTATCGTCAGGGGCAGGAATAGATTTGTGGAGATGTTCACGATTGGTAGGAACAGACGGGCAGTGATTGCGTCAACAATCGTCATGTTCGGTCAACAGTTCTGTGGCGTTAATGTCATTGTTTACTGTGAGTTTCGCATTCCGCCGTCCGCTTTATCCTGTGAGAGAGAAGGACATGACGCTGACGGAAACTGGCAGACACGGCATCTATCTTCACTTCCTCCGGATTGTCCCAGATTTCGGCATTGCTCGCCTCGTTTGGGTTCGGACTTATCAACTTCCTGTTCGCCATTCCAGCAATTTACACTATAGACCGCTTCGGACGACGACCGCTCCTGTAAGTTACTGCTACATTCCCTCTTCGTCCCCGGACAGTGATTGGGTCCCCACTGATAATTATTCGATTTCAGCCTCGTCACATTCCCAGCAATGGCTGTCATGCTTCTCTTCACCGGATTCTGTTTCTGGATCCCCAACGAACAAGCTAGGACCGGTTGCGTTGCGCTCGGAATCTACATCTATGCCATGTTCTATTCCCCCGGAGAAGGTCCTGGTGAGTCGCGTTTTCTCCCGTTCATGATTTTCATCCGAATGCCGTACGCTAATATCTCCACAGTCCCCTTCACGTACAGTGCCGAGGTATACCCGCTTTACATCCGTGAACTTGGAATGTCTTTGGCAACAGCTACTCTCTGGCTGTTCAATTTCGTTATTTCCTTCACCTTCCCAGCTTTGCTGGACGCGTTCCAGCCCCAGGGCGCATTTGCCTTCTAGTGAGTGTCCATTCCTCCTTCAGAGCTTGCCGGCTTGTTCCTACCATTTTGCTAATGTAATGCAAAAGCGCCGCTTGGTGTGTCGTCCTATTCTTTTTGATCTTACTCTTCCTCCCCGAGAGCAAAGGCTTCACTCTAGAAGAGGTGAGTCATTCTCACAACATGGTAGAAGAAGGGATGCTGAAGCGTAGCACTAGCTGGACCAAGTCTTTTCAGTCCCCACGGCAGTCCACGCGAAATACCAAATCTGGAATTTCAAATGGCATTTCAACCGATACATCCTCAGAAAACAGGAACCCTATCACGAGCTTTATCACTTCGATGACGACTCTGAGACTGAGATTAAGAACACCGCTATCAGGGGTGAGACCTTTTCGTAGAGTCAACGGCCAAAAATACTACAATGGTGCGTAGATAGGTTGGGCAGATGCTTTCGATATGTCAGGCTAGTGGGACATTGTGGGCTGGCCACTCAGCTGTTGGGGGGGAGGGGGGCGTAGGAATGCTGAAGCGAATCTGTATCTCTAGTTCTGATCTGTATGAGTAGATATAGGGATATAGGCAGTTGCTGATGATATGCTATGTCGTGTCTACCTGGTATTCTGTTTTGGAATGAATGCTCCTGATGCGTGTGTCTCAAAACGACCTTGAACTGGGAGAAGGGAATGTCAAAGCCTATCGCAATCCATCTGCTAACGCGAATTTCTCGCGTGTGCCTGCCCCAGCGAAGGGGAAGTTAGACAACGATATTCATTTCTCAGGAAGAGTGTAAAGTGCTAGCTGCAGCGAAGTAGAATTAACACTAAAGGATACAGACTAGTACAGTATATGGGTAGGAGCCCGGAGAACATTCGATCCGTGAGCGAGACAGCCATCTGACAATTGAACCAACTTTGCACGCTGTTCTTGGTCTTCCGCCACTTGTATAGTAACACAGTTGCGGTACTATCGACCACGAGTCATCTCATTCGTCAGTGTTATTCGACAGTATGCTGCCGTACACTGGGTTCTCTAGAAGACTGGACAAAGAAGCAGCTGCCCTACAAGTCCGACACAAGGCAATTTCTCCATGAGAGGTGAGACAAGCCTGACCCTCATCATCCTCGAATGGGTGTTGTCCCCGTCCGCCAAAGCCTGTACACTGCGTAGATCCTGCCAAAGTTAAAGTAACAGCGGTATCCAGTCTGATCCCTGGTTGTTTGGGGATCAGAGAGAGGATATCTCTGCGAATCGATGTCTTCAAGTCTTCCTCATCTTCTACAAGACTTTTGAAAATCTTTGGAGTGGTGTTTGGTGATGGACATGGATTCCAGAGTCCTCTTCTGATGGTAGACATGACAGCTTGTATCTGACATTCGAGGTCTGTGTACCCATATTGAAATTCTATCTCAGTAGGAAAGGTCTCTGGGCTAAAGAAAGACAGGAAAATTCTCGCAGATCGATGGGCATTTGACCAAATGACCAACCGGCCAGGTGGAATGAGTACGGCGTCCTCCCTACTGGTCTCATTATGATTCGTATGAACGTGAGTACTAGCTCTGCATGGGAGCCATCGATTGACCTTCACAGTTTGTTGATCGTTCACGATGGGCAGTGTAGAGTTGGAGGGTTTCGTCGACATCGCAGACTAATTCAGAACGTCTATTGAAGGCTTGAAATTGTAAAGGGGACAGGATCAGCTCTCAATCACATTGACAACTCCGTCAGATTTTTGACCTGGCCTTCCAGACGGCAGAGGGGGCTCTTGACGTCTGGTCTCTCTTTCGGAGTTTAGACTTCGGCGTAAGAAACTCCTTTACCTCTCTTTCTTAAAGGGAGGTCGGGTCCAATGACAGCTAAAACTTGTCTCGTCCACTATGACGACCTTCTCGGAGCGGAGATAGTCTACAACTGTACGAACCTCAAATGAAGATGGATTGTCTGGGACTGGTCCCAAGACTTGCACAGAACAACTACTCGGAGACTGGCTCTTGCAGCGTCCCAGTCCTTAGATGACATCATAACATACATTCTAAGGCGCAGATATCACACGAGGTAGATTATATACAGTAAATGCACAGGCTGGGGGGTTCATCTGCTAATCGCTGATTCAGGATTGACGCGAAAGAGCTCTCTGATCAGACCAGTAAGCGTAATGACACTCCTCACATCTAGATTCGTCCTCTGTTCCCTCTGGTCTCTCCAACACCCAAATGAATTGGTCTCTCCACTCGTACACATGACCTGCCTTCAGTGAGCTACCTAGGCAATGTGTTCCACCCGGATTAGGTATGATCACGAATCTTGTGTTATTCGACTGGTTGATTTGGTTAATAATACTCATAACATGGCCTTGAGTATCGGTAGCAGCAGCCTGAGAAGACGGCCTCCCGTCTTGGGACAACAGAAGAGCATTACTAGCCACCTGACATTGTAAAGCAGTGAATCCAAGATGGACAAAACTTGGCCCCGTAGCATGAATGGCCGTGAACCCTGGCGGAATGCCATGCTCGCCCTGCCAATACGCTAAGTCGTGATGATCGGCTCGGCAAGGAGGCCATTCGCGCTGTGTTCTGACCCATCGCGATTGGGCATCCTCAGGTAGGCCCTCACCAGTGCTGTGGTTATTCGACTGAGTACTCATATTTGAAACAAAAGAAATGCTATGTAAGGACAATGAGAGGGTTCTTCAGTATGTGGCTGGAGGCAGTGGTTGAGGTTTAGCGGAGCAAGTCAATCGAGCCTCGACTCGGCGGTAAGGCTTGTGGTATTCAGGTGATTGGTGGTTGTTGACTGGGAATAAGAGTTTGTCAAGTTGGTTGGAGGAGTATCGCGAGAATTCGTGCACCTATGTATATCCCTGAGGCCTTCCAGTAAGCTTTGGCTAGCCTTCCATGGCCTGAGGCTGATAAGTGGAGGGAAGAAATGGAGCACATCTCAAACGTTCCAGGGATGAACAGGAACTTGCCTAACTGTTGCAAATATGTATGACCCGGGGAGCCATATCGGTTTCGCGTCTCCTAGTTAGTACTTCAACCATTGTGCCCTTGAAACCTTGCTCGTTTGGATCCTTTGTGCCCTTCGTAAGACTGATTTGATATCTTTCGTCATAGCATATCTGTGGAGCACCAGATACACGACCTCCTTTCACCGTTGCCACGAAGCCCGGTTAGATTGCCATTGCATGAAAGCAAGCTCGCCTTAAGCCTTCTAGCTTAGGAAGACCAAAATACGACCTGAAACGTGATATGCTCAAAACCCAGTTAGATTGCCATTGCACGAATG